>CM075972.1:21244535-21322035 GCA_038048745.1 Coluber constrictor foxii
TCTCTGTCTTTCTCATCCTCTCTCTCATTCTGTCTGTGTGTCTCTGTCATTCTCCCTCTCTCTCTGTATGTCTCTCTGTCTTTCTCATTCTCTCTCTCATTCTCTCATCCTCTCTGTGTGTCTCTGTCTGTCTGTCTCTCTCTCTGTCTGTCTGTCTCTGTATTTCTCTCTCTCTCTCTCTCTCTCTCTCTCTCCCTCTCTCTCTCTCTCTGTTTCATTGCTGCTGACAAAGATGTCATCCACTTGGAGTAATTATCCAAACAAGTGGACATTGTGCTGCCAACAGAAAGGAAAAAGAAGGCAGCTGGAAGATAGAAGGAGGACGTGGCATGGGAAGCCAGCTTCACAAAAATGCCTGTCATATTCACTAAAGATGTAAGTGGGTTGGACAGCACCAGTGCTAATTGGTGACTCACTCTTTGGATATTTCTGTCACGCCACCGAATGGACTCTGGCTGAGGAGAAGTCCTATCCAGTTGGCAGCCAAGGCTATGGAGATGGTCTTGCAAGGTGGTTGCAAAGTGGTTTGAGATGCCACCTCCATCCCATGTCTACTGAGAGCTTTGCTGTACACTGACAGCTTCTGCGCCTGAGACAAATTCTTCGTGGTGTCTAATCACACTTGGCCAAATGAAGTACAGGGGTACTATGGTTCTCCTCATTAATTGGTTCTGGGAGATGTGAAGAGTATCAAAAACATTGAGTACCAAACAATTTTTCCCATAAAGAATAATAGAATCACAAGGCAGCTGACAGCGACAAGTTCTAGGTTGTACATTGACTATCAAACAAACAAGGAGTACAGTGACAAAATCTTCATGTAAAAATATGTTGAGTACCAAATTTGTGGAGTTTCAAAGCAGTTGAGTACCATTCCCTTCCCTTCCCTTCCCTTCCCTTCCCTTCCATTCCATTCCATTCCATTCCATTCCATCCCATCCCCAAAAGTCATAAATGGAATGAAGAGGACTGAATATGAGCAGAAAGATTAAAAAGTGTGGGGTTTTGGTTAAATCTTTCAGTTTATCTTAAATAAGAATGCCCTTCTAAAAATTGCCAATGAAAACAAGAGGCCACTTTGGCTGAAGGTTCTTAAACTAGGCAATGCATTTGGATAAAGTTAGAGGAATGCATCAAAGAGTATCTACCATAGTGGCAACCACAGCTCTCTTGCTATTAAACCTCATGAGAAGACACCACGAGATCTTTCCTCCCATTAGACATCTTCCACATCAGGGGTGCTATTCAGCAAGTTCTGACAGGTTCTGGAGAACCTGAGTCCATAAGGAGAAGGGCGGTATATAAATCTAATAAATAAAAATAAAATAAAACCGGCAGCGAAAATTTTGAGTAGTACAGAAAACCGGCAAATACCACCTCTGGCTGACCCCAGAATGGGATGGGAATGGGGATTTGGCAGTATCCTTTCCCCTGGAGTGGGGTGGGAATGAAGATTTTACAGTATCCCTCCCCTGGAGTGGGGTAGGAATGAGGATTTTGCAATATCCTCCCCCCAGGAGTGGGGAGGGAATGGGGATTTTGCAGTATCCTTCCCCTGGAGTGGGAATGGAAATTTTGCAGTAACCTTCTCCTGCCTTTCCCACCAAGCCACACCATGCCCACCAAGCCACGCTCACAGAACTGGTAGCAATTCCACCACTGTTCCACATGAATGCCTGGGAGAAATAGTTAGCAGGATGTTTTCTTCCAGAGAGCTTCTGCAAAATTTGGCAAAGCTCTTTCTCTCTTCCCTTCAGATTCTTTGGTGAAAATCTTAGAGCAGGTGAGAGCTTGACCGTGTTTCTAACCAACATAACCAAGGGGAGAGTTCTTCTTGCCTTATGCCCTTGCTTCATCGCATCAGGAGAAGTGGGGGGGGGGAACATTAGGAGCAGCACACACTTCTAGTAAGAGATTGTCATTCGCATGACGAGAAGTGGCTCAGGGGGTTGAAGACAGACAGCCTGGGAAAAAGGAAAAAAAAGGAGAACACTGAAGAAGGCCTGATCAAAGTCTGTGCTTGAAATGCCTCCAAGGGAACAGCAAACTTGAAAGGAGGAGATTATCTGGTTTGTCAAGGGATGGCAGGTTGTGGAATGATGGCCTAGAGCAAGTTAGAGAAAAGTTGAAGTATTGGAAAGGGGAGAAAAAAGGGGAGAAGATTCTTACGGCAGAATTACAAAAGGAAGGAAGATTTCCCCCTAGAAGAAGGAGCACACCGGATTAGACAGCAGGTGACACCTAAGCAACACCTCCCGTCGTCGATGTTAGAGATGCGTTTCTCTGATTCCCCCAAATAAAGTTTCCTAGATATGAAAGGATAAGAGCGCCATAAATCGTAGAGTTGGCCATAACCAACTCAATGTCAGCATTCCAGAAAATCCCCAGCTCCAAGTAAAAACTCCGAAGCGAGCATTTTCTCAAAGTTCTATTTATTAAGGTAGGTATACTGGCACATCTGGGAAAACCCAAATCTGAGAGTTCGGTTTTCCCTCAGTAAATCAAAATCCCAAATCCAGCCCTTGCACCCATCAGTCTGTCACATGGTGATTGAGAGATAATTTAGGAACCCTAGCCACAGGTTCCTGGTGTGATGACCCGAAGGCTACTGGTTCCTATACTTTTTTGGTCTGTTCAGTAAGACACTGGTAAAATACAGTAAACAGTTTCATAATCAGGAATCTGGAATGCAAATTTTTAGCTTCACTGGCTCAGAATTACTGGGTTTGAAACAGATCCAGCTTCAATGAGCAGAATAAAAAACATTCAAGGGATTTAAATTACCTGCCACAACCCTTTTCTTTCCTTTTTTTTTCCTTTTCTTTTTTTTTTTTCCTAAAAAAAAATATCTAAGATAGAAAGGCTCTTTTGCTTGGCTCTTCATTTAAAATTCAGAGTATTTAAAAAATAACAAGGAGGAGGAGGGGTGGAAAGGGAGCTGGGATAAAAGGCAGCAGCTTGTGAATGAAGTATATCTGGCTTGGGGAATTCAGCCTGACATTTCCTGTTAGGAGGAAATCTTGATTTATTTCAGCAGAAAAGTTATGTAAGTTGCACTTTAGCAAACAGATGCAATAGGTACAACATCCAGGCTCCCAATAGGCCACAGGCAAGAGAATTGGGTACTAGGAGAAAGGAGGGGCACAGCCCGGGGGTGGGGGGCAGAGTCAAGGGAGGTATTAGGCTGGAATTTCTAGATTCCCACCAGGGGTCTAAGCTCAACCCCGCTTGAATCCCATTAACTCTTAGTATTAATGCCAAAATAGTGCTAATCATTAGTTGTGTGGACTCCTGAGCAATAAATCAGTTTAATTGAAACGTGGCTCTAGCCTTTCGTGCTTATGTAAGTTTAATGATTTTCTATATGACTGGTTACAGTTTCGGCTGTCTACGGAAAGAGATTGGAAACACCTTTCAATTCTTTCCTTCCTTCGTTTTCCTTCTTTGCCTTCTCACCCTCCCTCCTTCCTGTTTCCTTCCCTCCCTCCCATTTCCTTCCTTTCTTCCCTCCCTCCTGTTTCCTTCCCTCCCTAATTCCCATTTCCTTCCTTTCTTCCTCCTCTTTCCCTCCTTCCTTCCCTCCTTTCCTCTCTACCTCTCATTTCTTCCCTCCCTCCTGTTTCCTTCCTTTCTTCCCTCCCTCTCTCCATTTCCTTTCTTCCCTCCCTTCCCATTTCCTTCCCTCCCTTCCATTTCCTTCCTTCCCTCCCTCTCATTTCCCTCTCCCTCTCATTTCCTTCCCTCCCTCCCATATCCTTCCTTTCTTCCCTCCCTCCTGTTTCCCTCCTACCTTCCCTCCTTCCCTCTCTCTCTTTCTTCCCTCCCTCCTGTTTCCTTCCTTTCTTCTCACCCTCCCTCCCATGTCCTTCCTTCTTCACTTCATCCTTTCCTCCCTTCTTTTCTCCCTCCCTCCCTTCACTCCTTCCCTCCATTTCCTTTCCTCCCTCCCTCCCTTCCCATTTCTTTCCTTTCTTCCCTTCCACCCTCTTATTTCCCTTTCTCCCTCCCACTTCCGTCCCTCCCTCCCATTACCTTCCTCCCTTCCTCGGCTTGGAGGGGTCACAGGCCAAGGCTGCTTCCAGTGACTCAAGCAAACTCTTCCCGACTGCTGAGCTCTTCGTCTCTGCAAGCGCAAAGGGGCTGAAACTTTTCCACTGAGCTACCTGCAGCCCTCAAAAATCAATGATTCTGATTAGAGGGAACACCGGGGGAATAGCAATCAGGAATCAGGAGGGGAATAAATTACAACTGTTTCCCTCGGCCCCTTATCATCCGTAGCCAATCTCAAAGGGATCCTGCACTAAGCATAACGAATGGGCAGCTCAGGGAAACAGACTCAGAGCGCAGAGCAGAGGATAAATTTACCTCCCTTGGAGGGAGGAAAGAATGAAAGGAGGAAGGAAGGAAGGAAGGAAGGAAGGAAGGAAGGAAGGAAGGAAGGAAGGAAGGAAGGAAGAAAGAGAGGTGGAGGAAGGAAGAAGGAAGGAGGAAGGGAGGGAGGGAGGAGAAAGGATGGAAAGAAGGAAGGAAGGAAGGAAGGAAGGAAGGAAGGAAGGAAGGAAGGAAGGAAGGAAGGAAGGAAGGAAGGAAGGAAGGAAGGAAGGAAGGAAGGAAGGAAGGAGAGAAACATTGACAGTGGAAGAAAGGAAGAGAGAAATTGTTTTTGTCTCCAGTACATAAAAAGACATTCTTCACCATCCAAGTCAGGTTTTGGGCACTGCTATCAGCCTGGGGCTTCAGGAGATGTCAAGGTTTGGGCACATAACAATTGAATTGTTCCAACCCAAGGAGAGAGGCCTGTTGATTGATAACTCCATCACCAGCTGCCATCTCGGAATGTTCCTCAGATGTTGCATTGAAATTCAAATGGCACTTCCTCGTCTGCCACTTCTTTAAATGACTAATTGTCAACTTAACAAAAAACTACACAGAGAAAGAACAACCGCTTGGGGCTGGCAACTTGGAAGAGTGGGGGTGAGGCAGCGCTTCCCCACCCCCCAAACACACATACACACACACACACTTTTAATAACAGGTCACACACAATCTTGGGAGAAGGAACAGTTTCCATACAACAGATGTTTGTTTCACTTTTTTAGCACAATGAGCTAAATCACACTCTGTGATTTATGACATGCTTACACTGAGGTTGGCACAATTCATATTATAGTTATTTCTGAATGATGCAATTCCAGCTGGGAGGGAGGGGGGAGAAGGAGGAGAGGGGAGGGAAAGTGGGGGAGGAGTGGGAGACAGGAAGGAAGGAGGGAGGGAGGGGAAGGGAGGGAGGAAAGAGAGGTAGACAGGGAGGCAGACAAGGACAGAGGGAGGGAGGAAAGAAGGAAGAAAGAAAGGGAAAGGAAGGAAGGAGGGAGGGAGGGAGGGAGGGAGGGAGGGAGGGGGAGAGGGAGAGGGAGAGGGAGAGAGAGAGAGAGAGGGAGAGGGAGAGGAAAAGGGAGAGGGAGAGGGAGAGGGAGAGGGAGAGGGATCTGGTCTGCCTTGAAAGAAATGCCAAAAAAAATCAAGAGGTCAACTGTGAACCCATGAGTGAAGGCCAACTACTTTACATTCATTATGACAGTTTATGGCAATTTGTAAATCAGGAGAGGGCTTTGATTGTGGGGTTTAAGGCCCCAGCTTGACTTTCTTCACAAACCTCGAAGACCCCTCTGCTTGAAGTCCGGGTCGAGGAAGAGTGCGAGACCATCTGGTTCTTTCACACAAGACTTTCAACCAGGGGTGAAATTCACTTACCTTCCCTACTGGCTCGCAAATGTACACACCATGCGCATGCTCGCTTCGCTTACTTGCACCATCATCTGCGCACACACAAAGCCTCCCATGCATGCGCAGAGGCTTAAAATCATCGCAAAAAACCGACATCATGACGTCTGCGTGGGTGGGCGTAGCCTCCCACAACCACAACTACTGGTTTTACCTGAGCCGGATAGAATCAGCTAAATTTCACTCCTGCTTTCAACCCAGTTCTGTGGGCGTGGTGTGGCTTGGTGGGCGTGGCTTGCTGTGCATGGCAGGGGAAAGACACTGCACAATCTCCATTCCCACCCCACTCTGGAACCAGCCAGAGGTGGTATTTGCTGGTTTTTTGTTTTTAATTTGATTTATATGCCGCCCTTCTCTGGAGACTCAGGGCGGCTTTCAATGCGTTAAGCAATAGCCTTCATACTTTTTGTATATTTATATTTACACAAAGTCAGCTTATTGCCCCCAACAAACTGGGCCCTCAATTTACCCACCTTAGAAAGGATGGAAGGCTGAGTCGACCTTGAGCCTGCCTGGGATTGAACTCGCAAGTAATTGCAGGCAGCTGGATCTTAAATGCTGCCTTTGTAGGAGGCATTACCCCCCTACGCTACTCAGGCTCTGGTTCTCCGAACTGCTCAAAATTTCCGCTACCAGTTCTCCAGAACCTGTCAGAACCTACTGGATTTCACCCTTGGTCCATTTCCTGAGTTTGCACAAGTTTGAGTGAATCCAGTGATGAATCAAACAGGTTCCCCCACATGCTCAGCCACCAGAAACCTAACCCAGGTTAAGACTGATAAAGTTTACCATGTGCTACTCATATCTCTGTTACGTCTTTGCCTGACCTGGTTCTGTTTGTTGTATGAACATACAACGAAATGCCATGTACGCATTTCGAAGAGACGGTTATTTTTGTTTCCAGAACAGCTTGGTTTGATTTATTTTCTTGCCTCTCTCAGCAGTAACTCCTCCTAGTCAAGTGCCAGCTGGGCTGTTTACGACAGCCGTAAAAGTCAAAGGCAAACATAAAGCTGCACCTGTCATAATTGGGTTTGATATATATACCCACACAGACACACACACACCCCAGACAGATTGAAAGGCGGAGCGGATCAATCAAAGGGAGAACAATCGGAAGAACACCTACTCGGCTGGATCAGAGCAACGACTGTTGCCTTCAGCACAGTCTCATCTTGTTCAACAGCTAAGATAGCAATAGCAATAAGATATACCACTTATACCATATACCATTATATACCACTTCATAATGCTTTCCAGCCCTCTCTAACCAGTTTACAGAGACAGCATATCGGCCCCAATAATCTGAGTCCTCATTTTACCCCAATGATGCCGTGGAGATGATGTCCCAGTGCCTTGAAGCTGTGCGGGTCTGGATGGGGAGAAACAGGCTTCGACTCAACCCCTCCAAGACCGAGTGGCTGTGGCTACCGGCATCCCGATATAGCCAACTGACTCCATCGTTGGTTATTGGGGGCGAATCATTGGCCCCACGGAAAGGGTGCGCAACTTGGGCGTCCTCCTGGATTCACGCTGTCCTTTAGAGGATCATACGACAGCCGTGGCAGGGGGGCTTTTTATCAGGTTCCGCCTGATACGCCAGTTGCGGCCCTTTCTAGATCGGGACT
Organism: Coluber constrictor foxii; assembly: GCA_038048745.1. Taxonomy (NCBI): domain Eukaryota; kingdom Metazoa; phylum Chordata; class Lepidosauria; order Squamata; family Colubridae; genus Coluber; species Coluber constrictor. The sequence goes on from CM075972.1 coordinate 21,251,948, forward strand.
CCCTACGCACAGTCACTCAGGCGCTCGTCACGTCTCGCCTGGACTACTGTAATGCTCTCTACATGGGGCTCCCTTGGGATGCACCCGGAGGCTTCAGCTGGTGCAGAATGCGGCCAGCGCGGGGGATTATGGGAGCGGACAGGGCGCTCCCACGTGACACCCCTCCTGCGTGAGCTGCATTGGCTGCCGTTGATTTCCGGTGCGTTTCAAGGTGTTGTAATGACCTTTAAAGCGCTCCATGGCTTAGGACCAGGGTACTTACGGGACCGCCTTCTGCCACCAATGCCTCCCACCGACCGGTTCGCTCCCACAGAGAGGGCCTCCTCAGGGTGCTGTCAGCCAGACAATGCGGCTGGCGACCCCCAGGGGGAGAGCGTTCTCTGTGGTAGCCCCCACCCTCTGGAACGATCTGCCTCCAGAACTGAGGACTATTGCTGACCTCCGGACTTTTCGTCGGGCTCTAAAGGACACACTTTTTTCAACTCGCCGGACTTGCCTGATCCCTTCTTTTTTAAATATTTTTACACACTTTTTAAATTTTAAACTTTTTAGAGTTTTTAGTCTTATCTGTCTTATGCTTCAGCCTTAACTTATATGGATTTTAGATGGTTTTAATTGTTTATGTACTGGTTTTAATTGGCTGTACACCGCCCTGGGTCCGCAGGAGAAGGGTGGTATAGAAATTTAATTAATAAATAATAAATAAATAAATAATACCCACCTCGGAAGGATAATCAACCTTGAGACATTGAGAATCGAACTGCTGGCAGTGGGCAGAATTAGCTTGCAATACTGCATTCTAACCACTGCACCACTACCGGCCCTTCCTTCCTTCCTTCCTCCCTTCCTTCCCTCCCCCCTCCCTCCAACAATAGCACTTAGACTTATACACCACTTCACAGTGCTTTCCAGCCCTCTCTAAGCAATTTACAGAATCAGCTCTTGCCCCCAACAATCTGGGTCCTCCTTTTACCGACCATAGAAGGATGGAAGGCTGAGTCAACCTTGAGCCAGTCAGGATCGAACTGCTGGCAGTGGGCAGAGTTAGCTTGCAATGCTGCATTCTAACCACTGCACCACCACGGCAAGATTAGAGCCGATATAAGGCAGTATAATGTATCACACTAAGAAGGAGTTGAATGACATCACAACTTTGGAACCAAGTGGTAAGTAACTTTGGAGTGGGTGGCGTTGTGAATGGTTGCTAAATCATTGATCATTAATCCAGGACTATCTAATCCTCTCCCACCTTCTCTGCCCCCACAATGAAAAATTAGTAGTGCTTAACCACCGTGTCACTAAATTACCCACTGCATAGATTATTTAACCACTGTGGCAAGAAAGGTTTCAAAATGGGGGAAGCTCACTTAATAACTGTCTCACTTGAAAGATGCACAATATGGCTCAAACTGCATTATTTGGGGCTCAATAACATCATAAGTCGAGGACTATCTATACAGCAGGATCCAGTCTCAAGTTGGACCAGAGGTTAGTCTTCCAAGCTTTTGGACTCATGCTGGGAGCCCATCTTCAGAGAACTCGAATTCGAATCTCACCAGGCTCAAGGTTGACTCAGCCTTCCATCCTTTCTAAGGTAGGTAAAATGAGGACCCAGTTTTGTGGGGGCAATAAGCTGACTTTGTATAAATATACAAAAGTAGGAAAGCTATTGCTTAATGCCTTGTAAACCGCCCTGAGTCTCCGGAGAAGGGTGGCATATAAATCTTTTTTTTTAAAAAAAATTCTTTGTTGTGGCCTATTGGGCACCACCCCCCCATCCCCAGTGACCAAATCAGATGAGGAGAAGGAGGCGTGAGAGTCTGGGTCAGCATCAGAGCAACCTGGGAGCTCCAAGGGGGAAGAGGGAATGGAGCTGGCAGAGAGAGAGAGAGGGAGAGGGAGAGGAGGGAAGGAGGGAGGGAGGGAAAGAGGCAGAGCCTGGGCCATCCATCAGCCCTCAGATGGAGAGTCAACACTCCCAGGTCTGGAGGTGGCAGAGGAGGAAGAGGAGGAACAGCTGGGTCCAGTGCCTGACGCGTAGATGCGCAGAAGCCAGAGGAGAGGAGAGCAGTGGAAATCCATGGGCCGGTCCTTGGGATGGAAGAGCCACTGCTGCTAGCAAAGCCCCAGCCCAGCTCTGGGGGGAAAAGGCAGGGGGCGGATATGAATAGATATGGCAGACAACTATTCATCTCCCTGCGTTGAGAGAGAAACTTTTTGCCGGTGCTCCTAATAAAGGAATCTGTTGAGTTCACTTCAGACGGTTTGTCATGTTTGGGGAGTTGTCCTCTATAGCTAGAGAGAAGTTCCCCAACCCAGATGGGATCCTGCAACATTATCCTGGGACACATACATTCGCCTTCATTCATGACTATCTGTACTGCATAAACTACCCCTATACCAGTGGGGAAATCCAATTTTTTTTACTACAGGTTTTTTTTACTACAAATTCTGTGATTGCGGGACCCCTCAACAGACTATCCAGCATAGAGTGAGGGAATGCCCTAACAGAAGGTACCCAGGAGATTCTAGGGACTTCCTCTGCATAACAACAGCAGCTACTGACTGGACCTCCAAACTCGACATTAAACTTTGAAATGTTATTTCTGTTTTCCTTTTAGGTTTTCTTACTGCTTTTTTTTATTGTTTTAATTGTTTTTAACCTGTAAAAATGAAGTGTTTTAATACTGTATGTGACCAGCCATACGCTAAATAATAATAATAATAATAAATAATAATGTGGGCATGGCTTGGTGGGCATGGTGTGGCTTGGTGGGCATGGCAGGGGAAGGATACTGAAAAAAATCCCCATTCCCTCCCCACTCCTGGGGAAAGGATATTGCAAAGTCCCCATTCCCACCCCACTCTGGGACCAGCTAGAAGTGGTATTTGCTGGTTCTCCGAACTACTCAAAATTTATGCTACTGGTTCTCCAGAACCTGTCAGAACCTGCTAGATTTCACCCCTGCCCTATACCAATGTAAGCAAAACTATCAACCTTCTAGTAATACCGCTTTTCATTTGCAGGGAAAGCGCATTCACAACTGTCATCAACGGACAGCAAAATAGAGATAAATTTGGCTGAGTTTGGTGGCCCTCCTTCCGTGCAATTTCAATTGGTGAGACGCCCTGTGCTGGGGTAGGGAGCGGCAAACCCAGCCCGCTTCAAATAGCACCTTTAGCTTTTAATTAGAAAGGTGGCCGATCTTGCCAAGAAATGTTGCCGTTTAAAGCAGTTGATAGGAAGAAGGAACACCGTCCCATGAAAACACATCAATCTTCGGTCTCCGCCCTGTTATTATTTCTCATTCCTTAAGCATCTCATCCGCTGGTGCTTTAAGCAAATAATGTGAGCGCTAGAGGGGGGTGGAAACTCCAACCAATATTACACTTCATTCCTTCTCCATTTCACCATTCCAGTTCAGCGAATGTCTGACTATCTGATGGCTTCCAGATCAGGTTGCTTTCCCTTAATGTCGAAATGCCAAGATCGTTAGGAAACGAAGTCCAATCCATCTTGAAAATATGCGATGATTGAAATCGGATAGAGCATAATCACCAGCTACATTAGAAGGATCATGAGCCGGGGTGGCACAGTGGTTAGAGTGCAGTACTGCAGCTATTTCTGCTGCCTGACTGCAATTTGGAGGTTCAAATCTCACCAGGCTCAAGGTTGACTTAACCTTCTGTCCTTCCGAGATGAGTAAAATGAGGATCCAGATTGTTGGGAGCAAATATGCTGATTCTGTAAACCGCTTAGAGAGGGCTGTAAACATTGGTGGGATTCAGGCAGTTCGCATCACTTCGGGAGAACCGGTTGTTAACTTTCCGAGCATTTTGGCAAACTGGTTGTTGGAAGAAATCATTAGGGCAGAGAACCGGTTGTTAAATTACTTGAATCCCGCCACTGGCTGTAAAGCAGTACATAAGTCTAAGTGCTATTGCTAGTGCTGTCAAAATGGAGATATTCATGTTCTAAGATATTGGACCTACCAGCTTGTTTAGCAGTCGAGCAAATATTCTACTAATGTAGACTTCATGGGTGGGGAGATAGCCAGCTGAGTTGTCTTCCATTTAAAACAAAAATAATGCACCCCTTATTTACAAAAGAAGAAAGTCAAGGATGTGATTTGGCCAAAAGCTTTTGTTCCTCTCAGCTGGTTTTTTTTGGGGGGGTGGAGGGGAAGGATTTTTTTAAAGGATGGGTGTGATAAAGCCTTTGGCCAGTCTGTGGGGAATTATTGCCAGGTTACAGCTGATCGTTACAGATCGGTTTCTGTGTAGCAGAATAGACATTTGTCGGTAATAAAATGGCATTGCCAACAGATAGTTTAACCTCATAGATTATCCAATTGTCACAATTGGTCATTAAGAGGTTGGATGGGAAGTCAACCTCTGAACCCACCAGTCTCCATCATCCATCACTTTCAGAGTGGGTAAACCAATCTTTTTTTTATGATTATGTATCACCCAAGCCACTACCAGGATAATAGGGATCAGATCTTATTAGTGGCCCTGTCACCCCAACTTCAGTCAGTAGGATGCAGCGGAGGGTTACATCAAATGTGGATTAATTGACTCGGGCAATTGAATTGGAGTTAACTCCAAATAGATTACTGTATTTTTCGGAGTATAAGATGCACCTTTTTCCCCCCCTAAAAGGAGGGGAAAACTCCTCCCATCAAGGTTGACTCAGCCTTCCATCCAGTGGTGGGTTTCAACATTTTTTACTATGGGTTCTGTGGGCGTGGCATGGCTTGGTGGGCGTGGCAGGGGAAGGTTACTGCAAAATCCCCCTTCTCTCCCGATCAGCTGGGACTTGGCAGGCAGCGAATAGATGGGGGTGGAGCCAGTCAGAGGTGGTATTTACCAGTTCTCCGAATTACTCAAAGTTTCTGCAACCGGTTCTCCAGAACTGGTCAAAACCTGCTGAAACCCACCTCTGCTTCCCATCCTTCCGAAGTGGGTAAAATGAGGACCCAGATTGTTGGAGGCAAATATGTTGACTCTGTAAACTGCTTAGAGAAGGATGTGAAGCACTATGAAGCGGTGTATATAAGTCTAAGTGCTATGGCTAAGTGGGAGGGAGGGAGAGAGGGAGGGACATGGTGGTGCAGTGCTTAGAATGCCATATTGCAGGCAAACTCTGCCCACAGCCAGCAGTTCAATCCTGGCCAGCTCAAGGTTGACTCAGCCTTCCATCCTTCCGAGATGGATAAAATGAGGATCCAGATTGTTGGGGGCAATTGGCTGACTCTGTAAACCACTTAGAGAGGGCTGGAAAGCATTGTAAAGCAGTATATAAGTCTACTGTAAGTGCTACTGCTATCTTCTATACTCCCAGCCCCACAGAATATCTCTAGAGCATAAGATCTGCTGTAGTTTTTTACATTTCCCCAGCAAACAAATCATACCTTTAAAATATGTCCCCCCAATTCTTAAGCATTCTCCAGTTCTTAAGCATCTTCACCCCCAATTTCACACCATGAGGATCAAGATAATATCCTTCCATTCTCCTCTTTCTTTCTGTCTCTCTCTCTCTGTGTGTGTCTCTCTCTCTCCCTCTTTCCCTCTCACTTTCTGTCCCTCTTCCCCATCTCTAACTCTTTTTGGGGTGATCTGAAATCTCTCTAGAAGATCAATGCTGAGCCTTTTGTTGCTGCGGCTTGTTGTTGTTGTTGTTGTTGTTGTTGTTGTTGCAGAGTTTCTTCCCCTCCTCCCCCTTTTTTTTGGGGTGTGTGTGTGTGAAAGTAATACATTGCACAGAAGCGGCCGCACACATCCCCTGGAGAATTGTAATGAGTGTTTCTCCGGGCTTTAATAGGCAACCTTCTCTGGCATTCTCCAATTCCAACTAATTCTTCCATTATCCTGTCTTAATGAACAACTGCAGGCTTTCACTTGTAAGACATTTCACTCCGGCTTCCCATGAGTTGCTGCCTGCAAATTCACTTTATGGGGCCTCCTCCTCTTTCCCGTTCCTCCCCAACAACCCATACCCCCACCCAGCATGTTATAAGGGCTACAGTTTCTGCCACACCCAAAAGAACAACAAGAGAAAAGGCTATGGGGGTCAAATCTAGCAAGGATGCTTGCTGCATTTTGCATTGTTCCACAGAAAGACCACATCTCAGATCGGCCATCTTCAGCTCTGCATTTTGCTGGCATCCTATCATAAATTGTTAAGGGGGAGGAGGGGGGAGTAGAGATCAGGGGGAATCTAAAATTGCACCGAGTGGCACCAAGCATCCAAGCTGTTTCCAAAACATCTCAGTGGTGTGCCGTTGGAGAGGGATTGACTGGTCAAGGAGGAAGGGCTGGAGAAAGAGGGAAAACATATAATGTTTTGCACGGGAATCTCAAATCTAGCCTTGCTTTTGCTGCACTAACCACTAACCCTTAGTAAAAGAATCTATCACTTCAACCAAATGGAGTCCAGGGTATTTCTTTTCTAGGGACCTAGCTGGGGCAGGTCTGACACCATGAATGGACTTCAGAAGTTACGTGGTCCATCCCCTGCCAGCACAGAAATTATGCTGCTAAACCTGCCAGGGGCCATTTTCTTGAAGAGGTCCTTAATCCATGCCAACCACTGCCAGCAGGTTTCTAACAGTGTCAGTCCTTGGCATTTAAGCAGGGGAAAAATCCAGACCTCAGATGTTGCAAGCTTAAGGCAACATCCCTAAACCACGACAGACACATGGCGGCTCTTCCAAGCGGAGTCCTTTATAGTTTTACGCCGATAGACAGAATCTTGCCAGACTGAGTCACTATTCAATGCACTGCAAATGTGTAGATTATTTCATATATTCAGCCAGTAGACATGATTAAATCAAACAAAGCTTCATGTTTTTTCGGTTGCTACAAGAAAAGAGGCCACGGAAATATCTGTGCGCTCAGCAACAATATTCTTGATGTGCCGCATTTTCTTTCTATATCCCATTCTTTAAAAACAGGTATTCCATCGTCACAGATAAAGGTATCACTACAAATCTAGATTTTTGTCACAGCTTATTATGAGATTTTGGGCTCAATTGTGCTCGTAAGACGAGGACTAGCTGTAAACAACGTCCAAAGCGATGAAGGCCAATGATGCGTGAGTGATGCACGTGACATCATCTGCATCCTTTCCCCGATGATGTCATGGCACGTGAGATGATGTCACTTCCTCTACCTGGATGCCTGTGGCTTCCGCTTGGCTTTCTTACATCCCATTGGTCTGTTCTAAGACACTTTTTTGGGCGTGTGGGGGGGGGGGATGTTTCCCAATTTGGTTCTGTCCTTGGATTAGACAATTTCATTCCCCATCAAGCTCATTACATACTTTCATCTCAGGCTTCCTTCCTTCCTTCCATTCCCTGTGCCAATTGCCTCTTTTCTAGATGCACAGGAGGGGAAACTACAGATCACATGAAAAATGATTGCAAGGAAATAAACGAGAAGGAGAAATGGGTGGAGAGCAGTCTGTTTAACAGTGGTTAAAAGCTGAGCATGGAAGTGGGTGGTGCTCTTTCTAAATAATATTTTCAGAGAAGCCTATACTAGGCCTGGCTCATATTACAGAAAAATATCATGTTTAAGAGGGGAAAGTTGTAGAACAATTTAAGGAACCGAAAAGGGTATTTTGGGAGGGTTGGGTGATGTCAAAAGTGATGCCCAAATAACAACCATTTTCCGAGCAATTCTTGAGTTGTAGGTTACGTTTGGCTTTCTAAGAAAAGGACTTGAGTTTTCTAGGTCAGTTTATACAGAAGGGTGTTGAGGAATTTGAACATCTGGATAGGTAGGTGACCGCAGCAGGCTCCAGAATCACAACAGAAGGTAATAATGGTGCCATCACATGTGTAGTGGATTATAGACCGTGTATGAAATAGCTTTTCTAGGGATCTGTTTACAAATCTGAATGCTTGATTTGGAGGAGGAGGAGGAGGAGGAGGAGGAGGAGGAGGGGGAGGAGGGGAAGGAGGAGGAGAGGCAGGAGAGGGTAGAAGGGGAGGAGAGGGAGAAAGAAGAGGAGGAGGAGAGGGGGGAAGGAGACATCAAGTGGGAGAGGAAGGGGAGGAGGAGGAGAGGGTGGAAAGGGAGGAGGGGAGAAAGAAGAGGAGGAGGAGAGGGGGAAGGAGACATCAAATGGGATGGAGGGGGAGGAGGAGAAGGGGAGAAGGAGAAGAGGGAGGAAGGGGAAGAGGAGGAGGGGGAGAAAGAAGAGGAGGAGGAGGAGTGGGGGGAGGAGAAGATGAAGAGGAGGAGAGGGAGGAGACACCAAGTGGAAGAAGAGGAGGAAAAGTGGGGAGGGGAGAAGAGGAGGTGGGGGGAGGAAGAGGAGGAGAAGGAGGAACCACAGCAGGCTCCAGAATCTCAAAGGAAGGTAATAATGGTGTCACGATATGCATGGATTGTAGGCAATATGGCACTATCAAAAATAACTTTCGCTATTCTCAGAAGGGTTTTCAGCCTTTGCTTCCTTACCATGCTATAGCTACTGGCTCCGATAACCCAGCTCTGGCTATAATTATTCTGTCTCGTTCAAATGTTCAGGTAGTGAATGCCATTTTTATGAGCCCCGAGTGGCCTACCCCTGCACAGAAGGAAGATGAAAAGAAGAGAGGAGGAGCATTCCAAGCAGTATAGAAATTCAAGGAACGGAAGGTTTCCACCCCTCCAGAAAATAACTCAAGTAAAGAGAGTCAAGTGGCTCAGAAGATAGACTGATTATTGGTGAAGTGAAAGAGACAGATCTTATTTCTCTTTTGTGTAACCTTTGCATGTGTTCATTCAAACATCTGCTTGGTCCTGAGATTCAGTGGCGTCTCTGTCAGGAATGGTTTCTAAGTAGAGTCAAAGTAACTTGGCATCATACAATTAACAGTCCCTTTGTTCTAGTGGTGAAGGCGCCAGCTTTCAAGGCAGGAGATGGCGAGTTCTAGTTCTGCCTTGGGCATGAAGCCAGCTGGGAAACTCTTGGGCCAATCACCAGGAGACTGGGAATTCTAGTCCCACGTTAGACATGAAACCAGCTGGATGACTTTGAGCCAATCACCAGGAGACTGTAAGTTCTAGTTCTGCCTTAGGCATGAAAGCCAGCTGGATAACTTTGGATCAATCATTAGGAGACTGGGAGTTCTAGTCCTACCTTAGTCATGAAAGCCAGCTGGATGACATTGGGCCAATCACCAGGCGACTGGGAGTTCTAGTCCTGCCTTTGGCACCACTTTGGGGATCATTTCTGATGATGTAACTTCTACTTTGTCCCACCGTCAATCAGTCCAAGTTTGCAGGCTCTCAAAGGAATCCACAATTCTGGCAAGTACCAAACAAGGCATCTAAACAGCAACGGAAGTTCTGCCTGGCTGAAAACAAGAATGAAAGACTAAGCTAGCTAAATGTTGGTTATGCATGCAGGAAACAGGCCTAAACAGCCACCTCTCCTGCTCTTTGCAAGCTGCTTTGATCTTTACTTTGTTGTTACTATGGTGACAGCTCAAAAATACAGAATTGCATGTCATGGTTTACTGTAAGTGACAATGTTTTATCTCTGTTGCAACGCTGAACACAGATGCTGCCCGTCCAGGCGCATCTACAAATCCAAAAATTGCATAAAAACAGGGAACACACCACCAGTTCTGCTCTTTTTCCTGCTACCTACCATGTGCCAAAAGTTAAGCCTTTTCAACTTGACTTCTTTTCTTTTCTTTTCTTTTATTTATTAGTTTGTCAAACATGTACAAGATAGCAGGTATAAGTATGAACATGGACATGAACGAAAGAAATGAATACAAATAAATGGCAGTAGAACAGGGACGGTAGGCACGCTGGTGCGCTTATGCACCGCCCCCTTTACAGACCACTTAGGAATGGGGTGAGGTCCATGGTAGACAGTTTGAGGTTGAAGCTGTGGGGGTTTGAGGATGTAACAATGGAGTCAGGTAGAGCATTCCAGGTGTTGACCACTCTGTGGCTGAAGTCGTATTTTCTGCAATCGAGTTTGGAGCGGTTTCCCTTGAGTTTGTATCGATTGTTTGCCTGTGGTTGAAGCTGAAGAGGTCGTTGACAGGTAGGACGTTGTAGCATATAATTTTGTGTACTATGCTTAGATCGGACCGCAGGCGGCACAGTTCCAGATTATCCAAGCCCAGAATTTCAAGCCTGGTGACATAAAGGATTCTACTGTGAGTAGAGGCGTGGAGTACTCTTCTCGTGAAATACCTCTGGACCTATTCAATTGTATTAATGTTCAATATACAGTATGAATTCCAGGCAGATGAGCTGTATTCGAGAATTGGTCTGGCAAAGGTTTTGTAGTTCACGTCATCAATGCTAGCCAGTGCTGTTCCATTCTAGCATTACCATGGTAGACCTGGCAGATGTTCACAGACCAACTAATGGGACACACAGGGCCATTGACCATGAAAGAGTGTTGGGTTCTTCCTGCACAGGATCCAAAATGCTGAGCTAAAGGATCTGGAGGTTCATCGCCCTGAGCATGTTCCAGGTGAACAAAGCTCCCATAATGCGCAGATCCACCTAGGAGTTCCCCTCCTCCAGCCACATTGAGGTGATCTTCCCAGAAAAGAAGCAAGATTGTCCCTTCAACCAGAAGAAGCCCTTGCTCCAAAGAAGAAGATTCCCCTCCAAAAGAAATGGATTGGTTTGAAATGAGCCTTCAATGTGAGGCTTCCAGGAGCTGATCTGATGTCCTTTCCTCCCTGTGGCTGATGTTCCCTTTTCACAAATGATCTCCCTCCTCGTAGAAGGAGATAAGAGACAGAGCTTCTTGCAAAACTGTTATGTTCTACTGCTAGGGTGTTCCAATTCCACTTTCTGCTCCTATTAGTAATTGCTGAAGAGATGCGGTGCCCCCCAGCTACCATGTGTCCTCAGACGCACCCAGTGTGTTCACTCCATTACCCAAGAGATCACGTGTCCTTGGGGTTGATTCTTTCTCTCTCTCTCTCTCTCTCTCTCTCTCCTCACACTGGCAGGGTGTGTGTTAAAGGCTTCCATTCCCAGAAGCAGCTTTCACTGCTGTCAGTTACTTCCTCCCAAACCGGCGATAGATATACAAGGAGGAGGAGAGGAGAATTTGGGTCCTCAAGGCCCTTTGGTTGCCTTGGGAAAGTGGCCAGCCAGCTTCTTGTTCGTTCATTCAAACATCATTTCAAAACTCCCATTCATGGTCAGGTTTCCGTTCCTTTCTCCTCCCAAACCCAGTGAAGGTCTTTTGTCTATTCTATTTTTTCAAAAAGGATGTCACAGATCTCGAAAACATCCAGTTGGGAAGCAACCAAAATGGTTGGCGGTTCGCTTCTTTTTCTTCTTCTTTGTCTTGAAAGTCCAAAGTTAGAGAGTTCTTTACTTATTTCTTTGCTTCCTTCCTTCCTCCCTTCCTTCCTTCCTTCCTTCCTTCCTTCCTTCCTTCCTCGCTTCCTTCCTTCCTTCCTTCCTTCCTTCCTTCCTTCCTTCCTTCCTTCCTTCCTTCCTTCCTGGCTTGCTTCCTTGCTTCCCTTCCTTTCTTCCTTCCTTACCTCCTTCCTTCCTTCCTTGCCTCCTTCCTTCCTGCCTGCCTGCCTTCCTGGCTTCCTGGCTTCCTGCCTTGCTGCCTTGCTTTCCTTCCTTCCTTTCTTCCTGGCTTCCTTCCTTCCTTCCTGGCTTGCTTCCTTGCTTCCCTTCCTTTCTTCCTTCCTTGCCTCCTTCCTTCCTTCCTTCCCTCCTTCCTTCCTTCCTGCCTGCCTTCCTGGCTTGCTGCCTTGCTTTCCTTCCTTCCTTCCTTCCTTCCTTCCTTCCTTCCTTCCTTCCTTCCTTCCTTCCTTCCTTCCTTTCTTCCTGGCTTCCTTCCTTGCTTGCCTCCTTCCTTCCTGACTTCTTTCCTTGCTTGCCTTCTTCCTTCCTTGCTTGCTTTTCCTTGTTTCCTTCCTTCCTTCCTTCCTTCCTTCCTTCCTTCCTTCCTTCCTTCCTTCCTTCCTTCCTTGATTTGAAGATTTTGGAAAAGGAGAAGGGAGAAGAATAATTACACTGAGAAACATATGAAGTGCCTTAAAATGTAGGCATATGCTAGATTAAGGGAACGGAGTAATTTACCTTTTTCCTCCTTCCTTTCTCATATGATGCCGTCAGGATTTAGAATCATGCAACGGAATGAGTCACCGCACAACTGTCATTGTTTATTCATCCCCAGCTTATCTTCCAAAATTAAATGTGGTTTTACCTGAATGGGAATCCAGGACTGTGAACTAGAGAGCACCTCCTGGAAGAAAGCAATGACAGCCCACTTCGGGAAGGTTGCCAAGAAAACTGGCATCGGTGTATCGTGCCGTCTCAAGGACTCCGTCCCAATTCCAGGGAAACGCAACCTCTGACAAAGGAATCGATTTGGCAGATTAGAAAAAGGTGATTCATTAGATAATGCATGTATTTATGGAGTCTAGGGCCACAGGGGTCAGATGGTAGCACAATCCTATTCCTCCACTCTGCAAACCTTACTCCCTTCTAGCACTGATGAAATTATGGGCCTTTGATGTAAAGGTAAAGATTCCCCTCGCACATATGTGCTAGTCGTTCCCAACTCTAGGGGACGGTGCTCATCTTTGTTTCAAAGCCGAAGAGCCAGCACTGTCCGAAGACATCTCCATGGTCATGATTAAATGCCAAAAATGCACGGAACGCTGTCACCTTCCCACCAAAGGTGGTCCCTATTTTTCTACTTGCATTTTTTTACGTGCTTTCAAACTGCTAGGTTGGCAGAAGCTGGGACAAGTCACGGGAGCTCACCCCATTACTCAGCACTAGGGATTCGAACCACTGAACTGCCGACTTTTCGATTGACAAGCTCAGCATCTTAGCCACTGAACCACCAGGTGCCTTTGATGAGGAATAGCCAATTCATCAGGGTAGATGTGTCGGTAACCTTTTTTAGAAGTGGTTTGCCATTGCCTCCTCTCTAGGGCTGAGAGAGACAGACTGGCCCAAAGTCACCCAGATGGCTTCACCCTTACAGTAGATGTTTCCCCTGTCCAGTTGTGTCTGACTCTAGGGGGTGGTGTTCATCTCCATTTCTTCTCCACAGACATTTTCCATGGTCATGTGGCCAGGATGGCTATATGCCAAAGGTGCATTGTTACACTGTTACTTTCCCATCAAAATGGTACCTATTTATCTAATCGCATATGCATGCCTTCAAACTGCTAGGCTGGCACATCCTACACCCACCTCCTGAAAGTTCATGCACTCACGATGGGAGATGTGCATGACACAACTGTGTACTCCAGTTCTTTGAACAACTCCTGTGCAGAAGAAATGTCCATTCCTGAGTCAAACCCATCATCCCATCCAGCTCATCATTCATCAAACTGGACTTGATCATGGAGCTATGGATCCTTGACATCTTCATGGTCGCTGACCACCAGATGAGAGAGGCCTGGGATTCCAAAATCATGAAGTACTGACGTCCTGACCCCCATCACAGACCTTCATTGCTGGACCATAGCTTCTGTTTCTGTTTCAGTACACCATCTGCCCATCATCTTGCAGGATATAGTCACACCTAAGGCAGGGCTGGAATTCAGGGTCTCCCCATTTCTAACCCAAGGCTTTTAACCACTTACACCAAACTGCTCCTCACTATGGCCTTTGCAGTGTTATATATCAGATGCCACTTTTGAACATATTCCACAACTGCACTCTGGAGAAAAGGTACATATTGTTTCCATTGAAGCCTGTAATTTATTGGATTTTACCTGAGATGGCTATCCTGAGAGATGCATGGAACAGAAAAGGAATTAATCGAAGCAGGAAATTTAGAAAGAAGGTGGGGGATGTTTTTTAAGAGGCTGCGTATAGGAGACACGCAGGATAGATCAATGAGGGAGAAAAGGAAGACACAGAAAGACGATCAGGCAGGGAACTAAGTGGAAAGAGATGAAAGAATGTTGAAAATTAAACACGCTTAAAATGGATGGTTAAAAATGAGCAAAAATCGAAGTGCAGAAGGCATTACAAATTCTGCTAATAGTTGCGAGCTGAGGAGGAACTAATATTTATGGTAAACTCCCAATATGTATAAGTGGTTTGCGTCCTACCAAATCAAATTTACCTCGTTCCTACAGGGAAATGAATAATTTGGCAAGCAAATATTTTGATCATTCTGTTCCTGAGTGGAAGTGGAAACTCACCTGAGAATATATAAACCAGGGAGGAGTGTTAAAATTCCCTGCTTGCATCGAATTAGTACATTTGGAGGGTTTGTTTATTTTGCTCACATGGCTGAGATTTCCCTTCCCTGAGATCTCACACGTGATGAAATCCCTTAAGGTCCAGTGGATCTACTTACTCCCAAATGTCTTTTCAAGGACACTTTAAGAAGCTCCTTAGTAATAAAGCCAGATAGGTTAAAGAACTGGTTAAATGCTTGCTGGGATCCAGGATGATCCCAGAAATTGCATAATCATTACTGCCAAATTGCACTTTACCGCTCCTTACATAAGTTGCATGCAAATTCAAAAACTGTGGTGGTGCAATGGCTAGAATGCAGTATTGTAGACTAACTCTGCCCGACTGCCAGCAGTTGGATCTTGATCGGCTCAAGGTTCACTCAGCCTTCCATCCTTCTTAAGTCAGTAAAATGAGGACCCAGATTGTTGGGGGACAATACTCTGACTTAGCAATACTCTGACTTTACATGCTTAGTAAAGCATGTAAAGCAGTATATAAGTCTAAGTGCTATTGCTAATGCTGAGAAGCAATGTGGTAGCCTAAAGGTAAATATGCTCGCTTCCCACTCAGAAGGTTGTGATTTCAATCCTAGGTAGCGACAATAGTTTCTCTATCTGGGCACAAAGAGAAAATATCTGCTGTGAACTCTGTGTAGGTGTCAGGAAGGGCATCCAGCCAGTAAATGCTCAGCTCCATTTAATTACCCCTGAATCGAAGGATTACAGGGTCGTAAAAGCAAAAAAAAAATGCTATTGCTATTGCATGCTAACTGTCCATACTGATAAAACAGGCATCTAAGATTTAATTGACAAGAAGATCAGATTTCCTGGTGATTCTTTTATATATAGAGAGAGAGAGAGAAAAGAAAAAGAAAGAAAAAAAATCAGAGCCAACGTGCTGAAAAAAATTAACAGTGAGACTTTAGTGATATAGCTAATATTTATCTTGGCCTCCTGATGTCTAATCTGGCCAGAGGGAAAGGAGAAAGAGCCTTGGTGGAGCAGCAGACTAAAGTGCTGTTAAGTAGCACCAGCTGCCTGCAATTACTGCAAGTTCGAATCTCACCAGGCTCAAGGTTGACTCAGCCTTCCATCCTTCCGAGGTAGGTAAAATGAGGCCCCGGATTGTGGGGGCAATAAGCTGACTTTGTATAAAAAAGAATACCACTTGGGGGGGGGGGCAAAAGCCCTCATACAAAAGTATGAAGGCTATTGCATAATGCAATGTAAGCCGCCCTGACTCTCAGGAGAAGGGCAGCATATAAATTGAATAAATAAATAAATAAATAAGTAAGTAAGTAAGTAAATAAATAAATAAATAAATACCATTCTTTCAAATTACCGCCTTTGTGATTCTCTTCCTTACCATCTCATCGGCACAGATCAGGGTGTGTTCCCTTTCAAATTCTTTCCCTTTTTTCGATTGTTATTTTGTACTTTTATTTTTTTTCTTAAAATTTAATAACGTTAGCTTTCTTTTTTAAAAAAAAAAAAAGATTGTTTTCCGTGAGCAATACTTTAAAAGTGCAACAGGAGCTAGGAAAAAAAAAAAGACTTACAGGTTTTTAATGAGAAAAAAAAAAGCAGAATAAAAGGCAGATTGCAAAATTCTTGCCCCAGCCCAGAAAACTAAATATCTCATTGTCTTCTTCTTCTTCTTTTTGCATCCTTACTAAAATTCCTCCGGCGAGTCTTCAGCCACCCAGAAATTCCCCACTCTCTGACTAAAATACAGTTTAGATTTATTGCCAGGCTATCAGGTGCTAAAAAAGAAATAGATCTCACCCATTTTTTTTTATCAAAGAGGCAGTTTCCAGAACTCATATTTGAGAGGAGGAGGCAGGGGGTTGGAGGGGGGAAACCTGTCCAACCAGAAAGAAATTGTTTCATTTTTATTTCCAGGTGTATTTTGTAGCCCTGTGCAATAGCTACAAAGCTCAAACAATAATCATCTGTTTAGTGATCACATTTTCAGTGCAAAGTGCAGAAGGGGGTTAAAAAATAAATAAACACGCAATCTGTTTCAAAGCATTTTTTTTAAAGCAAGTCAAATTGATTCCCCTCTAATTAGGTTTACATTTCAAGCAATTATTATTATTAGTAGTAGTATTACAGTTGGCCGTGCAGTCAGCCAGATGTTTAGACCGGATTTGACATATTTGACAAGGACCTGGAATAGGCAGATGGGGTTGTTTGATGGTGTTAAAAGTCACCCTTGCAGGATGTAAGCTGTTCTGGGTAAAGCTGCCTTTTGCAATTGACTGGTGGTGATTTTGTCAATGACGATGGCGTTTTAAGTGGTGCGCCAGATGTTTTGGGATTTGTTGTAGCCCGCCAGCAGCCTGCAGAGTTGGCATCGGAGTCGGACAGTAAGGAGGCTGGGAAGGGCCAGTCCTGGAGGCTGGGGAAGGCCCGAATGAGGGCTCTGCGTCGGAGGCAGAGATGTGGCCAAGGCCATCTGGGAGCAATGCACAGACTCCTGAGCCTCCAGAGGCTGACAGCAGAGAGGCAGAGGAACAGGAGGAGCCTGTTCCTAGTGCATGCATGCGAAGAGCTGCCAGAAGGCAAGAGCAGCTAAAGCAAAAAGGACGACTCGGGAGTAAGGCCAGGAGATGATTGGCCCCTCCCAGAAGGCTTAGAAGAGCAGCAAAGGCTCTTGGGATCTTTGTAGGAAAGCAAGGTTGCTACACTTGTTTCTTGTCAGCGTCTCTTGCTTCTGAACTTTTGCCAAGAAAGGCCTTTGGCAGGGTGCCAAAGTAGACAAAGGTTGGTGATAAGGCCGAAGGAGTGTTTACAAAGAATTTGTTTTGGACTTAATTTGGACTAAGCTGAGAATGAAGTCATTCTCAGCTGTTCTAATAAAATATGTTTGTTTAGGACTGATTGTGTCTGATAATAACTATTTGGGCCAGGTCACAACAGGATTGTTATTACTGTTGGTCACACAGTAATTACTGTGTGACCAATTACACAAAGTCAGACAGGGCAGGCATTAAAAGGACAGACTGAATCTGCCCTTTTAATGCCACCTTTCGAGGGCTTCCCAAGGACCTGGAACAGGCAGAAGTGGTTGTTTGGTAGTGTTAAAAGTACCATTCATTGTAGGATGTAAGCTGCTCCAAGTCAAGCTGCCTTTCACAATTGACCGGTGATGATTTTTGCCAATGTCACCCGATATTTTTTTTTTCTTTTTGCAAATGATGGCCACCGTTCAACACAGCTTTAAACGAATATTATTGACGTCTGTTGCCCTCTCTCGTCCTTTCAACGCAATTTTATTTTTAAAATGGATAATTGAAAATTTTCATATACAGGTAGTCCACGACCTGGTAGTCAACCCATGGAACAGAAGTTGCCTTTAGAAGTTGTGGGAGCTTCATCACTTGAGACTTTCAAGAAGAGACTGGATTGCCATTGGTCAGAAATGGTGTAGGGTCTCCTGCTTGGCTGAGGGGTTGGAATAGATGACCTACAAGGCCCCTTCCAATTCTATTAATCTATTAAATATACTTCAGGCCGACACAGGATCTGCCAGAAACGGAGCAAGGACTTCCATCTTTTGCGAGGTTGTTCTCTCTCCAGAATGTCAACCCCTCCAGGGGAGGCTGGCTTTTTAAAGAGGCCTGATGGGTTTTATCATCGGTAGGTCTCACAGGTCATCCTCTTCTTCCAGTCCATAAAAGCAAGCGCTTCAGAGCTCTCGGGAAGCTGAAAAGTCTGAATAAATGCACTCCTGGCTTTCTCACTTGGCCTTTCTGATCTCTAGTTGCCCGTCTTGTAGAGTTCACACATACTCAGCCAGCCCTGCTGCCTTTGGGGAAATGCAAATGGAAGAAGAGCGAGATAATTAATTCTACAAGCCCTCAAATCTCCTTGAGTCACCTCCTGGGATTCGAAGAAAAAAAGTAGAAAAGCTTCACAAACACTCCTTTCTCCTCCACCCACCCACCCCTCTTCCCCCCGCCCCAAAAGGGCCAGGAACACGTGGGGAGACCAGAGGTATCATCCCCAAAAATAGATCCTTCAGCATACGTTGGGATATTCCATCCCAGGTTTAATTGCAGTTAATGATGATTAACGGCATTTAATGATCTACAGTGAAGGTGGCTCTAGACAGGGGCTCATTAAGATATCTTTACTCCTTTTTCTTTTTTTCTTTTTTTTTTTTTGCAGAGCGATGATTTATTCATAAGCCTATTTTTCATCAATATTTATTTGGAAGGGTTGTTTATGGCGACTGCGTAATAACTGCAAATGCTCGGCTCGGAAATTAATTTGCCTGCCGAGAGTCAGGCGTTCCCGTTCGGGGGGCACAAAAGTACCGGGCTGTTTAGAAGCTGGGGTTTAATTTTTTGTCGAAGGCGTTCAGGTCATGAGGCTCTGGGATTGTTAAGCTACTTTTAGAATTAAGCTCATTAACTCCCCCCTCCCTTTTTAAAATATATATATATATATTGGGAGACAGAGTCCTCTTTCTGCGCTCTAGGTTTGCTTTTCAAAGCATGCATGGAGAACTCTCACACACACACATCTAAGATTGCCCAGTTCGGATGAGAATCCTACCTTAGTTTAGGTATCAATATAGAGGGATAGGATCAAGATCACGTGAAGTGTTAATACTGCTTTATAATGCCTTGGTAAGGCCACACCTAGAATATTGCATTCAGTTTTGGTCACCATGACGTAAAAAAGATGTGGAGACTGTAGAAAGGATGCAGAGAAGAGCAACAAAGGGGATTAGGGGACTGGAGGCTAAAACATACGAAGAACGGTTGCAGTAACTGGGTAGGTCTAGTTTAATGAAAAGAGGGACCAGGGGAGACATGATAGCAGTGTCCCAATATCTCAGGGGCTGCCTCAGAGAAGAGGGAGTCAAGCTATTCTCCAAAGCACCTGAGGGCAGGACAGGAAGCGATGGGTGGAAACTCATCAAGGAGAGAAGCAACTTAGAACTAAGGAGAAATTTCCTGAAAGTTAGAACAATTAATCAGTGGAACAACTTGTCCCCAGAAGTTGTGAATGCTCCAACACTGGAAGTTTTTAAGAAGATGTTGGATAACCCTTTGTCTGAAGTAGTGTAGGGTTTCCTGCCTAAGCAGGGGGTTGGACTAGAAGACCTCCAAGGCCCCTTCCAACTCTGTTATTCTATCCTAATACTACTCCTATCCTGCTTCAAAGGAAGGAACCCCTCTGGAATGGAGAAGACCTATCCTTCAATAGGCATGCATCATTTTGAAATTGCAGCAAACTTGCACCTTGTCTGGGTAGCTTCACTTTGAAACCCACTCGACCTTGTCCTAATTTCCTTGTGAATTGGTCTGTCTGCATTGTGCGAGATGCAATTAGAAAGGGATCATTTTGAGCAACCTTTCAGCCTAGGGGGGTTTCCAGTTCTAGGTTTCTTCCATCCTGATGTGTTTATTGTGTATTTGGAGCATTTAAGTGGCCATTTTTCATATGTCAAAATGTTCAGTGATGATCCATCAACGATCCCCCAATGGGGAACGTTTCTGGGCCATGATGATGAATAGCAATTTAGTGGGTTTATTATTCTCCAGTGAAATTATGTCACTTACTGCAAAAGAATTCACCATGGTCCAAGTAGGCATGAAAAAACACAATACTGGCATTTTTCTCCCAAAGTTTCTCACCTTGCTTATTTATTTAATCAAGGAGAGAAGCAACCTAGAACTAAGAAAAAATTTCCTGACAGTGAGAACAATTTATCAGTGGAACAACTTGTCTCCAGAAGTTGCGAATGCTCCAACACTGGAAGTTTTTAAGAAGACAATGTACATACTGTTGGAAGAAATATCCTTCTGGGTTCAGCTCCAAGTGGGGAAAAAGACACTGGAAACATGGAGACTGCTTGGAAAGATGGTTTAATGGTGGACAGGATCACATGGCTTGAGTTCCTGAACAGAAAAGGGCAGATACAGTGAGTCTCTGAGTTTTATGCTCTCTCTGGCTTTGAACTTCCTACAATACCTCGGGGAAAGTTGCATGCAAACATACTTGTAATTAGAAATGTACTAGATTTATATTAAAAATGTAGCTTTGAGTGGAAAGTTACATACAAAAGTTCATGAAGTGAACAAAATAAAAAAAAAACCCATGCATTTCTGGATACCAGTAAGAGGTATCCAAAATATGCATTGTTTGGGGAAAGGTACAAAAGAAGAGAAAGTTGAACCATAAGAAAGGCTGAGCGCCAAAGAATTGAGACGTTTGAACTCTGATGCTGGAGAAGACTCCTGCGAGTCCCTTGGACTGCAAGGCGATCCAACCGGTCAGTCCTAGAGGAGATCAACCCTGACTGCTCTTTAGAAGGCCAGATCCTGAAGAGGAAACTCAAATACTCTGGCCACCTAATGAGAAGGAAGGACTCCCTGGAGAAGAGCCCAATGCTGGGAACGATGGAGGGCAAAAGAAGGAGGGGACGGCAGAGAATGAGGTGGCTAAATGGAGTCACTGAAGCGGTTGGCGTGAGCTTAAGTGGACTCCAGAGGATGGTAGAGACAGGAAGGCCTGGAGGAACGTTGTCCATGGGGTCGCAATGGGTCGGACATGACTTCACAACTAACAACAACACAACTTAATGAAAAGAAGGCCTAGGCATGATAGAGTAGCATTGTATCAGTATTTGAGAGGCTGTCACAAAGAAGAGGGGGTCAACCTAAGGCAAAACAAGAAGCAATGGATGGAAACACATCAAGGAGAGAAGCAACCTAGAACTAAGGAGAAATTTGGAATTGGGTACGTCTAGTCTACCGACAACAACATAAGAAGAACATCACCTGAGCAAGGTACCTACACAGCTTGCAGTAGAAGTCGTTAGGAACAAAAATACTGATTTTGACGTAGAGTTTCGCTCAAAATATATATTTCCTAAATATTTTTTTCCCCTCAAAAAACAGTGTGGACTGAGCCTTAACTTCAGGCAGCGTAAACAAGAAGTAATGGATGGAAACCTATCAAAGAAAAATCCAACCTAGAAATCAGAAGAAATTTCCTGACAGTGAGAACAATTGAATCAGTGGGATGACTTCCCTCCAAGAAGTTGTGGCTGCTTCAACACGGGAAGTGTTTCAAGGCGAAGCTGCACAACCATTTATTCAGAATGATGCAAGGTCTCCTGCTTGAGGGTGGGGGAGGGGGTGGGGTATGAACTGGAAGACCTCCAAGGTCCGTTCCAACCCTGTTATTCTGTTGTTTTGCAATAAACCCCCAAGAACAAGGACAATCTATTCTTCATATATTGCTCCAGAAGGTGTAGATACAGGCAGATTGTTTTGGGCCTTAGAAAAAATTGAATTCCACTAAGATTCTTACGTCAAGACCCCCGAGCATTTGGCTCCAGTTTAGGAGATATCAGGAGGTTCATAGATATTAATAACATTTGGGTTGCGCGACACTGCTTGGACATTTAGAAGGAAGGAGCTGACATGTTGGCTAACGCCATGCTCCTGAAGTGTCATATAGCAGCATCAAACTCACAATCACAAATTGCTGACAAATTTAATTTTGTCAGCAACCCAAGGACCCTGCCAATTAGTCACTGGCAAGAACAGCAGCTTGTCAAAAATTAATAGGTTGCACTCCTACGTTTGCAAAACATATTCTTCCGTCGGAAGAGGCCTGCTCTATCTATCTATCCACCAGTGGTGGGTTGCTACATGTCAACCAATAAATTTTGACTGGCAGAGTCCAAGAGAAGGTCCTTTTTTGGCTGTGGCCCCTGACCTTTGGGATGTCATCTCTCCCCAAAGTGAGATCTGCTCCCATCCTTCTGACGTTCCATAACTGAAGACCTGTTGGCTTGGGGTACCAATGGGGGGGATTATCATGCTGATGGTGGTTGGTGGATTAAGAGAAAATCCCGCCTTACCCCCATACATCCTGTCCGCTCCCTGCCCATCTTTCAAATATCATTTATGATTCATTGCACATCAGCCAGATGTTTATTACACGGTCAGCCAGATGTTCAGACTGGGTTGAGCATTTGTATCATCCTATCAAGCCTTTCCCAAGGACCTGAATAGGCGGATGTTGATGCTTTGTGGTGGTGTGATTTATTGTTTTATCGTAGAAGAGAGACACGACTTAGAACTAAGAAGAAATGTTGTGACAGTTAGAACAATTAATCAGTGGAACAATTTGCCTCCAGAAGTTGTGAGTGCTCCAACACTGGAAGTTTTTAAGAAGAGATTGGACCACCATTTGCCTGAAATGGTATAGGGTGTCAGCGTTTTACGCTGCACTTACTCTAATGCTGACATAAGAAGGAGAAGCGAAGGCATCTGGAAAGGGGCATTTGACTCTTCACCTACTTATTTTCCCTGGAGAGAATATCACCTAGGAGATGGGATGGGAGGGGGGAAATTCCTTTGAGTGGAAGCAGTAGATTAGGGGCAGAGTGACTGGGAAGATGGCCAATGAGTGCAGAGGGGTGGGGAAAGGAAAAGGAGGGCTTTGGCTGAGGAAGCTAGAGTTGGCTGCAATGAGTCGGAGTTAGAATGTTCGTGCTTAATAAATAAGAGGTGTTGTTTTTTTCATCAAAGACTTTGTTTGAAATGCAATTTATTTGAGATGACTTCAAAACCTGACATAGGGTTTCCTGCCTGAGCAAAGGGTTGGACTAGAACAGGGGTCTCCAACCTTGGCCACTTTAAGACTTGTGGACTTCAACTCCCAGAATTCCTCAGCCAGCTGGCTGAGGAATTCTGGAAGTTGAAGTCCACAAGTCTTAAAGTGGCCAAGGTTGGAGACCCCTGAACAAGAAGACCTCCAAGATGACTACCACCTCTGTTATTCTATTAATGCTTGTAAACTGCCCATAGTCACCTTTAGATGAGAAGGGGAAGCACAGAAATCAAATCAACAAACAGATAAGAATAGCCACGAATGGTTTGAAAAGACTGTGCTAAAATATAGATCACGGGGAGGGAATTTTCTAAGAAACTATCTAGCTAATTGCATCTCTAACATCTTCCGAGTTAGAGATGTTATTGGTAGCTCTGTTGGGATCGTAGCGCAGGCTTCTATCAGAATCAAGGCATTCCTCTGCTTCTTCCAATGCTTTATGGTGTCTAAATTTGCTCAGAACCTTTATTCGCCTCCTTTGAATTCCGTTTTAATTAAGAGAAATGTTAATTAAAGCGAGTCAGCTCAACTCGAGTTTGGTATTTTTCTCCCATTACATCCTCGCGTTGATAAAAAGATTGCTGGGGGAAAAAAAAATGTCTTGACTTGATCGTTGGAGGCATTGGCCCAGGGGTGAAACCCAGCAGGTTCTGACAGGTTCTGGAGAACTGGTACCAGAAATTTTGAGCAGTTCAGAGAACCAGCAAATATCACCTCTGGCTGGCCCCAGAGTGGGTGGGAATGGAGATTTTGCAATATCCTTCCCCTGGAGTGGGGAGGGAATGGGGATTTTGCAGTATCCTTCCCTGCTACGCCCACCAAGCCACACCTACCAAGCCATACCACGCCCACTAAGCCACGCCCACAGAACCGGTAGTAAAAAAAATTGAATTTCACCACTGCCTTAAAGTCATAGCAAGCAACAAGTGATATGTTAACTCTATAATATCTGGGGAGTTGAAGGGGTGATCCATAACCTTTCCCATCCCGGAGTAGGCAGGAAAATAATAATAATGGAGGGAAAAAAACCCAGACCCTTATTTATTTTAAACTTTATTGGAAATGCAACCGAAAAGGATATATGAAAAATCACCTGTTCGCCCTCAGACAAAGACACATGAGCTCACAAAATGACTGCGGAGATTTATTGAACGTCGGCTGCTGTGCAGAAAGGCGAGAATTTCCATAAAACTCCATTTATTGATATGTATCCCCTTGTCAGCCTTTTGTCTTCTTTAGACTTTCGCTTTCTGGGATTCTTTTACAAGAGAATTTCGTTTTCATTATGAGGAATGATTGCTCGGTTTTCGCCTTGAATAAAGTCTCCGGCGTGATGGTTCTGAAAATATTATCAATACTCAAGCAAATTAGCTGCCGAAAATTCATGGTTATGGGATAGGCTGTTTCCTAGGCAGTTATGCATTCATCCGTGGAGAATCCCTGTATTAAAGAAAGGCATAAACTAGAGTTTGTGAATCAAACATGCTCGGTCAAATTTTTCAGAAAAAAAAATGACTAAGTAGTGGATTTAATCAACCAGTAGAAGCTCCTTGTTAAAATTCTAGCAAGAATTTGAGAGGGGATGTTTGTACAATATATTTTTCTCAATTCCAGAAGAGGAGGAGGGGCAGGGGGAAGGAGGGGGAAGGAGGAAGGAGGAAGGGGGAAGAAGAGGAGGAGGAAGAGGGGGGCAGGGGGAAGGAGGGGGAAGGAGGAAGGAGGAAGGAGGAAGGAGGAAGGAGGAAGGAGGAAGGAGGAGGAGGAGGAGGAAGAGGAGGACTGTCCTAACATAAAAATCTTCTGCCATCACTACCAGTCTCACAACTTCTTTGGGTAAGAAATTTCAGTATCAAATAGAAGAGAAAGAGGACATAATGGGAACTTGGTCTTGAGGAAACTCACAACCCCTGAATCTTTAAAATCATTAGACTAGCCATAGAGTTGATCTACAACCCCTTCAATGGAGTGGATTCTTTTTTTAAAAAAAAATAAGAAAAGAGGATTCATAAAGTGATCAAGTTGCTAAGATCAATAACGTCTCCAAAGCCTTGGGGGCACCGTAAAGACGAACGTATCTACAATACATGAGTTTATGTGGGGTAGCAGAGTCCTCTTTAGATCAGCCTTCTCTGAATTTTGGCAAGCTCAGCCCAGCTTCTCCTACCACATTTGCTCTTTGACATCCTACTGGATCAGAAATGGCTCTGTCTTATTTCAATGACTTGACTTGATGATTCACGTTGGCTTCTGCCCAGTGGTGAGATTCAATTTTTTTTACTACTGGTTCTGTGGGCATGGCTTGGTGGGCATGGTGTGGCTTGGTGGGCATGGCAGGGGAAGGATACAGCAAAATCTCCATTCCCCCCCATTCTTGAGGGAAGGATATTGCAAAATCTCCATTCCCGTCCCACTCTGGGGCCAGCCAGAGGTGGTATTTGCCGGTTCTCCGAACTACTCAAAAGCTCCGCTACCGGTTCTCCAGAACCTGTCAGAAACTGCTGGATTTCACCCCCGCTTCTGCCTTCGGGCCATGTAACGCAGTGGGTGTTGTATGCCAAAAGGTTCCTGGGCAACTTTTCTTCTCCTTTGATCTGTGACCCCCTTCCTCACCCCCAAAGAGGCGACAAAGTCCCTAAATCCTGAAGGAGACATCAGCCCCAGGTCCTGCCAACCTCCGCCTCCATCTATTCTCTTCAAGAGCAATAAAAATGATGGACAAAATACACGAGGTAGAAAACAGAGGGATAAATCAAGAAGGAAAACAGGTATTTGTATTCATTTAAAGCTCCCATCTTGTGAAAGGTAATGGCTTTCCCATGGAATATATGCCTGTGCGTGACAAGAAACCCACAACGTTAGATGTCTCCCAGTATTGGCTCTTTTTTGGGAGAGAAATATCTCCAGAATTGTAGATCTTACAGTACCACCACAATATGCTTCGATGTCTGTGTATAACAGAAATGCAAAAAGGAGCCATTGAGATGGAAGATCCTTTCATAGTGTCCTAGCTTAGACTGTGGAACGATAGAATAGAATAGAATAGAATAGAATAGAATAGAATAGAATAGAATAGAATAGAATAGAATAGAATAGAATAGAATAGAATAGAATAGAATAGAATAGAATACGGTAGGGTAGGGTAGGGTAGGGTAGGGTAGGGTAGGGTAGGGTAGGGTAGGGTAGGGTAGGGTCGGACAGGGTAGGACAGGGTAGGACAGGGTAGGACAGGACAGGACAGAACAGAACAGAACAGAATAGAATTTTTTATTGGCCAAGTGTGATTGGACACAGAAGGAATTTGTCTTGGTGCATATAAGTGAACGGATCCAAAACATTCCTCAAATCCAAGTCCAGAATTAGTCTTTAGAGCTGAAAAGTAAGACTCAAGGACCTGTAAAGCAGCGTTGATCAACTTTGGCAACATTAAGATATATGGATTTCAATTTCCAGCATTCCGTGGCCAAGGAATGCTGGGATTTGAAGTCCATACAAGTTAACGTTCTAGAATCTCTCTGAAACATCAGAATCTGGTTTCAGGGTTTTAGCAGGACATTAAAGATGAAAACAATAGGAACGGCAGGGTAGCCTAGTGGTGAAGACGCCCGCCTCCCACTCTGAAGGTTGAGAGTTCAATCCTAGGAAGCATCAGGTGTTTTTCTCTCAGGGCGCAAAGAGAAGAATATTGCTGCGAACTCTGCATAGGTGTCAGGAAGGGCATCCAGCCAGTAAATGCTCAGCGGCATCCAGTTGCCCCAATTCTAACCCTAATTAACAGATTATAGGGTCATAAAAAGAATTGGGTTTTTTTAAAAAGATGAAAGCAATAACAACAACCCTAAAAAATATGGGGGCACCTGCAACTAACATAGGCAGCAGCAACTAACATAGCTACAGCATTTAAGTCACACCAACTGAAGGTTTTATTTTGCAAAATTAAACCCATCACCCTTCTCACTTTTCAGTCCAGTTTTCTAATGCTTCTATTTTCCTATCAGCCTACAACCTCTGTATTTCTCCTCCTCTGTGAGTCTCTCTTGTCCTCTCTAGGACCGTCAATCTTCCTCAATGCTCCTTGTCTTTCTATTGGGCTCCTTTGACCCATCTTTCTTTGCATTGATTGCCCTTGCCTTTCTA
Organism: Coluber constrictor foxii; assembly: GCA_038048745.1. NCBI lineage: Eukaryota > Metazoa > Chordata > Lepidosauria > Squamata > Colubridae > Coluber > Coluber constrictor. The sequence goes on from CM075972.1 coordinate 21,278,932, forward strand.
CTACCATCCTGGAAGAACGTGGCGACTGGACAAGAATTATGGCAGCACGAGCTGAACCATTTTGGCCCGATAAGTCCATCACCAACTGACTAGGGAGTGCATAAAAAGCTTCCAGAAACGAGCAACAATATTCCCTCAACGGTTTTGAGAATCTCCCTCTCCCTCCTCCCCACCCCCCACCCCCAAAGCTGGAGCTCAGGGCAAACAGACAGAATTAGAAGAAAAGCAGTCGGGAGCCTATTTGTAAGAGGAACAAGGGACTTGATTGCTGAAAATGTTTAGAACGGCTCAACTAAGCCGGAAGCATCATAGGGGATCGGTGGTGGGTTTCAAATTTTTTTACTACCAGTTCTGTGGGTGTGACTTGGTGGATGTGGCAGGGGAAGGATACTGTAAAATCTCTATTCCCACCCTACTCTGGGGCCAGCCAGTGGTGGTATTTGCCAGTTCTCTGAACTAATCAAAATTTCTGCTACCTGTTCTCCAGAACCTGTCAGAACCTACTGGATTTCATCCCTGCTTTAAGGCCTTATCTACCAATTGGGTTGCCAAGTTTTTCTTAGTTGTTTAATCTAACTTTAGTTGTTTAATCTATTGCAAAATGTCCATTTCCTCCTGATCAGCTGGGACTCGGGAGGCAGAGGATAGATGGCAGTGGGGCCAGTCAGCATTTATATTATCGGTTCTCCGAACTACTCAAAATTTCAGCTACTGTTGCTTTTTTAAAAATTTGATTTATATGCTGCCCTTCTCCGAAGACTCAGGGCGGCTTACAATGCATTAAGCAATAGCCTTCATACTTTTGTATATTTATACAAAGTCAGCTTATTGCCCCCACAAACTGGGTCCTCAATTTACCTACCTTAGAAAGGATGGAAGGCTGAGTCAACCTTGAGCCTGGTGAGATTCGAACTGGTGTAATTGAAGACAGCTGGATGTTAATTAGGGTGCTTTAGTCTGCAGAGCCAAACCAGGTTCTCCAGAACTGGTCAGAATCTGGTGAAACCCACCTCTGTAGAGGATGCTGTTGATTGATTTTGGAGTTATATTGGGCCTCCGTTTAATACGAAGAGTCATTTTTTATTACAGGACGTATTTTTTTCTCCCCTCCCTATCTTTCCTGGACCAAATCCAAAGCTTTGTGCCTTTTTTTGCTTAGCTGCCTCCCTGAATGTTGTTGTTAATTTTCCGTATTCCAACCCAGGAGAACCTGATTCGTTAGATGTATCTCCTGCCAGTTCTTCAGAAGCTTCAAGCCATGGAGACAAGGTCCCCTCCTCTTCCATTCCCCTAGGAACCAACCCTCAGTGGGTAAAAGAAATAAGGTGGGGTTTTTTTGTTAGTCATTGCCAAGAGATGGTTAGCTTGCTGGAAGACATTCAGCTCACAAATTAGCATGCTGGAGAAACAGATAGGAAGATGTGATTACGATGATTAAAATTAAGATTGTCACATCATGACATCCCTTTCTTGGGGCTAAGTGGAACAAATCTCCACATTCGCCAACAAATATCAAGCCAGGGAAGGAATTAAATCCGAGCCCCGTCAGATGCGATCCAACGGCACCAACAGGCATTGATGGAGGAAATCAGAGGTCCAGAAGCCACAAATATTTTGAAAGCGATCAAGAGTCTTGGTGCCTGCCTAAGACTGAAAATGATTCTTTTCTCAGCATGGTTCTCCCAAAAATATTTTAGGAAGGTTTTTTTGTCAACAACGGAGGCTGCTGAAAGAATGCTGCCCTTTTGAATTGTTTCCCGTTTTCAACCAATAGATAGCAAACTATATTAGGGCCAAGATTTTGAATCTCTTTCTACGTATCTTCGGTGAACCGGGGATTTGGGAAGTGTTTTCATTGGTCAGTTGGCTGCTGGCGTTTTGCACAAAACTCTGCTGAATTTTTATCACTCTTGGACTAACTGTCTCACTTACTTTGTCCATATCAAGCCAGGGAGGGGGAGGGATTCATTGGAGTGATGCGGTGGCCTAGAGGTGGAGCTCTCGCCTCACAATCAGGAGGCTGTGAGTTCGATCCTGGGCAGAGGCAGATATTTCTCTCTCTCTCTCTCTCTCTGGGCAAGTTGATATTATATCTACTGAATATAACTCTGCATTGGTGACAGGAAGGGCATCCGGCCAGTAAAGGCTCAGCTCCGTTCAGTTGCCCAGACTCCACCCCGAAAGAGATTATGGGGTCATTAAAAGACATTGATGATGTGGGGAGGGGATTTTTTTAGAATAGAATAGAATAGAATAGAATAGAATAGAGTGGAGTGGAGTGGAGTGGAGTGGAGTGGAGTGGAGTGGAATGGAATGGAATGGAATAGAATAGAATAGAATAGAATAGAATAGAATAGAATAGAATAGAATAGAATAGAATAGAATAGAATAGAATAGAATAGAATTCTTTGTAGAATGGAATGGAATGGAATGGAATGGAGTGGAGTGGAGTGGAGTGGAGTGGAGTGGAGTGGAGTGGAGTGGAGTGGAGTGGAGTGGAGTGGAGTAGAGTAGAGCAGAATAGAATTCTTTATGGAATGGAATAGAATAGAATAGAATTCTTTGTAGAATAGAATGGAATGGAATGGAATGGAATGGAATAGAATAGAATAGAATTTTTTTATTGGCCAAGTGTGATTGGACACACAAGGAATGTGTCTTAGATGCATACGCTCTCAGTGTACATAAAAGAAAAGATACGTTCGTCAAGGATCATAAGGTACAACACTTAATGATAGTCATAGGGAACAAATAAGCAATCAAATCATATTAAGAAACAGTCAATATAAATCGTAAGGATACAAGCAACAAGGTTACAGTCATACAGTCATTAGTGGGAGGAGATGGGTGATAGGATAGGAATTATTATTTATTTATTTTGTCGAGTACATATGAGATAATATATATAAGCATGAATTGAATAAATAAAATGAGTACAATTAAAGGGAACATTAGGACAGGGATGGGTAGGCAATCTGGTGCTCTTATGCACGCCCCTTACGGACCTCTTAGGAATCGGGTGAGGTCAACAGTAGACAGTCTAAGGTTAAAGTTTGGGGAGTTTGAGGATGAGACCACAGAGTCAGGTATTGCATTCCAGGCCCCATTATGTCTGGAAGAGCTTGTGGTCAAAGGAAACCAGTCTCTCTTCTAAAAAAAAAAAAAAAAGGTTGTAAAATTGAAACATGACTCATTTTACAACATGTTTTGCTCGGCAATGGAAATGCTGGCCCCACTGATGGTCATGCACCTGTGTGTCAATATGACTTGTAATTACACATTCTCCTTTTTAAAAAGTAAGTAGTAAGTAACTCTGTGTGTGTGTGTGTGTGTGTGTGTGTGTGTGTGTGTGTGTGTTTATGTCATCTTATAGGTTTTTCTATTTCTTTCAACCTTGCAGGTTCTTAAGGTGGAGTATTTTAAGTCCCACAGAGGACTAGGAAGATTTTGTGGGACTTGACACTCTACCTCTTCTGAACCTGAAAGCAGGATTTTCCCTTCATTAGGAAAAGCTCTCTGCCAACCCCTCAATCACCCCCCCCCTCACCCCCGCATCTCTCTCGGCTCAAATAATCTTCTGATTTATCCGAGGACCCTGATAAATCTTCGCTCGCTTTCAAGATCTCAGAAGACTCGGAAATTACCATCTCATCAACCTTCCAAGGCTTGAGAAGCAACTATTTTCTTTCAACTAAGTGCCGTAATGATACACTTGGTGAGGAAACTTGGTTAGTAATAGGCCAGCAGGGGGAGGGAAGAAAGAAAGAAAGAAAGAAAGAAAGAAAGAAAGAAAGAAAGAAAGAAAGAAAGAAAGAAAGAAAGAAAGAAAGAAAGAAAGAAAGAAAGAAAGAAAGAAAGAAAGAAGGAGGAAGGGAGGAAGGGAGGAAGGAAGGAAGGAAGGAAAGAAGCTCGGGCTTCTTCGTTCTTTGTTTCTGTTTTCATTTTGTTTTAATGCAAAAAAGAAAAAAGAAAAGGCAAAGCATCCAAAAAGGGGGGGAAAAAACAACAAAAAGAGAAAGGAAAAACAAAAGGGGGGAGCATTGAGACTCTTTCGCATCAAAGAGAGTGGTGTTTTTCAGAAAATAAAATGATTTGCCAATCATAATCCTGATTGATTTTTTTTTAATCCCATGCTTTTGGAAATCCCATTTTTCAATAGAAAAGATTGTCCTTTGCATTATTCCCCTTCTCTCTCTCTCTCTCTCTCTCTCTCTCCCTCCCTCTGTCCTTCTCTCTCTCTCTGTCTCTCCCTTTCTCCCTCCCTCCCTCCCTCTCTGTCTCTGTCTCTGTCTTTCTCTCTCTCCCCCCCTCTCCCTCCCTCCCTCCTTCTCTGTCTCTGTCTCTGTCTCTGTCTGTCTCTGTCTGTCTCTCTTCCTCCCTCCCTCCCCCCTCTCTCTCTCCCTCCCTCATTCTCTCTCTCCCTCCCTCCCTCCTTCTCTGTCTCTGTCTCTGTCTCTGTCTTTCTCTCTCTCCCCCCCTCTCCCTCCCTCCCTCCTTCTCTGTCTCTGTCTCTGTCTCTGTCTGTCTCTGTCTGTCTCTCTTCCTCCCTCCCTCCCCCTCTCTCTCTCCCTCCCTCATTCTCTCTCTCCCTCCCTCCCTCCTTCTCTGTCTCTGTCTTTCTCTCTCTCCCCCTCTCCCTCCCTCCCTCCTTCTCTGTCTCTGTCTCTGTCTGTCTCTGTCTGTCTGTCTCTCTTCCTCCCTCCCTCCCTCCCTCTCTCTCTCTCCCTCCCTCTTTCTCTCTCTCTCTCCCTCCTTCTCCCTCCCTCCCTCCCTCCCTCCCTCTCTGTCTCTGTCTCTGTCTCTGTCTGTCTCTGTCTGTCTCTCTTCCTCCCTCCCTCCCTCCCTCTCTCTCTCTCCCTCCCTCTTTCTCTCTCTCTCCCTCCTTCTCCCTCCCTCCCTCCCTCCCTCTCTGTCTCTGTCTCTGTCTCTGTCTCTGTCTCTGTATTTCTCTCTCTCTCCCCCTCTCCCTCCCTCCCTCCTTCTCTGTCTCTGTCTCTGTCTCTGTATTTCTCTCTCTCTCCCCCTCTCTCTCCCTCCCTCCTTCTCCCTCCCTCCCTCCCTCCCTCCCTCTCTGTCTCTGTCTCTGTCTCTGTATTTCTCTCTCTCCCCCTCTCCCTCCCTCCCTCTCTGTCTCTGTCTCTGTATTTCTCTCTCTCTCCCCCTCTCCCTCCCTCCCTCCTTCTCTGTCTCTGTCTCTGTCTCTGTCTCTGTATTTCTCTCTCTCTCCCCCTCTCTCTCCCTCCCTCCTTCTCTGTCTCTGTCTCTGTCTGTCTCTCTCTCTCCCTCCCTCTTTCTCTCTCTCTCTCCCTCCTTCTCCCACCCTCCCTCCCTCCTTCTCTGTCTCTGTCTCTCCCTGTGTGTGTCTCTGTTTCTCCCCCTCTCCCTCCTTACCCCCCCCCCACCACACACCCTGTCTTTCCTTCTTCTTCTTCTTCCTGGCATTTAGGAAGCAATATGCTTCAGATGAATAGCATAACAACCAAGTTGGCAAACACCGCCCGGCAATTGCTGAAGCTCAGTGCCAGACAAAAGGGCCCCTTTGTTAACTTTCCGCTAAAGAAATCGATGGCAACAGGCAAGGAAGACTCACGGCTTGCAGACAGATGTAATTGCCAGGCTTACCTGCAAGGCTAATGAGGGCAGGTGAAGAAACCTCTGAAAGAGCAAATCAACACCTGGACAAAAGATGATGCCATGATTAAGCAAGCTAAATATCGCCTCACTTGACGGCTATTTGCAGTGGGAGGGTTTAAACGGGGAGCTCACCCCTAGTGCCGCGTAACGGGGACCTCACCCCGTTACGCGACACTAGGGATTCAAACCGAACTGCCGGCCTTTTGATCGACAAGCTCAGCATCTTAGCCACTGAGCCATCCCGTCCCTTTTATATAGAATATAAAAAATAGAATGTGGAAAATAGAAAATATAGAATACAGAATACAGAATATCAGAGTTGATAGACATGATAGCAGTCTAACCCAATATCTCAGGGACTGCCATCAAGAATATAACAGAATCTTGTCCTGCCTTTGGGTGTTTTGGAGAATAGCTTGACTCCCTCTTCTATAGGGTTTCCTGCCTAATCAGGGGGTTGGACTAGAAGACCTCCACGGTCCCTTCCAACTCTGTTATTATATTCTTGATGGCAATTCCTGAGATATTGGGTTAGACTGCTATCATGTCACCCACTGGTCCCTATTTTCATTAAACTAGACGTCCCCAATCCCAGCATCCTCTTCCTTGTATGAAAGTTTAAAGTATCCACGGTCTTAAAAAGTCTTTTTCTCCATAGGGGTGACTCAGTTGTAAACCAATCTGAAAGTGCAGCTGCTGAGGTGTTTCCACCTACATTAGGAAGTTTTCTATTCCATTTCGTTTCCCGTGCTCTATCAAACTTTAATGACATGCATGGATGCCTACCTATTTATATTAATTAGGGCATTTATGTATTCTCCCTGTCGATCAAAGCTGAGATCTGAGGTGGCTAATGTCCAGTTCAGAAAAGATATCATAGGATGGGGATTTGCAGTATCCTGGGCAGCCGCCTGTATAAAGTATTGATCTGATTCATTAAGGGATCGGCAATTTTAAAGAAGGCAATTTTAACTGGGCTCTATTACTTTGAGAAGAAATTTCAAGAAGAGATACTTCAAAAGACCCTCAGCAGAGCCCAGCTGAATGAGAAAAAATGCCTCTGAAGCAGTGGTAGAATTCAATTTTTTTTACTACTGGTTCTGTGGGTGTGGCTTGGTGGGTGTGGTGTGGCTTGGTGAGCATGGCTTGGTGGGCATGGCAGGGGAAGGATACTGCAAAACATCCATTCCCTCCTCACTCCAAGGGAAGGATACTGCAAAATCCCCATTCCCTTCCCACTCCTGAGGAAGCATATTGCAAAATCCCCATTCCCTCCCCACTCCAGAGGAAGGATACTATAAAATCCCCATTCCTTTCCCGCTCCCGGGGAAGGATATTGCAAAGGGCCTGGTGGCTCAGCAGACTAAAGCATTGTGATTAACACCAGCTGCCTGCAATTACTGTAAGTTCGAATCTCACCAGGCTTAAGGTTGACTCAGCCTTCCATCTAAGGTAGGTAAAATGAGGACCCAGTTTGTGGGGGCAATAAGCTGACTTTGTATAAATATACAAAAGTATGAAGGCTATTGCTTAACGCATTGTAAGCCGCCCTGAGTCTCTGGAGAAGGGCGGTATATAAATCAAATTTTTTTATTAAAAAATCCCCATTCCCTCCCCACTCCAAGAGAAGGATACTGCCAAATCCCCATTCCCTTCCCACTCCTGAGGGAGGATATTACAAAATCTCCATTCCCTTCCGAATCCTGGGGAAGGATACTACAAAATTCCCATTCCCTCCCCATTCCTGGGGGAAGGATACTTCAAAATCCCCATTCCCTTCCCATTCCTGGGGGAAGGATATTGCAAAATCTCCATTCCCACCCCACTCTGGGGACAATCAGAGGAGTTATCTGCCGATTCTCCAAACTACTTAAAATTTCCACTACCGATTCTCCAGAACCTGTCAGAACCTGCTGGATTTCACTCCTGCTCTGTAGGCTTCTGAAACTCGGACATGGGAAAATAGTACAAAGATCCTTCATGGAGAGGGTTTACAACTTGAACATTCAATCACGCAGGGTAGCCCTGAAAAGTTTGGAGAACCTCAAGAGGACCCATGTAGAGGAGCAAATGCCAATCATCCCATAGCTGTCTTCCAGGAGGACTGAGCTGGCTCATAACCACAGAAAACTTGACTCTGAAATGATTGAAAGGCAGCAACCATGATGAGAAACTGCCCTGTTAGGAAAGGGTCGTATGCATTCAGATGTCGGTGTGCATCTGGCTGGTTATAGCTGATCTGGACAATTGAAATTAGTCTTTTGGTTGGGTTTTGCTTTGATCAGGATTCGGTAGCTAGGAAATGGTTGCAATGGGTCCCCTGCTGGACTTGGTATATCATTAACTGTTAGTTCAGGATAACAAATATCTCTCAGTCTCTCTCTTTCACCCTCTCCCTCCTTCTTCCTACCTCCGTCTCCCTCTCTTTCTTTCTCCCTCTCTCTCCCTCACCCTGCCTCTCTGGCCCCCTTTCTCTCCCTCTTGCTCCCTCTCTTCCTTTCCCTCTTGCTCTCCCTCTCTTTCTCTCTTCTCTTTCTCTCTCCCACTCCCACTCCGTCTCCCTCTCTCCCTCTTGCTCCTTCTCTCCCTCTCCCTCTTCCTCCCTCTCTCCCTCTCCCTCTCTTTCGCTCTCCTTCTCCCCTAGGGACCAAAACAATCAGGGTAAAATATAACAGCAAAAACTATTTCAGATTTCCACACACAGTCCCAATTATTGGGTTACTGCCGTCAATAGAGTAGGAAAAAGAGAAAAATGTCACTGACATAAGACACGGTTGAAAAAGACTTCAGGAGGCAAAGCTTAAATGAATCTTTCTCTCCCAAGCTTCTAAGTGTTAGAAAGGCCCTGGGTTGGTGGTGTTATTGGTTTTTTTGGTTGTTTGTAATGCAAATGGCCTCTTCTTTTTCTTGAGGTATTTATGGGAAGGTAGAACTCCTGTATGAGTAAGGAGGGAAGGAAGGGAGGGAAGGGGGGATTTTTTCTGTTTCCTTCCTTCCTTCCTTCCTTCCTTCCTTCCTTCCTTCCTTCCTTCCTTCCTTCCTTCCCTTCCTTCCTTTCCCATTTGCTTGCTTGTTTCTACTTCTTTATCCCTCTTGGCAGAAGAGGGATTTCTTTGAATGGTTGCCATGGTGAATGTAGAGTGTTTGGCCAGATTTTTTTTTATTATGGGATGTCAATGCTTTGGGGAACTTTGAGTAAGCAGCTACATAAACCCAGTGAGCTCATTCCCATGCCTCCAGAATCATACTGGAGAATATCTATAGGTCTGCCCAGCAAGGAAAAATTCAAACCACCCATTCTAATCATCTAAGATGCAGGGTGATCATCAGAGAATTGATTGGGAGGCATTGTTACCCTGAGCATCATGAGTCATTGCTTAAACTGTGTTTTCATCAGCAAAAGATGGTTGAGCAAAAATTATGATAGTTTAATTTTTATGTGAGCACTGTCTGCATGTTGGCAGTACTGTATCTGATCCTTTGGAGGAATGATGTGTAGTTGGCTGGGGCAATGGGTGGCTGGGGAATTCTGGGAGATGAAGTCCACACATCTTCAAGTTGTCAAAGTTGAGAATCACAGTTTATGTTGTATCAGGTAAAAGCTGAATTAGGTGAAACCAAGTGAATCAGGACCTTGGACAGTTCTCTGGTTGAAACCTACTCCTCAAGAGTATTTCTCAACCTTCCCAACTTTAAAATGGGTGGACTTTAACTCCCAGAATTCCCCAGCCAGACATGGCTGACTGGAGACTTCTGGAAATTTAATTCCACACCTCTTAAAATGACTGGCCTGCTCTTGAGTTACCATAGGAAAGTGGGGGTGGGAAACTGATGGAATGGCGTGGCAGCCAAAGACAGTGCACATTCCAGACTTATCTCTCTCAAGGCTGTATCCCAGGGTTACTTACAGCAGCTGAAGGGGAGTGATCTCTATAACCCACAAAATTACTCTTTTGGCTAATGTGATTGATGACACACCCTGGGGGGAGGGAGGAAACAGGGTCATGATTGGGGTCAAAAATTACGTGGGGTCAGAGCTGACTTTACTTGGGAACCCGCAGAAATGAAGCTCCTAATAAATAACTGGATTTCTTTTGAAGCTTGGCTCGAGGCTCATGATTTAATTAGGGCATCCATCAGAACCTTGACAGCCTATGGTTGAGAAACATTAGATTAAAAGCTGAGAGATCTGAATTCTAATTCACAGATCTGATTGCAAGTCTTTGAAGGTGTTGAACTAGAACCAGAAAGATCTGGACTTTCAAGCATGAAGCTTCCCTGGATGACTTTGGGAAAGTCTCCCCTTCTCCGCCCAGGAGGTGAAGATGGTGGACCAGAGAGACTCAAGTCCTAATCCTACCTTAGACATGGAAGCCAGTTGGATGATCTTGAGCTAGTTGTTGCCACTCAACAGACACTCAACTGACCGATAGACAAAAGTTTCTCCTGCATTGCCAAGCTCTTCTTTAGGAATTGGCCATGATACCAGACAAAGGAATCCTGCAACTAAGTGGGACAAAAGAATGCAACACTCATTTTTCCCCTGAAACGGATCTTATTCCTGGCCACTTGAGAGCATTTTCCACCAGGTCATGCAAAGACTGATGTGGCTTTACGTAACCTTCTGCATAAAATCCATGGTTGGCTTATCCAGGGCTTAACGAATAACCTTCAGCTAGCACACCAGACTCAAACCAACAAACTGTCAGGGTTCCAACACCCCCAATGAAAGAAGACTCCAAGGCTTGAAGTTCCTCAAAGTTCCATTTTATTAGTGATGTCATATTGGCACATCTGGGAAAACCCAAAACTGAAAGCTTCCAGGTTTTCCCCACCCAAAAGAAAGTTCAAGTTCCTTTCCCCTGCACCCACATGTCTATTACATGGTCCAATCAAAGCACCATCCCAGCTGGAGATGCCTCCCAGTCACGCCACTCCAGGTACAGAGCAAAATGTCCTTAACTCCCTGAGAAATGAATGTTATTATGACTAGATATCACCCTGACTCCATACAATCCCCCCTCTCAGTTTCCCACAGTAGTAATAAATGTAACCAGGATCTTATTATCATATGTGGTGGACATGTCCAGAAGCTAAAAAATATTGGAATAAAATTAAAACATGGTTGGAAGAAATGATACAACAACAGTATAGATTTAAAACCAGAGCTGTTCCTACTGGGTATCCTTCCAGAGAAAACTAGTAAAGAAAATGCCTATTTGATTATACATGTAATAACAGCTGCAAGGATTGTTTCTGCACAAAATTGGAAAGCAGAGAAAATACCCTTGGAAGGAGAAGTAATTTTTAAAAAAATTAGAATGTGCAGAAATGAATAGATTAACTTTGATGATTAAAGAAAGAGAGGATTCAGAATACGTTAAGATACGGGATCAATTTTACCATTGGTTAGAAAAGAGATACAGAGGAGTAAATTAATAGCTATGTAAAAAAAAATGGTATAATTAGAATATTGTACTTTTGCAGAAATGTTGCAATAGATTTGGTCACAACCCTCCAGTTGCAGGGCAAGATGTCCTTGATTCTCTGAGAAAGGAATGTTATTATGACTAAATATCCCCACTGCTCCATACAATCCCCCCTCTCCCAGTTTCCCACAGGGGTAAATGTGGCAGCCCTGAAGGCCCAATTTTTATTTTTATTTTTATTTGATTTATATGCCTCCCTTCTCCGGAGACTCAGGGCGGCTTACAATGCGTTAAGCAAAAGCCTTCATACTTTTGTATATTTATACAAAGTCAACTTATTGCCTCCACAAACTGGGTCCTCATTTCACCTACCTTAGAAAGGATGGAAGGCTGAGTCAACCTTGAGCCTGGTGAGATTCGAACTTACAGTAATTGCAGACAGCTGGTGTTAATCACAATGCTTTAGTCTGCTGAGCCACCAGGTCACCAATGCAAAAGTTGGCTTCCAGACCTGACACAAACTACATTACGGCATTGTGTGACCCCCCTCCGTCACTAGGCTGACATTTCCACGGTGGCCTTAGATCCCATGCCTGGCCAGCTTCATTGACCTCATCCACACGTACAAGCTTAAGCACTTCTTTCCTTGCCCCCTCATTCATGATTAAAAAGTTGCCTCTCCTGAATTGCATTAATGGCCCTTTTCCTGTAACACGGAGGCTCCATCTCTCATGATAATAGCCTGAAAATGCACTGAAAGCTTTTTTTTTAAAAGAAAAGTTGGCTAATAGTATTCCGCAGTTCCATAGTTTCAAGTCTGAAACATTCCTTGTCTCCCAAATGAGAATAAAATCCAAAGGGCTCAGCCCACATCTCCCAACATCGATTGTCCCTTTAAGCCATTACATCTGATCAATGCCTCTGTCATGAAACCAATAAAGATTGGTGGAGTTTCTTTTCGGATCTCGGGCATCTATGCCAAACATGTTGAGTCCTAATAGTTAGCGCATTATCCACACTAAAAAGACAGGCCATAAACCATTCTAGCCTTCTTATTAACAGTGGGGATCAGCTGAAGATCCCCACTGGGAATTATTATTTCGTTCTTTAGATCTCTAATACCTGGAAGAAGAGAAGTAACCTTGATTTCTTTGGGGGCGCCTGGTTTATAACGAATGACTGCAGCATCTTGGCTACGCTGCAGGAAGCAAGACCAAAGGGAGATAAAAAAACCTAGTTAACAAGGCTACTCAAGGAAGGGAAAGAGGCAGGCTGCCAAGTTAGCACTTTCCCAGCTGGGGACCAAAAGTACCTTATTAAAATGGTTATCTGTGTACCCCTATAAAAATGTCACATCATTAGTGATGGTGGTTGCATCTGCTGCCACCATATGTTCCTGAATGTCAGCCAAGCTCTAGCTATTCCCAGTTGAAGGGTACCTCCACCTGTCCAGAGGGTTACACAATCTCTACGCGAGATTGTGCAACCCCAGTTGCTTCATCCTCATCGATCTTGGCGAGCAGGTGAATGCAACTTCTGGCAAAGATCTCCTGGCCAGAAGGGCTAAAGCAATAGAACTAGACAAATTACGGAAGGCAACCTCAGGAGAATGCTGGAGTCCAAAATAAGGCTGGAAAGCTGAGGGCTAACGCTTTTGGAATGGAGCTTTTGCAAGCCAAGGTCGGACATCAAAGTTAAGGTTGAAGCTTAGAACAACCAAGAACATCAGTCACAGAAGTTCTTCAAGTACTTCTTCATGAGCAGGAGGGTTTCCCAGCAACTACTTTATAAGTAAATCTTACCACCTCCCCTAATTATATTCCCTGAGGTTAGACGGTACTCTGCACTCTTCTTTCAATCTCTCGACTGCGGAGACAGCTGTTGATCTAGAGTCCAGAAGATCTGTGTTTTGCATGTGGCGCAGATTTAATCAATCTCAGAAAGCAAATCCAGGTTTGATAAAAGACGAGCACTTAAGTATCTGAATCTTTGGTTCTAATGATCTGATCCAGTCTCTAATCCTCTTTACATTCCCAGATGAAATGTTTGTTACCGTCTTCAAAGCTACAATGGAAACTAGACCACGGGTCAGCAACTCCAATGAAAGAGCCGCATGTGGCTCTTTCATCCCTCTGCTGCGGCTTCCTGTCACTCAAAATATGCATCACAACCACCAATGTGTGATACCCACCGATGCAATTTATTGAGCTTTTCAACCCCTGGTAGACCAACCATGGATAAATCCAAGAAAAGAAAAATTTCAGAAGACAACACATTTAATTCAAGTACATAGGCTAGTTTTGTGGCTGCTCAAGAAATAGTCAGGCACGGGAAGGGTTTTGTGGCTCCCGGTGTTTTCTTTTCTGTGGGAAACGGGTCCAAATGGCTCTTTGAGTGCTTAAGGTTGCAGACCCCTGGGCTAGATTATGGTGGCTACCATATTGCCATCAAGATTACCCAATCAATTATCAGCAAATCTTGGTGTCCTACAATCATAGCCATAAAAATGGCTATGATCTCTTTGTTTTCCACCACCACTGGTGCCAAATCTACACACAAACACACACAACACCCAAAGCAACATAGGCACCAAATGCAATAAATAAAGGTGATTCTCGCAATAGAAGAACAAAATGAAGAGGAAGGAATAAGGAAATAGCAGGAGCTCTTTAATCATGAGCGAGATGATGAACCAACGTGAAACAAAGCCTCTGTTCTCCCCTTGCTGACCATAGATGAGCTTGGTGGCCCTTCAACTACTGAGTCGGAGTCTCAGTTGACCTGATACCATCCAGTCATAGGTGGGTTTCAGTAGGTTCTGACCAGTTCTGGAGAACCTGTAGCGGAAATTTTGAGTAGTTCGGAGAACCGGTAGTAAAATTCTGACCAGCCCCGCCCACATTTATTCTCTGCCTCCCGAATCCCAGCTGATTGGGAGAAAATGGGGATTTTGCAGTATCCTTTCCCCTGGATTGGGGTGGGAATGGAGATTTTACAGTATCCTTCCCCTGAAGTGGGGAGGGAATGGAGATTTTACAGTATCCTTCCCCTGCCACACCCACCAAGCCACGCCTACCAAGACATGCCACGTCCACCAAGCCACACGCACAGAACCGGTAGAAAAAATGTTTGAAACCCACCACTGCATCCAGCTAATGATTTTTGCACCGTCTTATTTGGTATAGAGTGCTATTCCTTTTCCCGGGTCTACCATTTCTGAACTGCAGCCAACTGAGCATTGATTAGCCATCTATTTTGCTGCTCCTTTATGAATCATCTCAATTTATACCCTGGCTTCATGCCCTTGCCGGGGTCGTCATGCCCCCTTGAAGAGGAGGAAACCCGGTTTTACAAAAGGCACATCGCACGGAAGAAGGCAAAGCGAGGACACTATTCTATTCTATTCTATTCTATTCTATTCTATTCTATTCTATTCTATTCTATTCTATTCTATTCTATTCTATTCTATTCTATTCTATTCTATTCTATTCTATTCTATTCTATTCTATTCTATTCTATTCTATTGCCAAAGTCATTCTCCATTCCTTCACCCCCCTCAAGCTTCAGCACCATCAAAGGCAGCCCCATCATGACCACATTGGAGTAGTCTAGGCCTCCTTTCAAAATGGAGAGTTTTGCGGGTGTCTTGGTTATTCTCCACCATGCCTGACTTAATCATCCTACCTATCCACACACACACACACACACACAAAAGGACATTTTCTTTGCTTTTGTTTCTTCTTCCTTGTCTTCTCCTTTTCTTCCCAAAGATCTATTTTCTGCTACTGATGCTCCCTTTGCTTCTTATCTTTGTCTTGGCATATTTGAAGTGCTGAGCTGCAGCTGCAAGTAATGTGATTTTTTTTTTACTCCTTGATAATGAAAATCACCGATACCCATTTGTATCCCGGGGAAGCGGTGAAGAGGAGCGAAAATGTGTGAGGTGACATCCATGCTTGCGAGGCATGCAGTCCCACTAGCAAACAGGAATCCAGGTTCTTCGAGCATATGGCATGCGCCTCGGTGGCCTCACATCCAGGACGGAGAATCTGCTGTGCAAAGAAAGAGCGTGAACATTCACTCCCAAATTTGTTCGTGTTTGGTGTCGATGGAAATTAAATTCTGAAATGCAGATGCTTGGTGCAGATGGAGTCAATTAGATGGGGTAACAGCTTTGCATTATTAAGCAGGATTTTGAAGAATTGGTGACATTTAGAACTAAACACTCCATGCATTCCTAGACCCAAAACCCCATCTATATGTAGGGTCAAATCAGTGAAGCTTTTAGACACTGAATTAATTAATGAATAATATATATATACTTGAGAACCTCAAGTATACATAACTTTGCAGGCCCTAGCTGACACTTCTTTTATCTCATCCAAAATATCCTTCTGAAGTCCTCGCATCAGATATATCCCATCTGGCAAAGACTCGACCCTTACACAGGTCATAAATAATAATTACTGATGTCAAATAGTGGAGATGCAGCTTGTGGTTTCGTATCCTTGAGATTTCCCCTCCCTGTATGGGCAGAGAAGATGGATATATAACTCTCTCCGCTGAACTTAGCTACATTTATAGGATCTAACACAACGATGGTTCCTGCTTCAACAGAAGCTGTTGGGACTTTCACGAGGGCAATCCTTTCCCCTCAATTCAGGAACATCAAAGCAGAAGTGAGGAATCCGAGCGCAGATCTCCACCCATGAAGAACAGTTGCAAAGTTGCCGGCTTGATTGACCAACGCTCAGATTCAGTAGCCATTCATAGAAAAAGAGAATATTTGTAGCTCAGGATTGAATTATGGGGTGGTCTCATAATTGGTTTTTTCTGTAGACATTTCATGACCCAACTAAGGAATTTCATCCATGCTAGAAGGGTGTGGGGTTTGCAGAGTGGAAGAGGAGGAGAACTGTGGGATCCTTGGGGCTCTCAGAGTTTGGTTCTTTCCTTGAAGACATTTCATGACCCAACTAGGGAACACCATCCATGCAGTAAAATGAAGATGCTCTTCTCTGTATTCTTTCTTGTGTCTCAACATCTTTTTTAACATCGTGGCGACCAAAACTGGATGAAGGATTCCAAATGGGGCCTTACCAAGGCTTTATAAAGTGATATGAAGACTTCCCTTGATTCTATCCCTCCGTTTAGTGCTTTCAGTCATCGTGTTTTCATAACAAACGCACGGAGACTGTGCCTGGAATTACGTTCTCCAAAAGGGATGCTAAGAGCGGATAAAGCCAAAGAGAAACGGGGATGAATTCGAAGCGACTCCAGCAGTTTGATCAATTCAACGGAGGAATGATGGGAACATTTCCCCCCACCCCACCAGCCCAGATTAAAATCGACAGCAGGGGTGGGGGGAGAAATTGAAGTTACCTCGGTCAGCTTGTTTCACAAGCCATTGATAAAATCTTCCCAAGCTTCACGTTCCAGACCCAAGGTATTAGGTATTCTTAATCTTTCCTAATGAATTAATTAATGTATGCAGCGGATGAAGCAACAAAACCGATTACGATGCAACAGTCCGGCAATCAACAAGAGACTGGAAACAGATATCAGCATCTCTCGTTTTATGGGGCTTCGTTTTATTGTGTTTACAGATATGGCTTTCTTTTTCTTTTCTTTTCTTCTTTTCTTTTTTTTTTTAACAAGACCCTTCACCAGCCGGGAAGATTAAGACTGGCGAAAGGCTCAGGGGACGATTAGCATGTTTTAGCAATCAAGTATTTTTTAATTAAGGTATGTAGTGTTGTTGTTTTTTTAGGCCTAATGCTATTGCAGGCTGAGTTGACTACAGCATAAGGCAGATATAACTTTTACATGGACTGGAAAACCAGAGGGTGGGGGAAATGTGATGTTTGTTTTATGGTAGTGGTCCGGAACTGAACCCTCGAAATCCCTGAGATAGCTCTGCACTGAATATTTCTGTGTATGTAATGAATGAATAGAAGGAACCACCTAGGAAGCAGCAGCCTATACAGCCCATGTCTCTTCTTATATGTGTACAAAATTACCATTTGGAAGACTATTGGACATTGTTATTTAAAGGTAATATGTATTTGTCTTTTTCCTTCCTTCCTTCCTTCCTTCCTCCTTCCTCCTTCCTCCTTCCTTCCTTTCTTCCCCCCTCTTATTCCTCTCTATTTCCTTCCACTTTCTTCCCATTTCTTTCCCTCCCTCCTTCCTTCTTTTCTTCCTTTCATCGATCTTTTCCTATCTTCCTTCTTTTTTCCCTTCCTTCTTCTTATCTCTCTCTTCACTTACATTTCTTCCTATTTCTCTTTCCTTCCTTCCTTCTCTCCCTCTCTTTTTCTCTCTCCCTTACTTCTCCCCCTCTCCTCCTTCACCTTCCTTTTCCCCCTTTCCTTCCTCCCTCCCTCTCTCCCTCCCTCCGTCCCTCTGTCCCTTCCTTCCTTTGCCCCCTCTTATTCCTCTCTATTTCCCTCCACTCCCTTCTTATATTTTTCCTTCCTTCCCTCCTTCCTTCCTTCCTTCCATCCAATCTAACCATCCATCCATCTCTCCCTATCTTCCTTCCTTTTTCCCTCCCTTCTTCCTATTTCCCTCCACTTACATTTCTTCCTATTTCTCTTTCTTTCCCTCCCTCCCTTACTTCTCTCCTTCTCTTCCTTCATCTTCCTTTTCCCCTTTCCTTCCTCCCTCCTTCCCTCCCTTCTTTCTTCTGTCTCATCTTCCTTCCTTCCCTTCCTTCCCATCCTTTCTTCCCTTCTTCCATCCCTCCCTCTCTCTCCCTTCCCTTCCCATCCCTCCTTCTGACAGTAGATTAAGTCCATTATTCCTAACGCGGCCATCCAAAATCGATTCAGCCTTCCATCCTTTCTAAGGTGGGTAAATTGAGGACCCAGTTTGTGGGGGCAATAAGCTGACTTTGTATAAATATACAAAAGTATGAAGGCTATTGCTTAACGCATTGTAAGCCGCTCTGAGTCTTCGGAGAAGGGCGGCATATAAATCAAATTTTTTAAAAAATGATCTGCTGGGCTGATCTCACCTACCAGGTGTCTCTACACGAAGAACAAGAGTTCCCAGGATGGCAAATGAGATTCAGGGAGCCCTAATTAGCATGCAAGGCTGGTGAAAGGGAGCAGGAGGACCCTGCCAGCCTGCTTAATAAACTTGCTGCCTTTAAGGTCCGCCGGAAGGCTTCGATTGGGGACAGAGACAATGCCACGTGTGAAGTATTTGCAGTACCCTCCCCCCCAAGCCTTGGCCCAGAAACTCTCAAGGATTCCACCTTGGCCAGATTTGGCACAACTCTTAAGGCCTCTTTCTGCAGAGCTAATTTATTTAATGATCTATTGATTGCCCTTCCACTGCCTCCTGCCTCTCCAAAATTAGCTCAGGCTTTCAATAAAGCCATACATGAAAACTGATGCTATTTTGCCCTGTGTCTTCCACCCAGCAGAGAGTTCTGCAGCTCTAAAATCACGCATGCTGCTCTAGAAATAACACCACCACCACCACCACAAGCAAAACAACCAAGTGAGGGAGCACCAAGGACCCTTCAGAAGATTCCCTGAAGGGTTAAACCCCTCCATCCCTTGCTCATCTCCAGGGGAAGTCTCCCATTCTGTCCATGTCACCGCACTGCTGATGTTATTCTTGGTTCTTCTGCCCTGGGGGAAGATTTGAAGCTGTCCTAATGTCCAGTTCTCTGCGAAAGGCAGCTTTTGAGAGGTTGGAAACTTTGAGAAAGTAGGTTGCTGATGTCATGAAGAAAATATCTCATTTAGCACTTCCCTTCAAAGCTTCGGCCCAACCTGACCATCAAGGCTCCTTCAGGTTTGTGACACAGCGAATGCCGAAGAAGCAATTTGAGCAGCTCTTTCAGTTTTGAATAAAAAGAGAGAGATTTTCTTTTCTAAGCAGGAAAATTATTCTTCCTTTTCATGTTTCTGCTCTCTTCTTAATTTATTTGAATCTTTTCAAAATAAAAAAAAAACACCTGTCAGCGGCTCGCCGAGAGTCTCCGTGATTTTGCTTGTTCCAAACTATTCTGATGGAAATGCCTTCCTGATAAATTGGAACCAATGCAAAGTACAAAAAAACAAAACAAAAAACAAAACCAGAACCAGGAGGAGAAGCTACTGTGGGGTGTAGAATCTGTGTGGTTTGGGATTTTGTTTTCCAAACTGTAGGAAAGGAAGATTCAGACCACCCCCAGAGATCAAAAAAGTATGGAACAGGAGTCACCAGCAATTGCAAAACAAGTATGGGCTATTGGTGATCAAACATAGACATCAGTGGTGGGTTGCTACCGGTTCGCCCCGATCCGCCCACTTACCAGGACGTCATCAAAGTTGATCTGCGCATGTGCGGGCGCGTGATGCGAACTGGTAGTAAAGGTAAGTAGAACCCATCCCTGTTTTTGACCATAGTTTTCTCTTGCAGACATTGGATTACAACTAGCTAGGTTGAACAACTACACTCATGGTGTGACCGGAACAATCTGGAACTGAACACACTCAAAACCGTAGAAATGGTGTTAGACTTTAGGAGAAACCCTTCCACACTTCCACCTCTCACAATACAAGACAACAAAGTATCAACAGTAGAGACCTTCAAATTTCTAGGTTCTACCATATCGCAAGATCTAAAATGGACAGCTAACATCCAAAACTTCATCAAAAAAGCACACTAAAGAATGTTCTTTCTGCACCAACTCAGAAAGCTCAAACTGCCCAAGGAGCTGCTGATCCAGTTCTACAGAGGATTTATGGAGTCTGTCATCTGCACCTCCATAACTGTCTGGTTTGGCTCTGCAACCCAACAAGACAGACACAGATTTCAGAGGATCATTAGAACTGCAGAAAAAAACAATGGCTACCAACCTGCCTTCCATTGAGAACCTGTATGCTGCACGAGTCGAAAAGAGGGCTGTGAAAATATCTACAGACCCCTCGCATCCTGGACATAAACTGTTTCAACTCCTACCCTCAAAACGATGCTATAGAGCACTGCACACCAGAACAATAAGAAACAAGTTTTTTCCCAAATGCCATCACTCTGCTAAACAAATAATTCCCTCAACACTGTCAGACTATTCACTAAGTCTGCACTTCTATTAGTCTTCTCATCTTCTCATCGTTCCCACCACCCATCTCCTCCCACTTATGACTGCATGACTGTAACTTTGTTGCTTGGATCCTTACAAATTATATTGACTGCTTCCTAATATGATTTGATTGCTTATTTGTACCCTATGACTATCATTAAGTGTTGCACCTTATGATTCTTGATGACCGTATCTTTTCTTTTATGTATATCAAGAGCGTATGCACCAAGACAAATTCCTTGTGTGTCCAATTACACTCGGCCAATAAAGAATTCTATTCTATTCTACTCTACTCTACTCTACTCTACTCTACTCTACTCTACTCTACTCTACTCTACTCTACTCTACTCTACTCTACTCTACTCTACTCTACTCTACTCTACTCCATTCCATTTCCATTTCCATTTCCATTTCCATTTCCATTTCCATTCCATTCCATTCCATTCTATTACACAACTAGGTAACATCATTGGTGCTGGGAGGGAATGGAACTTTCCTCTACCACTGATGATATTCCTAGTTAGGAAACATCTGCATGAAACCTCTGCAACAAAACAGCCAAGCTCAGAGACCACCAAGGATTCCATAATTCTCCTCCTTCTCCTCCTCCTCCTCCTCCTCCTCCTCCTCCTCCTCCTCCTCTCCACTACAGTTCAACCCTGAGCTACAAATATTCTCTTCCAGTTCTGTGGATGCATCCATAAGCTTTTCTATCCTGGAGAAAGAAAGACCATTATAATATATGGAAGATTCAGTGGGGGAAATGGGGGGGGAGGGAGGAAAGAGAGAGAGAGAGAGAGAGGGAGGGAGGGAGGGAGGGAGGGAGGGAGGGAGGGAGGGAGAGAGAGAGAGAGTTTTCTTAACTTTCTTCTGCTGTTAATTTATTCTTCCTGCCTTACACGGCTGTGAACCTTTCTTTACAAGAACTAAATAAAAAAAGCACTTCCCCCCTATTAATTATTGTATCTGATTTTTAGTATAAAGAGCAAGAAATTGTATCCACTTAAAACTTTTTTAGGACAACCTCTTTTCACCCCAGTACATTTATAAAAGTCATCTACTTTCCAGAAAATATCTATCTTTTCATTATAATCACCTAGGGGGTTTTTTTTCCCCTTTGTATAATATAACAATAGAAGGGAAATTTATATTCCGGGAAAGAAGGAATGAAGGGTCTGAGAACACAGGAGATACTTACAGGCTCAGCTTTTTGTTAAAAGAAAATCATTGCCTAAGCAAAACATTACATTGTGATGCGGTGCTAATTATTAATAAGATTCACTAGTTACGGGAGAAAAAGAAAGAGATTTGGCAAGATTCCCAATTCCGTCTTCCTTCCATGGTGGGAACAAACAAACAAAAAAATTAACAGGTTGAATGTGAAATGCGTTGCCCAAATTTTACAATCGAGAGTTTGAAATTGGTTTAGGCTGAAATTGGATCTGGCAATCATCCATATCTCAACACCTTCAGCCTAAAGTTTAGATTGTATCTATTGCCTGTTAGGTTTTGAAGACTGTCAAGGGCAACATAGAATAGAATAGAATAGAATAGAATAGAATAGAATAGAAAATAGAATAGAATAGAATAGAATAGAATAGAATAGAATAGAATAGAATAGAATAGAATAGAATAGAATAGAATAGAATAGAATAGAATAGAATATTGGAATAAATAGAATAGAATAGAATAGAATAGAATAGAATAGAATAGAATAGAATAGAATAGAATAGAATAGAATAGAATAGAATAGAATAGAATAGAATAGAATATTGGAAAGAATAGAATAGAATAGAATAGAATAGAATAGAATAGAATAGAATAGAATAGAATAGAATAGAATAGAATAGAATAGAATAGAATAGAATAGAATATTGGAAAGAATAGAATAGAATAGAATAGAATAGAATAGAATAGAATAGAATAGAATAGAATAGAATAGAATAGAATAGAATAGAATAGAATAGAATAGAATAGAATAGAATAGAATAGCAGAGTTGGAGGTCTTCTAGTCCAACCCCCTGCTTAGGCTCAAAACCCTACACCACTTCAGACACATGGTTATCCAATCTCTTCTTTAAAACATCCAATGTTGGAGCATTCACAACTTCTGGAGGCAAGTTGTTCCACTGATTAATTGTTTTCACTTTCAGAAAATTTCTCCTTAGTTCTAAGTTGCTTCTCTCCTTGATTAGTTTCCACCCATTGCTTCTTGTCCTGCCCTCAGGGGCTTTGGAGAAGAGCTTGACTCCCTCTTCTTTGGGGCAGCCCCTGAGATATTGGAACACTGCTCTCATGTCTCCCCTGGTCCTTCTTTTCATTAAACTAGACATACCCAGTTCCTGCAACTGTTCTCCATATGTTTTAGCCTCCAGTCCCCTCATTTGGGGCATCAAATCAAATATCTTGTGGAAAGGCACTCCCTTATTTAGAAAATGTTCAAACAAGGGGACCACAGAATATTCTAAAAGAGATATTTTTGAGAGGGGGGGGAGATAAATTTAGTATCAGCTCCAGAAAATCATCACAGAACTTCTGCTTCTCATAAAACTCCTTCCAAGTCAAATCTTCGTCATCTCTACTTCATTCAAGGGTCACAATCAGAACAGAGCTGGAAGGGATCTTGCCCAAATTTCTGCTCCAGCAGGAAACCGTATACAATAGAGCCTCAGATAGCTCAACAGGCTAAATAGCCTGTTGTTAACATTCAGCTGTCTGCAATTATTGCAAGTTCAAGGCTCAAGGTTGACTCACCCTTCCATCCTTTCTAAGGTAGGTAAATTGAGGGCCCAGTTTGTGGGGGCAATAAGCTGACTTTGTATAAAAAATATACAAAAGTATGAAGGCTATTTCTTAACGCATTGTAAGCTCCCTGAGTCTCCGGAGAAGGGTGGCATATAAATCTAATTTTTTTAAAAAAAATTGAGACAAGCGATTGTCCAATCTCTTCTTTAAAAACCTCCAATGGTGAAGCATCCACAACTTCTGGTGGCAAACTGTTCCACTGGTTAATTGTTCTCACTGTTAAGAGGTTTCTC
Source organism: Coluber constrictor foxii (assembly GCA_038048745.1). Lineage (NCBI taxonomy): Eukaryota > Metazoa > Chordata > Lepidosauria > Squamata > Colubridae > Coluber > Coluber constrictor. The sequence continues at coordinate 21,302,115 of CM075972.1, forward strand.
CTTAATTCCAGATTGCTTCTCTTCCTAGATTAGTTTCCATCCGTTGTTTTTTGACATGCATTTTGGTGCTTTGCAAAATAAATTGACCCCCTCCTCTTTCTGGCAGCCTCTCAAATGCTGGAGTTATCATGCCACCTCTAGTCCTTCTTTTCTCTAGACTAGCCATACCCAGTTCTTGCAACCGTTCTTCATCTGTTTAATCTCCATGCCTCTGATTATCTTCGTTGCTCTTCTCTGCACTTTTCCCCAAAATCTCAACATCTATTTTGCAAGATTGGTGACCAAAACTGGATGCAGTACTCCAGGTGTGATCTTGCTAAGGTTTTATAAACCGATACTAATACTTCAAATGATTTTTGATTTTATGCCCCTGTTTATACAACCAAGGTGTCAGAGCTCCAGGTAACATCCTCAATGAAAGAAAACTCCAAGGCTTGAAGTTCCTCAAAGTTCCATTTTATTAGAAGTGTCATATTGGCACATCTGGGAAAAGCCGAATCTGAAAGCTTCCAGGTTTTCCCCACCCAAAGGAAAGTTCAAGTCCCTTTCCCCTGCACCGACATAGTCCAATCAAAGCACCATCCCAACTGGAGATGCCTCCCAGTCATGTCACTCCAGTTGCAGGGCAAGATGTCCTTGACTCTCTGAGAAAGGAATGTTATTATGACTACATATATATCTCACCCTGGCTCCACACAATTCCCCCTCCCAGTTTCGCACAGTAGTTAATATGGCAGGCATGAAGAGCCAACGAAAAAGATGGCTTCCAGGCCTGACATAAGGATTGTCTATGGAGATTCTCAGTCAGAGTTGAAGAAGCTTCTTGGATGAGAAGCAAAACCTCTTCAAAGAAAAACAAGAAAGTCCACTTTCCTCTTGGGGAAAAAAAAAAACATCTTTGGGACAACCAAGGATTGTATTAGCTTTTTTTTGGCTGCCGCCCCAAACTGGTGGTTCGTATTTAAGAGATTGTCCACTAGGACTCCGAAGGACCATTCCAGATTGTCTCTCCTAATCCGCGACATTAAAATCATACTGTTCTTACTAACCTCCCTACAAACAGCAGCCAGGAACACTTGCCAACCAGTAGATCTGTTGATTGGAGTAGCAGATGGTGACAGGAGGTAGATCTGTGTCACATCAGTTGTCCTCATTCTTCATGCCTGGTTTTTATGCTTTATGAGAGTCTTGCCCAAATCCAAGCTGGTACAGATTAAGTCACTTAATCTGCTCATTGTATTCAGGGAAATTCATTCTACTCTAGCCCCAAAAGAGCCAACCTTAGCTAGCTTATAGAGATAAAGCTTTGTTAGAGGTTGTCACACGCTTATAAGAAAGATTAATCACAATTACTTTGAAGTAAATATCGTTCAACCCAGCACTTAGTACTGGCTGGCTTATGAAAATCCCATCCGTCAGTACACATCAAATTAACTATAGTATTATTAACTGTTGCCAGCTAACTTAAACAAATATTATGAAATAGCTTTGATGTATCACAACAATTTCATCACTAGTGGTTGTATTTCTAATCGAAGGATCTTGATCAGCCAACCTATTAGTTACTTTCATCCTTGAGGTTCTACAGGATTTCCATTTTATGCCTTTCCCTAGAACTGGTGTCTTTTATTTGGTGGAGTTCACCTAATAAATTAAGCCATGATTTGTCTTGACTTGGCCAGAGGTCAAATCCTGACCCAAATCATCCAACAGGCTAAACTGGGACCAACCCAACCAGAGTCTGGTATACAAACTCAGTGCAAATAACCTGGATGGAGCAATGATTTGGTTTTATTTAATGACATTTCTTATTATCCAGGACCCCAATTCATGATTTTTTCCTGTTAGAAAGAATGGGAGATCAAAACCTACACCCTTCTTTCCTTTTTCCCTCTCCCACCTTCCTTCCTTCCTTCCTTTCCTTCTCCCTTCCTTTCATCATCATCTTCTTTTAACAACCCCATAATCCCTCGCAGGGTGGTATCAAGGCAAGTGAATGGAGCTAGCAGAGTGTTTACTGGCTGGATGCCCTTCCTGTCGCCAATGCGGAGTTTCGTTCAGCACATATATTCTCATTGTGCCCAGAAAGAGAAATATCTCCCTCTATCTAGGATTGAACTCACAGCTGCTGATTGTGAGGAGAGAACTTCACCTCTATGCCACTGCACTGCACTGCACCAATCCTTCCTTCCTTCTTTCCTTCCTTCCATCCATCCATCCATCCATCCATCTCTCTCCCTTGTCTCTCCTTCCTTCCTTCTTCCCTTCTTCCCTTCCTTCCCTCCCTCTCTTTCTCCCATCATCCTGGTCCAAAACCAGCAACTAGAGCAGTCCAAACACCAACTAGAGCAGGGATCAGCAACCTGTGGCTCTGGAGCCGCATGTGGCTCTTTCACCCCTCTGCTGTGGCTCCTTGTCACTCAAAATATGCATCATAACTGCCAATGTATGACCCCCACCAGCACGTGATTTTTTGAGCTTTTCAACTCCCGCTAGGCCAACCATAGATAAATCCAAGTAAAGAAAAGTTTCAGAAGAAAACAGAACATTAAATTCAACTACATATGCTAGTTTTGCAGCCGCTCAAGAAATAGTCAGGCATCGGAAGGGTTTTGTGGCTCCCGATGTTTTCTTTTCTGTGGGAAACGGGTCCAAATGGCTCTTTGAGTGTTTAAGGTTGCAGACCCTGAAGTAGAGTAAAGCAACGTGTCTCAACCTTGCCAGCGTTAAGATGGATGGCTGAGGAATTCTGGGAGTTGAAGTCCACCCATCTGAAAGTTGTCAAAGTTGGGAAAACTCTGCCGTTGGGAATCGAAACGGCTACCTTGTTTTGCTTTCTTGAAACATGCGCCTTAAGCAAAGTGCCTTCTTTTTTCCATCAAAGCTTCATTTTGAATGGGTCTGTTTCCTGAGCCTTCCACGTCCATTAACTCTCCCTAGAGTTTGAAGGGTTATGTATGTTCTCCACAGTTGTCCCACCTTGTTGTTCCACACCTCTGCTTTCATACCTTCCAATCCATTTGCAGTTTGTGGGGGTTTCGTTTGTTTGTTTGTTTGTTTCTTTAGCAAAGAAAAAACTCTGTTTTATTCACATCTGTTTGAAATCCACATAAGGGCATTCAGAGCTGACCTTCATGGCTACACCAAAAGCATAGGTGTACACCAGACCTAGATTTTGACATCAGATCAGTGGTGGGTTTTTACCGGTCCAGTCAGGATTGGGCAAGCCGGTAGCAATGATGGTGAGCTGAGACCGAACCGGTTCTCTCTGATGGTTAGCTTGGCCCTCCCGCCCACCCCTGCGTTATACATATACCTTATATTTGGTTGTTTTTCGCCCAGCTGAAAGGCACGGCAGAGCGGATTGCCATGTCTCAGCTGTTCCTTAATACACTGCGGTTGGCATGCATGCAAGCAAAGCGTGTGGGAAAGAAGCGAGCCGGTGGGAGCGACATGGCGTTCCCATGTGACACCTCTCCTGCGCGAGCTGCACTGGCTCCCGGTGGTCTTCTGGGTGCGTTTCAAGGTTTTGGTTACTACCTTCAAAGCGCTCCATGGCTTAGGACCTGGGTACTTGCAGGACCGCCTACTACCACCAATAGCCTCCCACCGGCCAGTACGCTCTCATAGAGAGGGGCTCCTCCGGGTGCCGTCAGCCAAACAATGTCGGCTGGCGGCCCCCAGGGGGAGAGCTTTCTCTGTGGGGGCACCTACTATCTGGAACGAGCTCCCCCCGGAGATACGGAGGATCCCGGATCTGCCCACCTTCCGCCGCGCTCTTAAGACTTTTCTATTTCGCCAGGCGGGCCTGGCCTAACCTCTCTTCTTCTTTTAGCGTTGAATTTTAATCTGTTTTAAATTATTTGGGGTGTTTTAATTCTGTCTGGGCCAAATTCATTTAATCTGTTTTTAGTTGGTTTTAAATTTTGTACTTATGTATTTTTATTGTTGGCTGTACACCGCCCTGAGTCCTTCGGGAGTAGGGCGGTATATAAATCCAATAAAACTAAACTAAACTAAACTTGAAACCCACCACTGCATCAGATCCAGTTTGGAATACAAAAACAACTTGTTTGTTTGTTTGTTTGTTTGTTTGTTTGTTTGTTTGTTTGTTTGTTTATGGATGGATGGATGAATGGATGGTGTGCATAAGTGCACCAACATGCCTACTGTCCCTGTCCTAATATTCCTTTTTACTTACTCTTTTCATGTATTCAAATTACGTTCATACTTCTACCTGTTATCTTATATATGCTTGACTAAATAAATAAATAAAATAATGGCTAGCATCTCTCACTGGCTAACCAACGTCTTCAGTATCTGAGGAGTTATTCTGAGAAATATTAAAAAGGGAAACTGGGACCAGTTCGGTTCTTATAGCTGAATATAAGAACTGGTCTGTTTGTTTGTTTGTTAAGTGTAATTAGCTGCCCAACTCCAACGGATTCTAGGCATTTTCATTTCTGAACAAATAAAGGTTCAGGAAACTGTTTAGTAGAGAGTCACCTGCTGTCAGCCTACATCTTCGCTTCCTTTCAAGCTTGCTGCCAGCTGCCATGGAAAGGGGGGGAGGGGAGGGGGGAAAGCACTGAGTATTTGGGAGGGGGAAATATGCAGGAGGAGGTGGAAGCAGGATTTCTGTGAAGCGATTAAGAGGACTCAGAGAGGCCAGCATGGGTTGTTTAACATTTCCAAGGCCAACTGTCCTGGCATCGGAATGCACCAAGGGGGAGAGATGCACCTGGACCAGAGACTTTCCCAAAACATCTTCTTGGCCGATGATTGAACTCTGCTTGCCTGGCTACTGGGGAGGCAGGCTCTGTGGGTTTGCTTCAATTTGTTTCTTTGCCCGCATTTTGCTTCTGATCTTGCCCTACCCTTGTTGCATTCAGTTCTTTCCTGGTAAAAAATACCTTTTCTCTAAATCTGTGGAGTCGAGGGTTTTTCTTTCCCAGGGATTGAGCGGAGGCAGGCCTGACACCTGCAGGAATTCCAGTTACAAAATCTCTACCTTGTATTTATCTCTTTTTTAAAAAATAGCTTTTATTAAGCTTTTTTCTTTTAAAAATGGGAGGGGGGGGAACAAGGATAAAAACAGAGTAAAAAATATGACAAACATAACAATACATTATATGCTATTTTTACAGCCTTCTGTATCGACATGCATATTGTCTATTTTTGTTCAATTCTTCTACTGAATACATATTTACATTATATTTATTTACACAAACAATACTATAAGGTTAACAATAATTAGTAACACATAGTTCTTTATTTCAGCGATATTAACTTAAATTTCCCAATTGTTATTTAGATTTCTTTTTTCTAACCATTTGTATAATTTGTTCCACATTCTATAATGCTCCGAATCTTCTCTTTCCTTCATTTCCATTATCATTTTATCCATTTCTGCACATTGTAAAAATTTCCTAATCACTATTTCCTCTCGTGGTATATTATTTTGTTTCCACCCTTGTTCAATGGCAATCCTTGCTGCTATTAGTATGTGTAATATTAGGTATTGCTGTATTTATCTCTTAACAATGTGTTTAGCCACTCATCTCATGTAGGTGATTCTGAGTAACTTACAATATATTGAAGCAGTACAATAACGTGCACACACACAAATTAACTCTCTTTCAACCACAGAGCATACTCTAAACCAGGAGTCTGCAACCTTAAACACTCAAAGAGCCATTTGGATCCGTTTCCCACCAAAAAGAAAACACCGGGAGCCACAAAACCCTGACTGTTTCTTGAGCGGCCCCCAAACTAGCCTATGGAGTTGAATTAAACATTTTCTTCTGAAACTTTTCTTTTCTTGGATTTATCCATGGTTGGCCTACCGGGGGTTGAAAAGCTCAATAAATTGCATGCCGGTGGGTGTCACGCATTGGTGGTTGTGACGCATATTTTGAGTGACAGGGAGCCGCAGCAGAGGGGTGAAAAAGCCACATGCAGCTCCCGAGCCGAAGATTGCTGACGCCTGCTCTAAACAATAACACTTAAGTCACTCATACTTGCAATCCTTTGGCCAGTCAACTAGGCTAACCTAAAACCTTGGCCAGGCACTTGGGTGAATTACTAGATCTTTACTTCTTTCTGAAAGGTTCACCACCAGGATGAGACCAACCAAACCTCAGAGAGAAAGCTTTTCCAGAGGGCAGGTGACACTATAAAGAAGACACATCCCCTAGGTCCTGCTGGGTGTCCCTGCTTCTACAGAAGGGATCTGGAACCTGAACTCCAGCTCCTTAGCAGTTATCAGTAAAAAGATCCTTTTCCTTCCACATCACCAGAAAGCTATTAGAGGGGGAAAAAATCAGAATATTTCTATCTTGAAGAAACAAGGATTTATTGCTTTAAAATGGGGGATAATTCAGTTGCTGGATTTTCTGTAAACCCCTCCTTCTTGTCTCAAAACATCATGCTACAGAGACGATGTGAAAATCTTATTTGGAAAGAATCACTTTAGGCTAAGACTTACACACTAAGTTACCAACAAACAAAGGAGCACTGATGATGTTATCTATGGCAATGAAACTTCTGCAAGAAGCAAGTGCCCAGAGTACCAAGGACCTCACACTCCTCCTCCTCCTCCTAGCACTGATGATGTTCCCTAGTTGGGTAATGAAATGTCTGTGAGAAAACAAACAAGCTCAGAGAGCACCAAGGAGCCCCTCAAACCAACACATTTCACCCACTTTGTGCAAATGCAACCCTAGGACTTCAATGGAGCTACTAGCTCGGTTCAGCAAACATAGGCCATCAGTTTCCAAGGTTGCAAGTCAACTTGATTCTAGAGCTCCCAAGTCCAATTAATTTCTTTCTTCAACCACCTGATTTTTTTCCATTATGACCTGATGCCTCTGTGACCTCACAACGCTACGGAAACCTACCTCCGTTCTGGAAGCAGAAGATGCTCAGCCTCATCTATCCACGGGCTGTTTTCTGGATGGAAAGAGGGAGAGAGAAGCTTAAAAGGGAGCCCAGTTTCTTTGAAGGTAGAAAGGGACTGCAGATCTTGCTACGCCTGGACGAGCACGGACATTGAGTGATGAAGCAGAGGATGGAGAGCGAAAGGTTTAAAAGCCCCACCTCGTCTGAAGAGGAACTTAAAAGATCCAGTTCATCCATCTTAACGTTATTAGTAAGTCGTTGTCTTTAATCCTTGAGGACTACCCAAAAGCCCCCCATGACCTCCAAGAATTCAGAAGAAGATCACATGAGACCTTCTCCCCTTCTCTTTTTGAAGTCCCCATCAGAATAACAGAATAACAAGAGTTGGAAGTGGCCTCGTGGGTCAGGTAACAGGTAATCCAAGCCCCCTCCTCAAGCCAGAAACCCTACAACGTTTCAGACAAATACCGTATTTTTCAGAGTATAAAGCGCACTTTTTTCCCCACCTAAAAGAGGCTGAAAATTTGGGTTCGTCTTGTACGCCGAATGTAGCCCTGCCCACCAGTGGTGAAATGTAAAATTTGTTACTACCGGTTGTGTGGGCGTGGCTTGGTGGAGGGTAATGTGACAGGGTGGGTGTAGTCAACTTTTTTTTAAAGCATTTTTTCTACAACCTCTTTGGCAGAAGAGGAGGAGCGATGGCAGTGGGAGGCTCTGCCTACCTGCCCAGATGCTTCTGCGCATGCAGAGAACAGTGCTGAAATCCAATTTTTTTTACTACTGGTTCTGTGGGCGTGGCTTGGTGGGCGTGGCTTGGTGGGCATGGCAGGGAAAGGATACTGCAAAATCCCCATTCCCTCCCCACTCCAGGGGAAGGATACTGCCAAATCTCCATTCCCTCCCCACTCCTAGGGGAAGGATATTGCAAAATCCCCATTCCCTCCCCACTCCAGGGGAAGAATACTGCAAAATCCCCATTCCCTCCCCACTCCAGGGGAAGGATACTGCCAAATCTCCATTCCCTCCCCACTCCTAGGGGAAGGATACTGCCAAATCTCCATTCCCTCCCCACTCCTAGGGGAAGGATATTGCAAAATCCCCATTCCCTCCCCACTCCAGGGGAAGAATACTGCAAAATCCCCATTCCCTCCCCACTCCAGGGGAAGGATACTGCCAAATCTCCATTCCCTCCCCACTCCTAGGGGAAGGATATTGCAAAATCCCCATTCCCTTCCCGCTCCAGGGGAAGGATACTGCCAAATCCCCATTCCCTCCCCACTCCAGGGGAAGGATACTGCAAAGTCCCCATTCCCTCCCCACTCCAGGGGAAGGATATTGCAAAATCTCCATTCCCACCCCACTCCAGGGGGAGGCTACTGCAAAATCTCCATTCCCACCCCACTCCAGGGGAAGGATACTGCCAAATCCCCATTCCCTCCCCACTCCAGGGGAAGGATACTGCAAAGTCCCCATTCCCTCCCCACTCCAGGGGAAGGATATTGCAAAATCTCCATTCCCACCCCACTCCAGGGGGAGGCTACTGCAAAATCTCCATTCCCACCCCACTCCAGGGGAAGGATACTGCCAAATCCCCATTCCCTCCCCACTCCAGGGGAAGGATACTGCAAAGTCCCCATTCCCTCCCCACTCCAGGGGAAGGATATTGCAAAATCCCCATTCCCTCCCCACTCCAGGGGAAGGATACTGCCAAATCTCCATTCCCTCCACACTCTAGGGGAAGGATATTGCAAAATCTCCATTCCCACCCCACTTTGGGGCCAACCAGAGGTGGCATTTGCCGGTTCTCCGAACTACTCAAAATTTCCACTACCGGTTCTCCTGAACCTGTCAGAACCTGCCGGATTTTGCCCGTGGCACAGAAGCATCGTGGGCGTGCAGTAGCGACTGGTTTTGAAACCTGCCCCTGTGGGGTACCCACAATTTCTGGAGGCCAGATCAGATCAGACTTCCCTGTGCCATTATTATTCTATAAAGCAAAGTGGTTGCTCCCGAAGTTCTTTCTCAGCAGGCTTCGTCACGTTCTCCATTTCCACGCCGACGCTTCTTTTTCCAACCCCCAAACGATTCTTGCGCCTTAAAATTGAATCCCATTATTTCTTGTTTTCGATTTCAGGAGCTGCAGACCTTCTGTGATTCTAATGAGATTTGCTTAAATGGCCCCCTCTACCTGATTCCATCGATTTTATTCCCTCAAGTTCCTCTCATCAGGTTATTTGTAACTAATTATGCATTCAATCTATGTCGACCCCCGGTAACTGAGACTCAAGTACAAAATATCTCGCCGCTCGGGTTTTCCGATTGGAAAATTCATTGCTATAGAAAAGGCCTCTGAAACAAGATGCCCATTGCCAGAATTGATGCTCGCGCACAATGCAGTCACATGTAAGGGTGTGTATATAATTGTTGGACGAAATGTCCATCTGGGTTCAATTCCAAGTGGGGAGAAAGACACTGGACACATGGTGGCTGTTTGGAAAGATGGTTTAATGGTGGACAGGACCACATGGTTTTGAAGTCCTGGGCAAAATCAGCACATGGGTGAGAGAGAGATATAGATTTATACCCTCTGTTGGGCCCCGCTTTAGAGCTTCCTGTTCCTGTGTAAGAAATGTATTCTGATTGATTGTCAGACTCCCATGGGGCCATGCAAGGGTAATTTTATAGGTTGTCTTTTAAGTCCCAGGCCTGGTTGAATCTTGCTGGGTGATGATGTAATGAAGCAGGTTTTGGGCAATTCCTATTATGGCTGAGGGCTAATCCTACCTTTGTTGGATCTTGGGCAGAGGTGGGTTTCAGCAGGTTCTGACCAGTTCTGGAGAACTGGTAGCGGAAATTTTGAGCAGTTCGGAGAACTGGCAAATACCACCTCTGGCTGGTCCCAGAGTGGGGTGAGAATGGAGATTTTGCAGTATCCTTCCCCTGGAGTGGGGTAGGAATGGAGATTTTGCAGTATCCTTCCCCTGGAGTGGGGCGGGAACGGAGATTTTGCAGTATCCCACCAAGCCACGCCACGTCCACCAAGCCATGCCCACAGAACCGGTAGTAAACAAATTTGGATTTCACCACTGCTCTAGTCACGACCATAATTCATTCCATAACTTTGGTTGCAACCCGATTTGGTTGGGACCCGAACCTAATTTTTGGAACTTTGGCGCTTACAAAAAAAATAAATTGGCTCAGAAGGGGGAAATCAGCCGCGGAAAAAAAACCTGTGAATTTCTTTGATCGGAACCCGATTTGGTTGTGGTCAGAAGCATTTGTGACAGAGGTTCTACTGTATCTCCTCGTAGTTCAAAGCTGCTTTGTTTGTTCTCAAAGTGCCTGTCTGGTGTTTGTTTGTTTTTTTAAAGGCAGCCTGTTCTGTTATTCATAATTTGCAGCTTCTGAATGACCTTAAAAGGGAAATAAATCACTTAGAACCTAAGATTTATTGAGTATTTGTCAGTTGTGGGGAATTTCCATATTAAAGTCAGAAGATTTCATTGCAGCAGGTTGCAACTTGTGCGAACATCTAACTTTCAATAGGCGAAGGGATGTTTCATGGGTGAGGAAGATCTGTTTGAAGATTCCTTTCATTTTAATGATCTAATAGTCTAAGTATCTGCTTATTCACCCTCTAAGGAGGCTTACCTGAGAGCCAAAATGGGGCACCTGGGGAATCCTGGAAGGGGAGGGGCAGAGCCAGCCAGCAATTTAAATACAGGTTTACACAAACCGTCCCGAACCGGCTGAATCCCACCACACTGAAAAGGAGAGGACACCTTCGGAGAATGTCCCAAATCTCTTCTCTTAGAGTACTCATTTGATGGTTCTGTGACCTGTAATAAAGAATTCATGTATTTATTCACCAGCAAGATCCCTGACAAGCAATAACGCAACACAAATATCAAAATATTTCTCTGAAAGAAGCCACACTGTCTCTGTGGGAAGGTTAAGGCCTAAAGATTGGATCTAAACTGGGCTACATTTTGATTTTGGAGTCATAGTACGTAGAATAATACTGTAGATTTGGAAGGGATTTGGAAGGTCTTCAAGTCCAACCCCATGTTCAAGCAGAGACCCCATACCATTTCAGACAGATGCTTGTCCAGTTGCTTTTTTGAAAGCCTCCAGTGATGGAGTGCTCACAGCTTCTGAAGATTAACTATTCCATTGGCGGGTTGCTCTAACCATTGGAAAATTTCTCCTTAGTTCTAGGTTGCTTCTGTCCTTGGTTAGTTTCCATCCATTGTTGTTTCTTGTCTTGCCTTTCGGTACTTTGGAAAATAGTTTGACCCCCCTCACCTTTGTAGGAGCCCCTCAAATATTGGAATGCTGCGATCGTGTCTCCCGTCGTCCTTCTTTTCATGTAACTGAACCTCCACTTATCTGATTTTCATTCAATTCAGAAAATCAAGAAACTGCCCATCGATGCGGCTGAATGGGAGAGCTATTTTGACGAGAGCGGGCAGATTCTCAAGTCACGAAGCTATGTGGCTTCCCAAATTTTGGAGAAGGTGAGTGTCCTTGGAGAACAGTGAAGAACATGGTGGTCGTGGGACCTCAAGAAGATAAAATGCCCATCTTGATTGTCTTCTTACAATTGGCTCTATTTTTATCCAACCCCAGCTTTATCCCAGCATGGTTGTTTTTCAAGAGTCAGTTCCCACAACCAGTCTGGCTGTTGTCCAGGCCACATGGGAAATGTAGTCCGCAAACCCCTGGAGAATATCAGATGTGGGATATCTGCTTTAGTAGTTTGATTCCTAGTTTTCCATCTGAAGGAGCTAATTTAAGATGATGTTTTCCTGGGGTGGAAACAGAGGTGGGCTGATGGGGGTTCGGGAGAACCTCTAGCTAAGATTCTGTGCAGTTCTGTGCAACCCCCAAATCCCACTCCTGGCTGGCCCTGCCCACCCCACCCCACCCCACCCCTCCCAGAAGTCCCTACGCAGCCCGTTTTGAATGCAGGTAAGTGCAGGGTGCGCGCGGAGACTCAGGGAGGGTGAAAAACAGGCCAGCGGAAAAACAGGGCCTCCAGAGCCTGGGGAGGCCGTTTTCACCCTCCCAGAGGCTCAAGGAAAGCTCCGGAGCCTGGAGAGCAGTGGTGAGTTGCCCCTGGTTCAGACCAGTTCGCAAGCAAGAGGCTCCACCCATCAACTCGGACATCATCAGGAAATTTCTGTGCATGTGTGCACGGTCTCATTGTGAACTGGTAGTAAAGGTAGGTAGAACCCACCCTGCCCCCCACTGACCAGGACCTCATCATAGGCCACCTGCACATGCACAGAAGCTTGTGCAGAAGTGCGGGCACAATGCGAACCGGTAGTAAAGATAAGTAGAACCCACTCCTGCAAAAACACCCCCCACTGATTTTTGAAGCCCACCCCTGGGTACGAACTCTGGAATGAAAGTCTCCTTTCTCGTGGATTCATCCTATTTTTCTACACGGGGAACAAAATTTTGGACTGACACAATGGGCCAAGAATCAACTAGGAATCCAGCTGTCTCCCAACATCTAATTCATGCAAAACACAATAGTTCTCCTTCCCCAAACATCTTTCTCCTGTTCAAAGGTGAGGTTGCCATGGAGATCAGATGCCTGGGCAACTTTAGAGGAGGGGGAAAAAAAAACTCATCCCCGGAGTTCTTTTCAGTGGTGGTACAAGTAGATTTCTCCAGCCAATTTGAGGTCAGGAGAATTTGTTTTTCGGCGGATAATAATCCCGGGGACGGAGACACAAGGTCGATTGTGAATGCAGAATTTCAGGTAGGGACAATAGTTGCCGTGGCTTAATTGTCCACATTTTCATTTGAAGGAGCAGGATCATTTTTTAATTGCAAAAGTTCCTTTTATGCATCGCCAAGGATAATTCATTTTCCTCCCATTTATCTTCCCTTCGCATCAGAGCCACCCACAGCCTAGATAGATGGGGAATAATACTGTACAAGACAATAGCCTGGGGAAACGATTGAAGGGCCATACAGAAGTACCTTTAATGAAAGGAAGTAAATAAAGGAAGAAGTTAAAAATGTGGTTCACGGTCAAATTGCCATTTTGGAAAAAGGAAAAAAGAAAAAAAAATAGCTGTGTGCCTAGACATGCCATGGAAGCTTTATTATTTTCTAAAACAAGAACGCCTCCTTCTCGCCACTCTAAGAAAAAGAAAAGGCCAAAATAAACGACTTAATACTGTAGTGGGAAAGAAAAGGGGCCATAGTAGGTGAATATTCAACTCTGAGAACTGCAATTGCAGTCATATATACTTTGGTTTTCATTTATGAGAGCTACTTGGTGCTCTGCTCTCTGAGATGCATTGATTTTTTACAAATGTTTCATGACCCCAAATTAAGTAAGATTATCAGTGCTAGTAGAAAGTGGGGTTTGTGGAGGGGAGGAGGAGGGGAGGAGGACGATGATTCTGGGGCCCCAGGTGCTGTCTGAATTTGGTTGGGTTTCATCGCTGCTAGCACTGCTGGGGTTACCTACTTGGGGTCATGGAAGGCCTACAAGAAAACAACCAAATTCAGAGAGCCCGCCCTCCCCCCACACACACACACACACCCCCCCCCCGTGCATGTGCACATAACCCCCCAGCGCTCCCCCTGCTTTTGGCACGTGATGGCCCAGTGGGCTTGGTAGGCATGTTTTTCGCCCTCCACAGGCTCCAGAAGCTTCCTTGGAGCCCGGGGAGGGCAAAAACAGCCTCCCCCCCCCCACAAGGCCCTCCGGAGGCTGGAAACAGCCCCTTTTCCAACTTCCGGTGGGACCGGAAGGCCTATTTTTTGCCCTTCCCCAGGCTCCAGAACCTTTCTAGGAGCCTGGGGAGGGCAAAAACGCCTCCCCCCCCCACCAAGGTCCTCCTGAGGCCGGAAACAGCCCATTTCCCGACTTCCGGTGGGACCGGAAGGCCTATTTTTTGCCCTTCCCCAGGCTCCAGAACTTTTCTAGGAGCCTGGGGAGGGTGAAAATGGCCTCCCCCCTGCCCCCAAAGCTCTCCGGAGGCCAGAAACAGCCCATTTCCCAACTTCCGGTGGAACCGGAAGGCCCATTTTTTGCCCTTCTCCAGGCTTCAGAACTTTTCTAGGAGCCTGGGGAGGGTGAAAATGGCCTCCCCCCTGCCCCCAAAGCTCTCCGGAGGCCAGAAACAGCCCATTTCCCAACTTCCGGTGGAACCGGAAGGCCCATTTTTTGCCCTTCTCCAGGCTCCAGAACTTTTCTAGGAGCCTGGGAGGGTGAAAACGGCCTTCTCCACCCCTCTGGAGGCCCTCCAGAGGCCACAAACAGCCCATTTCCCTACTTCCGGTGGCCCTGAAGGCCCGAAAATCAGCTGGATGGCACGCACATGCATCCTGGAGCTGAGCTAGGGCAACTCACACATGCCCACAGATGTGGCACATGCCACAGGTTCGCCATCACAGTCCTAGAGTCATTTTATTTTATTTTAAAAGAAAACATAAAATTGCCAAGTTCTTCCACATCTGTGTCTCTATTCTGGAACCCCTACAGCAAGTGCCCCTGGCAGTAAGGAGAAGTTTCTGTTTGCCAGTTTTTAAGCTGGCTGCTGTTTTTCCTGGCAAAGTAGCTTGATTGCTTCCTGAAGTTTCATTATGCTTTGGCACTTAGAATTCCATTTTTGGAGAAAGCCATGACGTTCGCTATGGCTGCTCTCTTCCTCCGAGCATCCTTTGAAGGTTTTCATCAAGCCAGATATTTTCGTCAGGCTGGTTATGAGCAAATGGTCGCCTTCCCAAACATGGGTCTCCTCCAGGTTTGTCAAAACTCCCAGAATCCTGAGGATAGTATAATAGAATAACAGAGTTGGAAGGGACCTTGGAGGTCTTCTAGTCCAACCCCTGCCCAGGCAGGAAACCCTACACCACTTCAGACAAATCATTGTCCAACCTCTTCTTAAAAACTTCCAGTGTTGGAGCATTCACAACTTCTGGAAGCAAGTCGTTCCATGGATTAATTGTTCTCATGGTCAGTAAATTTCTCCTTAGTTCTAAGTTGCTTCTCTCCTTGATGAGTTTCCACCCGTTGCTTCTTGTCCTGCCCTCAGGTGCTTTGGAGAATAGCTTGACTCCCTCTTCTTTGGGGCAGCCCCTGAGATATCGGAACACTGCTATCATGTCACCCCTAGTCCTTCTTTTCATCAAACTAAACATACCGTATTTTGCGGAGTATAAGACACACCTTTTTCCCCCCAAAAAGAGGGGGAAAATCTGGGTGCGTCTTACACTCCAAATGTAGCCCCGCCCAGCTTCTCAAACGGAGGTTTCAGAGGCTGAAAAAAGCATCAGAAACAAAGCTTCAGAAAAAAAGCCCCCAAACAGAGCTTCAGAGGCTTTTTTTCTGAAGCTCTGTTTTGGAGGCTTTCAGAGGCAGGTTTTTTTTTTTCCTGAAACAGAGTTTCAGAAGTTTCAGAAGCAGGAAAAAAAGCAAAAAAAAAAGCAAGGCACAGAGCTCACAACCAAGGAACCTGTTGCTAAAATTCACCTCTGGGAACAGCTGATTGGGGATATTCCGGGAGGCCGATCCACCTGCCAATCAGCTTTTTTTTTTATTTTCCTCCCCAGAAACTAAGTGCGTCTTATACTCTGAAAAATACGGTACCCAATTCCTGCAACCGTTCTTCATATGTTTTAGCCTCCAGTCCCCTAATCCTCTTGGTTGCTCTTCTCTGCACTCTTTCTAGAGTCTCCACATCTTCTTTACATCGTGGCAACCAAAACTGAATTTGGTATTCCAAGTGCAGCCTTACCAAGGCATTATAAAGTGGTATGATTCCCAACAGTCTAAGCCTGCATGGACCAAAGTTGGAATTCTAGGAAATATTGTCCCCGCATCTCTGGAAGGAACCAGGTTGGAGAAACGGAGCATAGATCCGTCAAAGGAAGAGAAAGTCAGAGGGGTTTTTTTTGAAAATGTTGTTTCTCTTGCAGGGGTTAGATCTTTCTGTGAGATCAGAAGCTTGGAAATTCCTCACTGGCTACTATCCGTGGAAGAGTTCCTATGATGAGAGGCTCACAACCGACAGCATGAGACGGTGTGTAAATTAAGTCCTGATGTGGGTCGTGCTCATTTTATGCAGCTCAGCTCTTTCCAGATCCATTAAGACGACTTGCGCAGAATTCTCAGCTAGCACGGGGATCCACCATCATCATCATTTAACGACCTCAAAATCCCTTGTGGGGTCGAGTCTGGCCAACTGAATGGAGCTAGCAGAGTGTTTTGATGGCCGGATGCCCTTCCTATTGCCAATGCAGAGTTTTGTTCAGCGGGTAAATTCTCACTGTGCTCAGCGAGAGAAACATCTGCCTCTACCTAGGATCGAACTCACAGCCTCCTGATTGTGAGGCAAGAGCTCCACCTCTAGACCACCACACCACTCTATGGGGAACCACCGTGGAGGCTAGGAGTTCTGATACTTGTGTCACATGCATACTTGGACAGAGCCAGGTCTGAAGAAAGCAAGATGTTCTTCTGAGTTTTCACATCTATCCAGTGGTGGGATTCAAGTAATTTAACAACCGGTTCTCTGCCCTAATGATTTCTTCCAACAACCAGTTAACCAAACTGCTCAGAAAATTAACAACCGGTTCTCCGGTTCGAAGTGGTGCGAACTGGCTGAATCCCACCACTGCATCTATCTCATCGGTTATTCAGTCTTGTCATCTATGTCTCCCTTCCTCTTTGCAGGAAAAGCTATGAATCTCTGTGCAACATGTACACCAAGATCGAACCGCTGCTGGAAACAGAGCATCGAGACTTCACAGAAGTCCAGAATATTATACGTAGGTATCCAAAATGGCTTAGGAGAAGGATGCATACAGAATTGGTGGTGGATCTCATTATAAGAATATATGTTTCGGGGGGGGGGGGGGATAAGAAACATGGACTTAAAATTGGTGCCTGTTTTATATGTCTATGGAGATTCTCAGTCAACCAGGATATGGTTGTCGCAAAAGATGTTTTAATTTTTGTATACCATGTTTTACCTTGGCTGTTCACCGTCCTGTTGGAGAAGGGTGGTCTATAAATCAAATAAATAAAATAATAATAAATAATAATAAGTTCAAATTTCCACACTCAAATTTCCAGTGCTGGGCAAATCAGTTGCTATAGTATGTGAAACCCACTTCTGATATGGGTTCCTTGACTTACAACCATCATGACTTATAATGGACATTCCAGATAAGTCAAGGGCTGCCTGTAATGCAATGAAGATGAAAACTGCTCTCAGGTTCCAGTTAAATGACTAAAAAAAAAAGGGAGGGGGAGGCAATATTTTTGACAGCCCAATCTCTACTCATTCTGCAATATCATTCATATATTCTCTTCTCCAGCCATTCTTTAAAACTGGTCCCCGTGTGCTGCCTTGGGTGTCTTGATACTTGCTAAGTATTCACTCCTAGTCTGAAAGTTGTATTGTTCTAGAAGGAGATCAATAATCCCCAAAGAGAGACAGATGAGAGGATTTAAAAAGACAGGAAGAAGAAGAAAAGGAAGGAAGAAAAAGAGAGAGGGGTGTGATAGGAGAGAGAAAAAGAGAGAAGGAGAAGAGAGGGAGGAGAGAGGAGAGAGAGAGGAGAGAGAGGAGAGAGGAGAGAGAGGAGAGAGGAAGGAGAGAGAGAGAAGAGGGAGGAGAGAGGGGGAGGAGAGAGAGGAGAGCGGGGAGAGAGAGGGAGGAGAGAGAGGAGAGAGAGTGGAGAGAGAGAGAGAGAAGATGAAATTTTAAAAGAGCCAAATGGAAAAACACCTAAGAATCCATCTTCTCACATTGGACAGGAAAGCCATGATGGATTATTATAATTTTATTCAGATCTCCTTTTCTGTCTTTTCCCAGCTGTCTAACAAAAAGAATATTAAACGATACAGCAAAATTAAGGCTACAGATCAATGAAACGGACATAAATCAACGCAAGGCAGACTCCAGAAAGATTTACAACTGAGATGGGACGCAGGCCAAAGCCTTTCAGATATAATAGATATTCTCTCTTGCTCGAAAATTCTTTAAACAGGTCACATACTGGGGAAATGTTCCCCTTTATGGCCCGTTTTCTTCCCCAGAATTGGAATCAAAAGAGATCATTGTCCTACTTTTATGGGGAGGGGGGGGGAAACTAGCATGTTGGATTGTGCCGCTTTCCAGTCTTACACGTTTCCAACCCCACTTGGGAATTTAGTATCTCTCAACGTCTCCATTTCGGAGGTTGAAATATTTGGCTTTGTTTTAAATTGCCTGGCTGTTTGGGTTCTTTCATTATTATTTTACTTCCTTGAAACGATCAATTCCAGCCTTCAGTGAGGGACTGTTTAACTTTGAGAGGGGTTACTAAATTAAGAGGTGCCAATGAGCTCTTCAGTAGCTCTACGAGGAGCAACAGTGAGGCTTAATTCAAGGAGCACAGTAGAATGAATAGCCTATTGCTCTTACTTGTGAGTAGGGATTTCTTTCCAGGTTCTCTTGACTGGATTTTGAGATTCTGTTGTTATTGCTGTCCCTTCCTTCCTTCCTTCCTTCCTTCCTTCCTTCCTTCCTTCCTTCCTTCCTTCCTTCCTTCCTTCCTTCTTTCTTTCTTTCTCTTTCTTTCTTTCTTCTTCCACCCTCCAGTCTCCTCCCTGTAGATTTGCTTACAACCCTCATTCTTTTTTTTGAAACATTTTCTGTCCTTCCTTCCTTCCTTCCTTCCTTCCTTCCTTCCTTCCTTCCTTCCTTCCTTCTTTCCTTCCTTCCTTCCCCTTCTTTTCCTTTTGCGCTCAACTTGGGTCTCTCCTCTAAGCCTTTTTCCATCATACCGATTTTAAAAAGTATAACCTGACTGGAGCCATGCCAAGGGATTTGAAGGTGGGCTAAGAATCTGCCTATAAATAAATCAGGGCCTGCTTCTGACTGCACCATCCACATAAATAAGTCAACAACGAGAAGGAGGGAGGGGGAGTAATCCAGATGGAAGGAAACAAGAAGTAGTAGGAGAAAAAGAGAGTGGCATGGAGGAACTTCTTGCTAAGGGTCCTTAACCCACTGCAGAAAAGAATCCTGGGATATTTTATAAGGCATAAGGAGATATTTTATCCTTGGAACATGAGAGCAGAAAGTTCTCAAGTAAAAAGGCCTTTTGTACTGAGTTTGCATGAAGGGACATCAACGGACATCAGATGTTTAGATACACACCACGAGATCAGAGTCTGCCACTGAACATATTTTCTGACCTTCTAGCATCAACCGGAGCATAAATCATTACAGCTAGGATGAACGCCAAGCTTGGAGAAAATTGGCAAACTTGGAATGGATCTAGTAGGCCACCTCGTCCTTTGACACTCAGTTTGCTTCCGGCAATCCCTCCTGATCCTCCTCCTCTTTTCTCCGCAGAGTCTGATGTTCAACGGCTTTACATCAAAGATGCCCAGGGCAACCCTGTGGTTGATAAGAAGCAACTGGAGAAGATTCTCCTGCTGAATTATGTCTGCAACCTGAATGCTGGTGAGAGGAGAATGGAATGGAATGGAATGGAATGGAATGGAATGGAATGGAATGGAATGGGATAGAATGGAATGGAATGGAATGGAATGGAATGGAATGGAATGGAATGGAATGGAATGGGATAGAATAGAATAGAATAGAATAGAATAGAATAGAATAGAATAGAATAGAATAGAATAGAATAGAATAGAATAGAATAGAATAGAATAGAATAGAATAGAATAGAATTTTTTCTTTTGAAGACGTTTCGCTTCTCATCCCATAAGCTTCTTCAACTCGGACTGGATGGTGGGGAATGGAAGGATTTATATTCCTTGCAGGCAGCTGGTCCTTTGCATCCTTTTAGGGGGTCCTTGAGGCCACTTGCAGGTTTATCTGTGTCCTCAGGGCCACTTGTGTTGTGCTAATTAATGGTTCCTGTCGTCTGCAATTTTCTCTCTGGAAATCCGTTCCTTCTCCCACACCATTCCAAGGCCGTTCATCCCAGATTGTTTTGATTCAAAAGTTAGAATGGTTGCGCCCTCAAGGATTGC
>CM075972.1:21327035-21357035 GCA_038048745.1 Coluber constrictor foxii
AAGGGGAAGAGAAGAAGAAAGGTTGGAGTAATGATGTCAGGGCGGGTGGACGGAGCCCTACCGGTTCTATGGAACCGGGCAGAACCAGGAGACACTGCATCACATCCCTAAGCGGGTTAGTTTCCCTGAATGGATTTTGTAGAAACCGTTGGCCCAATTCTTTGGCCCAGAAACACCTGGGAGGCTTTCAAAAGACCGTTTCTGTCCTCAAACTCTCCTCAAAAAGAGATCTACAAGAGGAAAGCAGTTCAGAGATCTTGGCACTCTTGGTGCCAGAGATGAGCTCATTCCAGCTGCTAGGGTCAAAGAACAACATTCTGGAGCCGGCCCAGGAAATACATCAAACGATTGAACTGTTTCTTCCTAGAAACCAAATGAGGGGTGTGTGTTTTTGGGGGAGACTTCCTGCTGTGAGGCTCTCTTTTTTTTTTTTCCATGCCCAGCTGAGATTTTTATGAATAAAAGCAAACGTTTGAGAAGGTCCTAAACTTTCTTGGCGTTCCTTCCAAGGCAACTGAATTCTGGGGGGAAACACACTGTAGTCCCGTTAAAGTCTCACCACTTGGAATTGGTACACACTCTCAGAAGACCGATAATGTTTGCGTCTTTGCCACCTAGCTGAGTTTAGAGTGCTTTTCAGTGTCACTCCGAAGACCAATAAGCATCTCACTTCAAAACTCTGGTTCGCTTAGAACAACAGCAGCAATCGTTCAGACAGATTTGTACGGTGTCTGGATTTAGGGGGGGAGGGAAGGAGGGGAAAACCACCCACTCACTGCAGAGCCCAAATCAAATTTTATTGACAGAATCTCTTCCAAGTGCTTCATTGATTCTCTAGGCAAATATGAGGGCACCGAGCAGTGCCCAGAGGTTGACATCAGCGCCTGCCTAATGATATTTCAACACCGGAGAGCAGCTAGATTCCTTCCTTTCTTCCTTCCTTCCTTCCCCCTTCCCTCTCTCTCCCTCCCTCTCTCCCTCTTTCTTTCAACTCTGTTATTGCACTCACAAAAAGTTCTCTTTTTAAAAATTTCAAACTAACTACAGTTCCTTGCAACAACTGAATTTGGGAACGTGTTCTCTCTCTCTCCGTCTCTCCCTCCGTCTCTCCTTCACTCCCTCTCCCTCTCTCTCTCTCCCTCTCTCGCTCCTTCTCTCTCCCTCCCTCTCTCTCTCTCCTTCACTCTCTCTCTCCTTTCTCTCCCTCCCTCTCTCTTTCTCCCCCCTCCCTCCCTCTCCCTTTCTCTCTTTCCTTCTCCCTCTCTCTCCATCTCTCTCTCTCTCCCTCCCCCCCTCTCTCCCTCCCTCCCTCTCTCTCATTCTTTTTCTATTGGCTATCAAGGGGGCCCTTAACAAGGGCTAAAACAGTGACTATAGCAAGAATGCCAACCAACCCAGGCTGGTGTTCTTGGGTTGTTCCTATTCTGGTTCTGTCCTGTTGTCACTGCATGTAGCTTTTCTTATTCCATTGAATATTTGCAAAGGTTGAGCACCACCATGCTTGATCTTCTTAACAAGAAGGTTGCCGGCAATTATAATGGCAAGAAATGCAACAGCTCCATTTCTTTCCTTTTTTTTTCTTTTTCTTTTTTTGCAATTATTGCATTGAGAGAAATGTCAGCTAGATGATCTTCATCTTCTCCTCCTCCTATTTTCTTCTTCTTCTTTTTCTTCTCCTCTTCCTCCTTCTCCTCCTCTTCCTCTCTCCTCCTCCTCCTTCTCCTTCTCCTCTTCTTCTCTCCTCCTCCTCCTTCTCCGTCTCCTCTTCTTCTCTCCTCCTCCTCCTTCTCCGTCTCCTCTTCTTCTCTCCTCCTCCTCCTTCTCCTCCTCTTCTTCTCTCCTCCTCCTCCTTCTCCGTCTCCTCCTCCTCCTCCTCCTTCCCCTCCTCCTCCTCCTCCTCCTTCTTTTTCTGAGGTCAAGTTCCTAGATATTTCTCTTTCATTGCCTAAAATTAGATTACATGAATGGAAAGAAGCCTAAGTAGTAAACATGGATTACAGAAGGAATCCTTCAACATTAATTTACTCAATCTAATAATTTGTATTGAACTTCAAGGTGTTTCTCATAGGACATCCCTGTAGAAACTTCCAGGTGATTGTCGCTTACACAATGCTGCAGATGGTGAGAGACCAGATCCTCAGAGAAGACCTGGAAGGAGATGACATTTTAATGGTAAGACAGATTAATACAAGAGAAAAACATTCAAACACAGGGTGAATATCCCTGAATTGCCCCCATTGAAAGCTACTTACGAAAACTATGGATTGTATGCAATTATGAAGGCCAGGATAAAAGGAGGAAAAAACTACAAGCCACCCCTGGCAAATTTCTATATTTTAAACTTGTCAAAAACACAATGCACAGTCTCGTTCCAGAACTCACGTTGTAGCTTCCAAAAACTGGTCTTTTTGAGAGTTGTTGAAAAGGAATGTGCAGGATTTTTAGATGAATTGTTGTAGTGTAAGGATGGGTCATAAATCACTTTATTCAGTGCTGTTTGAATGATCACTAAATGAACAGTTGCAAGTTGAGAACTATTTGGATAAAATTAGTCATCAAAATTAGTCAACAAAATTAGCCATCAACACCATTCTTGTCCATCAATTATATATCCATCTACATGTTGTGGCCCGTCAGAGGCCTGTGCAGTTAGTAGCTGATTCCGACAACGAAGAGTCTGATGTGCTGCGCCAGCAGCCTGTGTTGCTGGTGCTCGAGTCAGGCAATGAGGAGGCTGGAGAAAATGTGGTGCCAGAGGCAGAGATTCAGCCAGGGCCTTCAGAACCTCCAGAAGCTCCCATAAGTGAAGAGGAAGAAGAGGAGGAGCCTCTTCTCAATGCATGAGCACGCAGAGCTGCCAAAAGGCAAGAGTGGCTCCTCAGGAGGAGGTCTCCTCAAGAGTAAGGTTTGGGGCTAATTGGCCACTCCCCTAGCCTATTTAAGGAAGGACGACGACTGAGGCAATTTGCAGGGAACAACTTTGTTCACATTCCTTCACGTCTTGATTCCAGAAATGTTTGATTCGGCTCTTGTTTCTCTCTTGTCAGTTTTCCTGCAAATTGCTTCTGGGTGTTCTGCCAACCACAGTAAGATTATGGTTATCTGAAAGACTGTGCCTCAGAACTGAGTTATTCTTCTTTGGATTCTTGTCGGCTGTTAATGAAGTTAAATTAACAGCCCTTGTTCAGAAAAGACTGATTTAAACTGTACTTGTGCTCAAACCACTACTAAGAAAGCTCATTACTAGTCCTTAATTAGTAAACTAAGGTTTGTACGGACTTTGTGTGTGCTGCGTTCTTTGGGGTCCGTAGCTGGGGCAGAACAATATGTTGAATTTGAACCCTGGTGTTCTACAGTGTGAGATAGCTGATGTTTATTTATTTATTTGTTTGTTTGTTTCAATTTTTATGTTGTCCCCTCCAAACAGCTGTGCCATAGCATTGTAGACCTTGATGCAGATGACCTGATCGCCAGAGCCTGTAACGTATACGAAGTCTTCCTGAAACATGAAGACAAGGTAAAGAATTCCATAATTGTCCCATGTAAGCAGGGATTTGGAAGGAATAATCCTTATGACTTGGCATGCAAGAAGAACATTCTCACCGTGACACTTAACCAAATACACACGGGGCATTAGATTCCAGACCAGTGGTGGGTTACCCCCGGTTCTATAAAACCAGTAGTAAAACCGGCGAGAGGCTCCGCCCATTGATCCTGACGTCATCAGAAGCGATCTACGCATGCACAGAAGCTTCTGTGCCTGGGCAGAAGCAAGGCACGCAATCCCATTGCAAACAGGTAGTAAAGGTAAGTAGAACCTGTTCCAGACCCCCCCAAAAAAATGGAACACTCTATAAAGCACACCTATAAAGCACGCTAAAGTGGTATATAAGTCTAAGTGATATTACTATTGCTATTATGGGAAGCAAGCCTTTCCACTGAAAATCTACGGAGTTTCTCAGTCATCCAGATCATGGTTGCCCCAAGAGGCAACTAAACTTTCTTGTTTTTCTTTGAAGACATTTTGCTTCTCATCCATGAAGCTTCCTCAGCTCTGACGGGATGGTGGGGAATGGAAGGATTTGCAGTATATTCCTCGCAGACGGCTGGTCATTTGCATTCTTTAGAGAGTTGTTGAGGCCACTTGGAAGTTTGTCTGCATCAGGGGTGAAATCCAGCAGGTTCTGACAGGTTCTGGAGAACCTGTAGCAGAAATTTTGAGTAATTTTGAGAACTGGCAAATACCACTTCTGGTTGGCCCCAGAATGGAGTGGGAATGGAGATTTTGCAGTATCCTTCCCCCAGGAGTGGGGGGGAATGGGGATTTTGCAGTATCCTTCCCCCAGGAGTTGGAGGGAATGGGGATTTTGCAGTATCCTTCCCTTGGAGTGGGGTGGGAATGGGGATTTTGCAGTATCCTTCTCTTGGCGTGGGAGGGAATGGGGATTTTGCAGTATCCTTCCCTTGGAGTGGGGTGGGAATGGAGACAAGTAGAAAAATAGGGACCATCTTTGGTGGGAAGGAAACAGCGTTCCTTGCACCTTTGGCGTTGAGTCATGCCAGCCACATGACCATGGAGACATCTTCGGACAGCGCTGGCTCTTCGGCTTAGAAACGGAAATGAGCCCCGCCCCCCTAGAGTTGGGAACGACTAGCAACTATGTGCGAGGGGAACCTTTACCTTATCATGTCATATGTGGTTCAGACCAAAGGATGGCCTTCCAGGTTCTTGGCCAAAAGGTTCTTGGGAGATGCGAACAAAATCCTTTCAGATATTTATGGATGTTCTATCAAAAGGTTCTCCTGATCATAATAATCCTGATGACTCTTTCCCTTCCTTCCTCTCCAGAAAGTTAAAAGGTAAAGGTTCCCCTCGCACATGCATGCTAATCGTTCCCGACTCTAGGGGGCGGTGCTCATCTCCGTTTCAAAGCCGAAGAGCCAGCGCTGTCCAAAGACGTCTCCGTGGTCATGTGGCCTAAATGCCAAAGATGCATGGAACGCTGTTCCCTCCCCACCAAAGGTGGTCCCTATTTTTCCACTTGCATTTTTTACCTGCTTTTGAACGGCTAAGTTGACAGAAGCTGGGACAAGTCATGGGAGCTCACTCCGTTACGCGGCACTAGGGATTCGGACCGCTGAACTGCCGACCTTTCGATCGACAAGCTCAGCACCTTAGCCTCTGAGCCACCGCGTCCCTCTTTCCCATCCATACAAGGTGATTTTTTTTTCCTCTTTCTTCTCAGGTTCCAGAAGACCTCAAGGAATTTTTCAGCCAGCCTTCGCAATAAAGAGGCCGGGCTATAAATCAAGAGGCTGCTACAGCCAAAGCAGCATGAGCATTACAGAATAGATAGAATTGGAAAGTAGAAACATCGTAAATACTGTTCACCTAAAACTGGATTCACCAAATTAGATTATCTGAGGTTAGGGCAGAAGGCCTTATATCTGTCTGCAAACTACCCATAAAAGGTGTTGAAAATTTGATGGAGCAGCTTTACAGTTTCTGATTCCTGCAAAGCAGGGGTGGACAACCTGTTGATGGACAGGGGCCCTAACCTTTGGCGGAAAACATTTCATTTAGGTGAAGCCACAATGCACAGGAGGTGATGCTGCGTTATACGTAAGAGAAGCAAGAATTTGTGGAGGGTTTTTTTAACATTTCTTTTTGGAGATCAAGGGTTTGTTTCTGGGTTATTAACCTATTTTAAAGGACCCATGGCTGTCTTTGTGACACAACACGAATAAGAAACAGAGACTTACTTTATTTTATTTATTTATTTATTTATTTATTTATTTATTTATTTATTTATTTATTTATTTATTATTATATTTCTATACCGCCCTACTCCCGTAGGATTCAGGGCGGTGTACAGCCAAGAGAAAAACACAAAACCCCCAAACATCATAAAATTGCAATTTAAAATTATTACACAGTTTGGCCCGATTGAATAAAAACCCAGAATTAAAATAACAAATTTAAAAATCTTGATCGAACCTTCAGGCTTTCGAACAAGAATTGGATTCCCCCCATTCTAAAGATACCATTTGCTGTAGCCCTGTTTTGTATGGAGCTGGGGGTGAGGGTAACGGCATACAATGGCTGAGTTTATATTTCCCAAGAAATCTTAACCCTGCCAATCGCACTGTGGCTTTAGTGCAGGGCATAAATTTCCTCATTTAACGGTGGGTTAATTGGGCGAACGCTGTGAGTTGTTGGGATAAAGCTGCAGGAGACGACGACAACAACGAAATCTCATCCTTGTTTTTGGGGAGCAAAGCCTGGTTCGCTCCCCCAGTAACGCACAGTGCCAACGGACTTCACAACGTGTCTGTTCAAAGCACCCCAGCTTTGACTGAGAATGCCACTTGCATCTTTTTCACTTGGGAGGAACACACACACACATACACCCGTCCCGGTGGAAATTTTTCTCCTCCAGTCAGAATAACAGAGTTGAAGGGAATCCTGGAGGTCTTTGCGTCCAACCTCCTGCTCAACCAGGAAACCCATTTCAGACAAATGACTGTCCAAGCTCTTCTTAAAAACCTCCACAACTTCTGGAGGCAAGTCATTCCAGTGATTAATTGTTCTCACTGTCAGGAAATTTCCCCTTACGGGTCATTCTAGGTTGCTTCTCTCCTTGATTCATTTCCATCCATGCTGCTTCTCCTGCCTTCAGGTGCTTTGAAGAATAGCTTGATTCCCTCTTCTTTGGGGCAACCTCTTAGATATTGAAAGACTGCTATCATGTCACCCCTGATCCATCTTTTCATTAAGCTAGACCAGAGGTCCCCAACCTTTTTGGTTCTGTGGACTGGCTGCAGCAGCTTTGGTGGTTTCGGAGGGAGGGCGGAGAATAGTTTCACGGGTGCAACTGTTTTGAGCTAGGCTCCTTTCAAAAGCAGGAAGCAGAGTCTTCGTCCCAGCAAAACCTCTTTTATTTACACGACTGTGGATTCCTTTCATTCACAGTCAGCAAGGCCTGTCCAAACAGTTTTTCAAAGGAATATTTATCAACACAGACCTTATCTCGCTTGGCAAGCTGCCCCGTGACTTGTTTCCAAACGCAGTACAAAGCAAAACTTGACACAGAGTCTCTCAGAGTCATGGAATGAACAAATTGTTTCCTGCAAAAGCCCACTCCCTATTTCCTATGGGAGGGGCCAATCACCTCCAAGGTGTAGCTTTACTCCTAAATCAACCTTACTTTCTTAGTTGCTCTTGTCTTCTGGCAGCTCTTGCACATGCGCACACTGGGAACAGGATCCAGCTGTTCCTCTGCCTCACTGCTGTCTACCTCCCTCTCTGCCTCCATCTGAGCTTTTCCCAACACCCAGGACTGGCCCATATTCCCCCCCTCCCAACCTCCTCACTGTCTGACTCTGCTGCCTGCTCCCCTGGCTACCGGCAGCCCACAACAGCAAATTAAATCCCACACAGGCACAAATGAAGCTTTGTGTGTTTGCCTGGTGCTTTGGCAGCCCAGTTCCAAATAGGTCACGGCCCAGTAGAGGCCTGTGGCCCAAGGAATCGGAGACCCCTGAAATAGACCTACCCAGTTCCTGCAACCGTTCTTCCTATATTTTAGCCTCCAGTCCCCTAATCATCTTTGTTGCTCTTTTCTGAACTCTTTCCAGAGACTCCACAGTCCAGGGTGGGTTGGTAGAGATGAGAGAGGTGGGGTGGGGGGAGGAAAAAAACCCCTTCATAATTAAAATGATTTTCAACACCGAAAGAGGAATCCTACATGCTAATCCAAGCCTTTACATGAAAGGCTGCCACTGTGAACAAACAGGGCCAGCTTTGCCACTGCCTATTACGAAAACTGTTCGTCTCATCTTGATTCTATGCACACGGGACTTCCCACAGAATCTAATAACTGGCACAGAATTTTAATTGCTGGTCTTCCTCACTCGACGGTCTGTTTCTTGAACGTTGCCTTATCGTTCTGAAATTGCATTTAGAAGGCGGGGAGGGAAATCCTCTTCAAAAGAATCTATTGGCGCTTCGTAGCTCATTTTTTCTGTCTCGGTACGCCCTGCTCTCTCCCAGCCATGTTGTGTGACCTTCAGTACCACAATTCAGAGGCATCTCCTCTGAAAAGTTTGGAGGGGGGGAATCTTCTCTAGAGTAACAGACTCATATGCCAAAATTCAGATCCGAGGATCCCTACGGAATTTAAACTAAGATGTTAACGAGAATTCAAGGTGGTTTGATTTGCAGATAAACTGTGATTTGCTTAACCCTGAAATATAGAATAAGCCAGACTTTGGCCATGATTCGTGGTTTGGAAGTCACAATCCCTGGGCATTTGAGCCCAAATTGGTTACATCTTTGCCTCATTTTAAAATGAATTACAGTAAGAGAGATTAATGGGTTCCCTCTTTCTTTCAACTCTGTTATTGCACTCACAAAGAAGTTCTCTTTTTTAAAGTTTCAAACTAACTACAGTTCCTTGTTAACAACCATGCACTCTCCCTCCCTCCCTCCCTTCCTCCCTCTCTTCTCTCTCTCTCCCTCTCCCTCCCTCCCTTCCTCCCTCTCTTTCCTTCATTATCCTTTCCCTCCGTACAAAATATAAAACCAAGAACAAAATCTGCATTAATCACATTCAGAGGATTTATGGAACTTAATAAAATGTACATCATCACAGTTTGTGAGAAATAAATAACACTTCATAAAACTGCCACTTGAAGAATTAATCAGCATTACAAGAATCAACTCTCCCCTTTAAGCCAAAATGTTTAGGAGGAAGGTGGAAGGGGGGGGGGTGTCTCAGGAAGGGTCTTAAAGACCAATCAAGGAGAATATCTGTAGTTCAGGGTTGAAATGAGGAGTCCTTGGTGTTCTCTGATATTGGTTGTTTTCTTGTGGACGGTTCATGACCCAACTAGGTAACATCATCAGGAAGGAGTGCAGGTATAGAGTGAAGGAGGAGGACTGTGGGGTCCTCGGTGCTCTCTGAGCTTGGTTGTTTTCTTGTAGATCAAGTTCAAACCTTTATTGTCAGAGTACAACATGTGTACTATGAGATTGGCTGAGCCTCCCTTCGTACACCCCTCCAACACAACACAATATTCAACTCACAATACAACTAGCCTCAGCATTGCAGGGGGAACGGTATAGTGCCTTGTTGTTGTTGTTGTTGTTGTTGTTGTGTCAGAGAGCACCAAGGACCCCACAGTCCTCCTCCTCCTTCGCTCCATGCCCCCACTCCCTTCTAGCACTGATGATGTTACCTGGTTGGGTCTCAAAATGTCCACAAGAAAACAATCAAGCTCAAAGAGCACCAAGGACCTTCCAGATCTCAAAAGACCCTTGAATGAGACCCCTTCGAAGGAAGAAGCGTTGGCTGAGGAACCGATGTTGCTAGAATAGCCTCCCACCGACCAGTACACTCCCACAGAGAGGGTCTCCTCAGGGTGCCGTCGGTTAGACAGTGTCGACTGGCGACCCCCAGGGGGAGAGCCTTCTCTGTGGGGGCACTTGCCCTCTGGAACAAGCTGCCCCCGGAAATTCGTCAGATTTCTGACCTCTGTACCTTTCGCCGTGCTCTTAAAACGCAATTATTTCATCAAGCAGGGCTGGCCTAAAATTTTATTGGAATGGGTTATTTTATTTTAGATGATTGGCCAAATTATTTAATAATTTTAAATTGTTTTTAACTTTTATATTGTTGGTTTTTATTTTGGCTGTACAACGCCCTGAGTCCTTCGGGAGAAGGGCGGTATAAAAATTTAATTAATTAATTAATTAATTTACAAATAAAAAAATAAATAGGAGAATCTCTCTCTCCCAAGAACTCAACCCCACCCAGAGATTCATATACCAAATCAACTTCTTTTTTTAAAAAAATTGTATTGATTTTACAACAACACAACACAACACAACATACAAAACAGAAACACATGATATGTGTTTCTTTTGACATCTGTTTTGTTCCTCTTACTTTCTACTATATACATTCCCCATTTTTCCCATCCTTTATTATCATTATCTTTATCGTCCCTTTATTTTTAATTTTCTTCATTTACAATATTTTACACGTTTGTCACCATCTTCTCTCCATCTTTTATTCACCTTTACTTTCCCTAATCTCGAGCCCATCATACCACTTAGTCCATACTTGATAATATTCTGTATCTTCCTTTTCTTTTCTTATTTCTTTCGTTAATTTATCCATCTCCGCACAGTCTTTCTTTCTCTCTTGGGTTCTTTTCACTTTTCCAGGACTGTGCGTAGACTATCCTTGCCACTGTAATTATATGCAGAATCAAATATCTAATTTCTTTGCTGTAAGTTCTATTCAATATCCCCAGTAAAAATGTTTTGTGTTTCCAATCCACATTATAGCCAATTATCTCTTCTATCCAACTTCTAATTTTAATCCAATTTTTTTTCGCATTGGGACATGTCCACCAGAGATGATAATATGTTCCGGGGACTTTTTTACATTTCCAACAATTTGGAGAATTGTTCAGAGACACCAAATCAACTTCTGAACATGTCTCAGATATACAATTTAGACGAGACACCTCTTCCAAAAGCCTGCCAACCTTCCATTCTAAGCAAGATCGAGAACCAGGAAGCCTTAGGACAGTGATGGCTAATCTTTTCTGGACTGAGTGCCCAAAGCGTGCATGTGCACCCCTGAATCTGTGCATGCTCGAACCCCCAAAACGCAATGCACACACGGGCTCCGCTCATGTGCCCCACCCCACCCCCCGTACATGGGTGCGTGCCAGAGTTGGGTTTCAGCAGGTTCTGACCAGTTCTGGAGAACCGGTAGCGGAAATTTTAATAGTTCGGAGAACCGGTAGTAAAAATTCTAACTGGCCCTGCCCTCATCTATTCTCTGCCTCCCAAGTCCCAGCTGATCAGGAGGAAATGGGGATTTTGCAGTAACCTTCCCCTGGATTGGGGAGGGAAAGGAGATTTTACAGTATCCTTCCCCTGCCATGTCCACCAAGCCACACCCACCCAGCCATGACACACCCACCCAGCCACAGCCACAGAACCGGTAGTAGAAAATTTTAAAACCCACCATTGGTGTGTGCCCCCCCCCCCGCGCATGCATCCTGCCCCCCTCCCCACTGCATGCACCCCGCTCCCCACGCATGCATGGCAGAGATGCGAAGACCAGCTGGCTGGTGGGATATCGTGCTCATGCGCAGCAGAGCTGAACTGGTGCCATCCGAGAGGGTGCTGCGTTCCATCTCTGGCACGCATCCCATGGGTTCGCCATCACGGCCCTAGGAGTCTTGGAACATCCTTTAATGTGTTGAGAGTATCGTAACAGAAATCTGAAAGTCTGCCAAAGCTCCTCTTTCCTTCCACTTATCCATAGCCCAATCAAGGCAGAGTGTTCCGAGTCTCTCTCACACACAGTTCTTATCCCCCGCAACTAAGATACTTTGTTGGGAATGGCTCCGTATTTTTTTCAGATAGAGACGCTTAGGGGCTAAACGTTCCCTTGGAAATCAGGATCTCCATCTCGGGGATTTTGTTTCTCTGAGAACTAAGGAACACCAGAAGAGGATGGATAAAAATCCTCTGCTTTCTCTCCGCAAAGGTTTTAGCCAGATGGCAGACAAATGTTGGGAACTTAAATCTATTTATTTGCAGAAGTGTTTATTGCATTTTTATCCACTGCATCTGGTAACTTTCAACAACTCACCTATACAGAAAGTATGTATAATTCTCTATCTTCCTCCCTCCCTCCCTCCCTCCCTCCCTCCCTCTCTCTCTCTTCCTATCTATCTATCTCACCACTCTCTCTCTCCACTCTCTATACCTGTCTGTCTGTCTGTCTGTCTGTCTATCATCTATCTATCTATCTATCTATCTATCTATCTATCTATCTATCTATCTATCTATCTATCTATCATCTAAATAGCTCTCTAGCTATCTTATTTCTATCTATCACTGCTGGCACCTCCCTGAAAAGAAATTGGTTATCCTAAACAAGACCACTAAAGTCAAGATAAAGGAATAACAGAATGACATAATTAGAAAGGACGAGGGTCTTCTAGTTCCCCTATACCAGTTTAATCAGACTTGCAGGATTCTGTTACTATAGGCAACATCCATAAAGGCAGGGATGGTCTTGATTTCTTGGTCTGGCCAACATAGTGCAGGGGCCTACATATTTCCTCTTTGAATACACCCCCCTCTTATACACATGCGAAGTAAAGAGGTGTCTGCTTGAGTGTTTTGCAAATGCCTACTGCTTGTTTTTGACTTAAATCATGTTTTAACCCCTTGTTAATTTGGTAAGAGATTTGGATATCTCTGTCAAGGATATCTTGGTTACTCTCTACATAGGTGAGACTGAAGCAGTTACTCTCTGTCTTACAAGCTACCTCACAAAATTATCCTCCAGCATGTCTACCTGTCTTTGCTAGCAATAAACCTCATATACACCTTACTGAGATCCTGGAGCAAAGATGAGATGCAAATGGAATACCCATTTAAAATGCAGGCAATTAATAAGCTAAGTCGATAGAAAGAGGTTGGACTAAAGAGCTGTCTCCAGAGTTTTGTTTTGTTTTTTAAGAACTTTTGCTATTATCTGTTGATTTATGTTGTGTTTTTAAAAGGGATTTTTGCTGACAAATTATTTTAATTTGCTGTTCAGTGGCTTTAAGAGTTTTCTCTTTTAATGGATGTGGGTTTTTAAATGTATTTGCATAACCATCTGAGGACTCAAACAAGTAGGGTAAAGCAGATTGATCTTTTTGAAAACATTATTTTAAAAAAGTGGGGGGTGAAGCAGCGGGAAAAATAACATTGAAGTCCAGAGAGTGCTGCCAAATTTCCTGTCTCTTTGGGAGTGGAACGCTCACAGTCAATTCTTCCATCCTTCCCCATCCTGCCCTTCTTGCTATAACCCAGGTGACTGCAATAACGACATTAAGGATTTGTGGCAGGTGACCAGGCTAAGCCCAAAGGTGGTGTCATAAGTCACAAGTCCCTGTTCACCCACAAGAGATCTAAATTCAGCCTGCCTTGAATGCCTTTTTTATCTCCCGCTCATTTCTCTTGACTGTTAGTTGGTCAGATTCTTGTAGAGAGCTTAAGGTTGTAATAAATCTTTATCTCATTTGAACTGCCTGGATCTCTTGATTTCCCCAGTGCTTGACATCTCTCTCGCTTGCTCTCTCTCTCTCATCTCTCTCTCATCCATCCATCTGTCCATCCATCTATGGTAGATGACCAGTCTGAGCCTGAGGAAGGGGTCAAACATGTCATAAGTCATGAGTCCCTGTGCACCCACAAGAGATCTAAATCCTTGAATGCTTTTCTTATCTCCCGCTCATTTCCCTTGACCGCTAGTTGGCCAGATTCTTGTAAGGAGCTTGCAATAAATCTTTATCTCATTTGAACTGCCTAAATCTCCTGTTTTCCCTGGCGCTTGACATGCTTACTGCAAACTGGCAGGTCGCTCACTTGGGTATTAGAGTCCTGATGCCCAAACTCGAAGAATTCAGAAGAAGTAAAATGGGATCCTTGGAGATACTAAGGTAAATAAAGATAGACACTCAATGAAGTGGTGTGAAGTTTCTAGCAATTAGGAATGAAACCAAGGAAGGATGTCTATTCCAAAGGAAATGAAATCTGCAAGAGGAAAGATTGTTGATATTTTTGTCAACTGGATTTCCCTTGGTGGGCATCACAAGAGCTTTCACTAATCGGACCAAGACATCCATCATCGTAAGCGCTGTCCTTGTAAACTCTCTTGAAGAATTTATTTTTTTTCCCCTAGAGAAATCTGGTTGATTTCCTCCAATTTCTCCATCCCTGAAGCAAACTGTGGCAAGCTCCAGCAGCAACTTCAGATGTTAGGACGTATTGCAAAAATTGGACGGGGGTACAGCACGAACTGCCTCCAATCTAAAAATTCCAATTAGCCTGGGAAATTGAGTTGGCTTGATTTTCTAAATTGATTGGAGGAGGGGAGGGGGAAAGGAGGATTCTAATTCAAAAAATGTGGAAACGTGGCTATTTCAAAGTGCATCACGTAATGCTAAGTTGGCACTTTCCCGCTTTCCATACGTACCGTACCGTTATTCGGATTGTGCAAGAATCCGATTTAGAAACTCCATCAATTTTCTCCACTATCTCTGCACAACTTGATAAGAAGGTATGCACAGGGCTTAATGATATAGAACTAACTTTGAGTTGGCCCTTTATTCCAGCTCTCTGAGTTACAGAAGTAAACATAGTGTGAAGACCCATATTATTTTGTACGGTCACAGTTGTGGTGACTAGAAACAATGGAAATAGTGTTAAAGGTAAAGGTAAAGGTTCCCCTCGCACATATGTGCTAGTCATTCCCGATTCTAGGGGGAAGTGCTCATCTCCATTTCAAAGCCAAAGAGCCAGCGCTGTCCGAAGACGTCTCCGTGGCCATGTGTCCGGCATGACTCAATGCCAAAGATGCACAGAATGCTCTTACCTTCCCACCAAAGGTGGTCCCTGTTCTTCTACTTGCATTTTTTATGTGCTTTCGAACTACTAGGTTGGCAGAAGCTGGGACAAGTAATGGGAGCTCACCCCATTACGCAGCACTAGGGATTCGAACCGCTGAACTACCAACCTTTTGATCGACAAGATCAGCATCTTAGCCACTGAGCTACCATGTCCCTATGGAAATACTGTTAGAAGATGCTTAATCAGGAAGTGAGAGAAATATCTTCTATGCATAGGTAAAGATAAAGGTTTCCCTGTCCAGTTGTCTCTTACTCTCATCTCCATTTCTTGGCCGAGGAAGCCACCGTTGTCCGAAGACACTTTCTGTGGTCACGTGGCTAGCACGACTATACACACCAAACGTGCATGGAAGCTATTACCTTCCCATCAAAGTGGTACCTGTTTATCTACTCACATTTGCATGCTTTCAAAGCTAGATTGGCATTAGCTGGAGCAAGGAACAGGAGCTCACCCCATCACACAGCACTGGGGTCTTGAACCTGGACAAGCTCAACATCTTTTAACCACTGAGCCATTACGCCTCCAACATCTTCTAGGCAACGATGCTTAAGCAATGGAAAAATTCTGATTGGTAAACTATTTGTCTTTCCCTCTGTATTTTGACAATAAGTAGTCCTCAGATTACAACCATCCATTTATAACGCAGGCCTCATTCCATCGCAGTGCTCCACCCACCCAGAGGAGTAAATTAACAGGCACCCCTTCTTTTCAAGTTCTTTGAAAACTCCTCTCATTAAATCCATTGCCTAGGGAGGCCAAACAGACAGAGAAGTAGATCTTAATTACAAAGGTCAAGAAGGAGAAGAAGCGGCACAGAGTTTGCAAATACATTCGTTTTGACTTTTGCGAATGAAATTGGTGCTATAAATATTGAATCTTCCTCATCCCATCCCAAATATTTCTCACGCCCTGGCCCCAGAGTGAGCTGGGAATGGAGATTTTGCAGTATCCTTCCCCTGGAGTGGGGAGGGAATGGACATTTTGTAGTATCCTTCCCCTGCCATGTCTACCAAGCCAAGCCCACAGAACCGGTAAGGAACAATTTTGGTTTTCATCCCTGCCTGAGGGTATCTGCCCTCCCTACCAGTTAGGCTACCAGTTAGGCTGCCACGGGCATGCTGAGGGTCCCTTCCTTTAAATATTGCAATCCAGTGGAATCTAGGATGGGTCCTTTTTCTGTAGCAGTCCCTACCCTTCCCCCAACAGTCTGGCAGCCCGCAGCCCACCCTTTCCGAAGATCGTAAATACCTGGACACGGTGGCTCAGTGGCTAAGATGCTGAGTTTGTCGATCGAAAGGTCGGCAGTTCAGCAGTTCGAATCCCTAGCGCTGTGTAATGGGGTGAGCTCCTGTGACTTGTCCCAGCTTCTGCCAACCCAGCAGTTTGAAAGCAGGTAAAAAATGCAAGTAGAAAAATAGGGACCACCTTCGGTGGGAAGGTGACCACGTTCTGTGCGGCTTTGTCATTGAGTCATGCCGGCCACATGACCACAGAGATGGTCTTTGGACAGCGCTGGCTCTTCGGCTTTGAAACGGAGATGAGCACCGCCCCCTAGAGTCGGGAACCATTGGCACATATATGCGAGAGGAACCTTTACCTTTACCTTTAAAGACCTGGATCTTCTCCCAGGTGCTCGGCTGGAATGAGATGAACCTTGTACATCAATGGTTCTCAATCTTGGCCACCTGAAGATGTGTGGACTTCAACTCCCAGAATTCCTCAGCCAGAAAAGCTGGTTGGGAAATTGAAATCTGCACATCTTCAAGCTGCCAAGGTTGAGAAACACTGTTGTAGATAGTTTGTTGCGGGCCTCTGTCTAAAACGGTATAGGATTTCATGCCTGGGTTGGACTAGAAGACCTCCAAGGCCCCATCTAACTCTCTTGTTATTCTGTTACCCCAGGAGGATGATTGAGGGGCTGGTTTTATGTCGTCGTTTTCCTGGCTTTTTAAATTCTTTTCATGGCTCCATTTGTTGCGAACCACCCAAAAATTGGGTTCCAAAGGGAGCCGCCATACCAGTCCATCAAATAAAGAAAAGACTTCGGGGGTAAATAGGAGCATTTCAGAAGATCGCAGAAAGCTATTCCGTAGCAAAATATTGGTTTGTTTCTTATCTCTAATTCCAAGCCACCACTTGACATTTTAGTAGCACAGCCATTGCAAAGCAGACGGGTCAGCTTAAGTACTTACCTTTGCTCAGAAGTCAAGGACACTCAAGTGAACCAATTCAGTCTAGAAGTGTGGAGATTATTCGAGTTAATTACAGGCTCTCCTAGGCTGGTCTGCACGTTCTGAATTGGATAATCGAGAAAGGAAAAATGATTCCTGATGCAAAATGACCCCAAGTGTGTATCGTGTGTGAGAGAGAAAAAGAGAGGAGAGAGGGGGGAAGAGAGAGAGAGAGAGAGAGAGAGAGAGAGAGAGAGAGAGAGAGGGAGGGAGGGAGGGAGGGAGGGAGGGAGGGAGGGAGGGAGACTGAAAGAGAGAGAAAGAGAAAGAGAGAGAAAGAGAGAGAAAGAAAAAGAGAAAGAGAAAGAAAGAAAGAGAAAGAAAGAAAGAGCAAGAGAAAGAGAAAGAGAGGGAAGGAGGGAGGAAGAGAGACTGAAAGAGAGAGAAAGGGGGAGAGAGAGAGAAAGAGAAAGAGAAACAAAAAGAAAGAGAAAGAAAGAGAGGGAGGCAGGGAGAAAGAGAGTGAAAGAGAAAAAGAAAGAGAGGGAGGGAGAAAGAGGGAGGGAGAGAAAGGGAGGGAGAAAGGGAGGGAGGAAGAGAGAAAAAGAAAGAGAGAGAGAAAGGGAGGGAGGGAGAAAGAGAGACAGAGAGAGAGAGAGAGAAAAGGAGAGAGAGAAAGAGAGAGGGAGGGAGAGTGAAAGAGAAAGAGAGGGAGGGAGGGAGAAAGAGAGAGTGAAAGAGAGAAAGAAAGAGAAAGAAAGTGAAAGAGGGAGAGAGGGAGAGAGAGAAAGAGAGATTCTGAATGCTGATCCAAATAGGAAGTTATCACTTAAAGGGAGGGGGGAGAGGCTGAGCAATCCATCACAAAGAGACCCACCATCTATTATACGCACAACATTACTTGATGTAAGTACATCTCATAATATATTGCCGAGCAATACCAAATGATGTATAAAGATTTGTTGCCGTTTGCTTACAACATGGGTATAATTAATCTGCTGTTCCAGCTTTTTTTTTTTTTTTAATTCAGTTCCTCCCCTTCTTGGAATCTTGAGAATTCCCTTGGAATTTGGGGATTCCTCAAACCTGTGCTGTGCTCTCTCAAAGGCAGGAATGTCAAAAAATTCCACCCCGCACCCAAAAAAAATAAAAAGAATAACCCAGAGTGAAAACAATACTGAAGCCGAGCAGAGTAATTGAAGGGATTCTCCTAAACCAGTTGGGAAGCTAAGAATGGAAGGACAGGTAATGAGATGGAACTTCTCAACTGGACTTCCTTGTAATGGATCTCTGACTTTGGCTGGTCTGATGGTCCACGGTCTTCTGTTTGAGTCAGATACCATCGTTCATTCTGATGGACAAATATTGTCTTTGGAATCTTCTTTTAGAAGAGAATTATATGATATGCTTGGAAGTCAAGTGCGATGTTCTTGCGTTAGCAATTCGTTGAGAGCTAGTTTGGGATAGTGTAATCTTTCTCTGTAAGGGAATGTCGTGGCTCAATGGCTAAGACACTGAGCTTGTCGATCAAAAGGTCGGCAGTTCAGTGGTTCGAATCCCTGGTGCTGCATAATGGGGTGAGCTCCCATTACTTGTCCCAGCTTCTGCCAACCTAGCAGTTCGAAAGCACATAAAAAATGCAAGTAGAAAAACAGGGGCCATCTTTGGTGGGAAGGTAACAGCATTCCGTGCGTCTTTGGTGTTGAGTCATGCTGGCCACATGACCACGGAGATGTCTTCAGACAGCACTAGTGGAAATTTTGAGCAGTTTGGAGAACCAGTAGTGGAAATTTTGAGCAGTTTGGAGAACCGGTAGTGGAAATTTTGAGCAGTTTGGAGAACCAGTAGTGGAAATTTTGAGCAGTTTGGAGAACCGGTAGTGGAAATTTTGAGTAATTTGGAGAACCGGTAGTGGAAATTTTGAGCAGTTTGGAGAACCAGTAGCGGAAATTTTGAGTAGTTTGGAGAACCAGTAGTGGAAATTTTGAGCAGTTTGGAGAACCAGTAGTGGAAATTTTGAGTAGTTTGGAGAACCAGTAGCGGAAATTTTGAGTAGTTCGGAGAACCGGCAAATACTATCTCTGGCTGGCCCCAGAGTGGGGTGGGAATGGAGACTTTGCAATATCCTTCCCCCAGGAATGAGGAGGGAATGGGAATTTTGCAGTATCCTTCCCCTGCCATGCCCACTAAGCCACGCCCACCCCCACCAAGCCATGCCCACAGAACCAGTAGTAAAAAAATTGAATTTCACCACTGGATTGATCATAATCCTGAACTGTCTCTAAGCACCGGATTGTAAGTCAAGAATTGCCTGCATGATCCTCTGTGTGTGTTTTTGTGTGTGCACCTGCACTCAAGTTTGGGGGAAAAAACCTGCTAACAGATGACCGTGGTGGAATTTCTATCTCCATGGTTGCAAACTGAACAGAGTGTGGCCGGTTCCTTTTGCAGGTAAATGGGAGATCGTTCTCCAACAAATCGGTTTCTATTAATTACCCTTCGTTCCCGTTGAGATTTCTTAATGAGATCATCCTGTCAGAGCATCTTTTCAGAAAAAGAACCAGGCAGATTGGGGGAGGTGGGGTGTTATTATTTTTAATTCAATCGGGAGGAAGAACTAAGAACTAAGATGTCTCATCTCTGCTAAAAGCTGTTAAGCAGAACTGAGCAACCTGTAACAGCTTCGGGAAGGCTGATAAATGAACAGGTGTGAGACTGAGCAGGAAGGAGGGAAGCTGTTCCCCTTGGCTGAAATCTCAACGTTGTAGTTTTAATTCTGCAGAAAAGCATGTGGGGCTGCCAAATACAACTCCATCTTTTCCAAACTGTAAGTCAGCCAACCTTGTTTTGACATCTACCAGATGTGTAAGGACCACTGGCGAAAGGCTGGATGGTTGACATGCTGGGTTTCCGAGCAGTCTTTATCAACTTTTGGCAAGTTGAAGAAGGGTGGACTTCAACTCCCAGAATTCCCCAGCCAGCTATTGGCACTATTTAGGGATGATCAAAAACCATTCTACCCCACCAAGTGTTGGCTGCATAGAACGGCGAATTTGGGGCCAATCGGTGGACCGAGAGAAAATACAAATTGATCGGGATGTTAACAAAAATGTAGATTTGGATCAGAAGTAAGAAGAGAGGGGAAAACAGGATATCACCAGCAGTAGCCAATAAGGAGAAATAAGGAAGAAGCTGCAAAGATCAGCTGATGGACCAACACACCACCCATGGAGAGAGAAGAAGAGAAAGAGGGAAAGTCTACCGGTTTGATTCTGTTCTGACCTAGGCTTCCTCAGCAGCACG
This sequence comes from Coluber constrictor foxii, assembly GCA_038048745.1. Taxonomy (NCBI): domain Eukaryota; kingdom Metazoa; phylum Chordata; class Lepidosauria; order Squamata; family Colubridae; genus Coluber; species Coluber constrictor. Next base: position 21,347,004 of record CM075972.1, read on the forward strand.
AAGCCAAGTCCTTGTCCAATAAACCCCTTTTTTTTAATTTACAGTGAATTACTCTCCAGCAGAATCTTTCCTCTCCCACAGTCTTTCAAGATAGTTCACAATTACTGACCTTTATCAGGCTTGGAGAGTGGCCAGGCTGATATCTTTCAGACCCCACAATACTTGGCAAGAACTAATTGTCTCCTCAAACTCCACTCCCCTTTCGCTCCTCTTTTATTCCCTCTGGGAGGGGCCCTTCATCGTCCCTCTGTGGCCTTACTGCCAAGTCGACCCTTGTTCTTCAGCTGTTCCGTTCATCTGGCAACTCTGCGCATGCGCACACTGGGAACAGGATCCAGCTGTTCATCTGCCTCACTGATGTCCGACTCCGAAGGCAGCAGATAACTGATATCCGGCCCTGGCCCCCTCTCTGCCTCCGGCGCAGAGCCTTCATCAAAGCCGTCCCCAGACTCCAGGACTGGCCCATGTTCTACTCAACCTCCTCACTGTCTGAATCTGCTGCCAGATCCGCTTGCTTCTGGTGGACCACAACAATGTCCCCTGGTTTGATTCTTTTCATCTTAAGAGAGAGAGATGAGCAGCTGTGCCAAAACAGCCCCATCGTTCTCATCGCTGCGATGCTCAAACCTTTGAAGGTCTCCAAATGCAACACCTTGAAGTATAATCAAATTTAGAAATCCCCTTCTGTGCTTCTCTTCTTTTCATCTGCACCCCGTCTTTGGTTCCTGCGGAGAAACGCTTCTAATGTATTCTGCTCCTGCAGATAAACCTTTGGCAAATACTAAACATTGCTTGAGTATCCCTGCTGGATACTCAGGTGTTAAAAGCCTCACATGGGACTTTCTAACAAGCAGCAATCTTGGAGGAACACAATCTCCTGCGGTTGTGGATGCTCATCTGAAGGGGACCTTAGGAGAGGGAGCAATTGTTCAGCTGCCTTTGGAGTCATGGAACTAATCCCAAGAAATGCTGTGAGAAAGATGAAGACGAGACAGAGGAGATAGTCACAGATCCAATGTTTATTGGTTTATTCCAAGTCATAGAACTTGGAGGTCTTCTAAGTCCAACCTTCTGCTCAAGGCGGGAGAACATATACCATCCCAGACAAATGGTTGTCCAATATTTTGTTGGAAATTTCCAGTGACTTCTGGACTTTCATTCATTCACTCACTTATTCATCCATCCAACCATCCATCCATCTATCCAACCAACCAACCATCCATCCATCCATCTATTCATAGAATCCTAGGGCTGGAAGGGACCTTGAAGTTCTTCTGCTCAAGGCAGGAGAACTTTTTTAAAAAAATTGATTTATATGCCACCCTTCTCCGAAGACTCAGGGCAGTTTACAATGCGTTAAGCAATAGCCTTCATACTTTTGTATATTTATACAAAGTCAGCTTATTGCCCCCACAAACTGGGTCCTCAATTTACCTACCTTAGAAAGGATGGAAGGCTGAGTCAACCTTGAGTCTGGGGAGATTCGAACTGGTGTAATTGCAGACAGCTGGTTATTAATTACAGTGCTTTAGTCTGCAGAGCTAAACCAGGCTCCATCCCAGAAAAATGGTTGCCCAATTTTTTCTTGAAAACTTCCAGTGACTTCTGGACATTCATTCATTCTCTCACTCACTCACTCATCCATCCATCCATCCATCCAACCAACCAACCAACCATTCATAGAAACCTAGGGCTGGAAGGGACCTTGGAAGCCTTCTAATCCAGCCCTCTGCCCATGTTTGGAGATCTTATACCATCCCAGACAAATAGTTGTCCAATCTTTTCTTGAAAAGCTCCAGTGATGAAGCCCCCACAATTCCAGGAAGCAAGCTGCTCAATTAATTCATGGTTTTCACCATCAGGAAATTCCTCCTTATTTCTCTTTCTTCCATCCATTGCTTCTTCTCCTGTCTTCAGGAGCTAAGAAGAATAAATCTAACTTTGGCTGGGGGCATCATTGAAGATGACAAGCACTGGCATCTGCTTAACATAGGACGCAATTCTTTTTCCAAGCTCAATTCTCATGATCACTTTTAGCTGGATTTATTATAGGAAAACGGATGAGGTTAACAAGAATTCTGGCAAATATATTATATCTTACACAGCAAAATAAATAGGAGTCCTTAGAATGAGGAGGCAATAGAGCCTTGAAGCAATGGTGGGACTTCATGCCTGCCCTTGTAGGGAGAATGGACCAGAATGCAAGATCTCAAGGTATCCATGGAGATTCTCAACCATCCAGGGTCATGGTTGTCCCCAAGATGCTTTTCCAGAAGACAACTGGCTTTTCTTGGGAGGTCTTCTTCTCAAACTGAAGAAGCTTCTTGGATGAGAAGCAAAACGTTTTCAAAGGAACGTTGGAGAAACTTCCTTTTGGGTTCAGTTCCAAGTGGGGAAAAAAGACAATGGATTCATGGAAGTTGCTTGGAAAGAAGATTTATTGATGAACAGGATCACATGCCTTGAAGTCCTGGGCAGAAAAGGGCAGAGATGCTGAGAGTGCCTGGGTTTTATGCCCTCTGACTTTGAGCTTGTATTCTGATTGGCTGTCAGACTCCCATGGGGCCATGCAGGAGCAACTCTGTGGGCTGTCCTGAGTCCCAAGCTTGGTTGACTCGTGCTGGGTGATGATGTAATGAAGGGGCATTGGGCAATTCCTATTATGGCTCTGCCTGAAGAAGGTAAGATCTTTGTTATGTTGAATAGACTGGCCCAGGCCTTAATGGCCCATTGACAAAGGTGGGGGGGGATTGAGTTTCTGCCTCCCTTTTAGGAGAAATATTCTGTCCTTTTAATATTTCCTAAAGGGACATGGTGGCTCAGTGGCTAAGATGCTGAGCTTGTTGATTGAAAGGCTACCAGTTCAGTGGTTCAAATCCCTAGGGCCGCGTAAGAGTGAGCTCCCGTTCCTTGTCCCAGCTTCTGCCAACCTAGCAATTCGAAAGCATGTAAAAAATGCAGGTAGAAAAATAGGGACCACCTTTAGTGGGAAGGTAACAGTGTTCTGTGCGCCTTTGGCGTTGAGTCATGCCGGCCACATGACCATGAAGACGTCTTCGGACAGCGCTGGCTCTTTGGCTTTGAAATGGAGAGGAGCACCGCCCCCTAGAGTCGGAAACGACTAGCACATATGTGCAAGGAAAACCTTTACCTTTACCTTTAATATTTCCTAAAATATCTCACTTTCCTAGGAGAGGGGTGGGTGTTAACCTACAGGAAAAACAAAAAAAAGTCCAATGACCTTTTGGAAAAGCACCTCGGGGGACAAGATTTCAAGATCTATATCTGACTCCACATTTACTGAAAGGACCAGCTCAGTTAAAATTAGGGAGATCACTCCATTTCTCAACAGTAGCTCGTCCTGTGGATGTGTGGGGGTCTTGGTTTGGTAGAAAAGGACGATCTTGACGAGGATAAGAAAAATCCAGGCTTATCCCCAGGAATTGACTTGTCTCACCCGAGCTCACCTGTGGGACCCCAACAGACACCTCTCCTCTGTTCTTCTGGTCAAATAGAAGATGTTTGTCTGAATTAAAAGGCTGACTAGATGGCTCAGTGGCTAAAAGGCTGAGCTTATTGATCAGAAAGGTCGGCAGTTCGGCAGTTCGAATCCCTAGCACAGGTCTCCCGCGTGAGCAGGGGGTTGGATTAGATGACCTCCAAGGTCCCTTCCAACTCCGTTACCGTTAAAACCCGAATCCGTTTCCTCCAGAGTTCAAGCCTGAGCGCAGAGTCTTTCTGAAGTGTTGTCTCAGCAGAAGGGGAGGGAATGAAAGGAAGAAAGAGTTATTAGTAACAGCAATTGGGATATGTTTCCCTAATTAGAGCATTGCAGATCCCGGGTGAGAGAAGAGGCTTAACCTCTCATTAATCTTGCAAATGTAAGGTGGTGAGTCAGCCAACAGTTTTATCTTTAATAAAAGGTCAGGGTGTGACCCATCGAAGCTGGGTTTTAATGACTTCGGAAGGGTGAGCAACGGAGAAGTTAAAGTGTTTTCTCTTTCAGACAATCCACTCAGCTGTAACAGTGACGGCTAGCCTTTTTGCCGTCATGTATTGAAAGCAGGGGTAGCACGGGGGGTACCCACACCCATAATTCAATGTGCCCCATCCCCCATGCATGCACATGTGACACCTCTCCCGCTCTTCCCCTCTCCCTCCCCATTTTTGGCACACGATGGCCCAGTTGGCCTGGTAGATCCGTTTTTCATCCTCCCTAGGCTCCCCAGGCTTTCTTGGAGCCTGGGAGGGTGAAAATGGCCTTCCTCCCACCCCCAGAAGCCAGATACTGCCCATTTCCTGACTTCCGGTGGGACTGAAAGGCCCATTTTTCACCCTCCCCAGGCTCCAGAGCTTTTCTAGGTGCCTGGGGAGGGCAAAAATGGCCTTCTCCACACACACACACCCCATCCCCCCTGGAATGGAAACAGCACGTTTCCTGACTTCCAGTGGGCCCAGAAGGCCCGAAAATCAGCTGCACAGACCAGGGCTATGCTAGGGCAATGATCGCGTGCCCACAGATATGGCTCCACATGCCACCTGTAGCACACGTGCCATAGGTTCGCCATCACGGAGCTATTAAAAAAAACGCCCAGGAAAACAAAACCTATCAACATTTTGACCTGAATCTCTCTTTAGAGCAGCGGTTCTTCCATCCCTAGGACCGGCCCATAGATTTCCATTGCTCTCCTCTCCTCTGCCTTCTGCTCATTTGCGCGTCAGCACTGGACCCAGCTGTTCCTCCTCTTCCTCATCAACCACCTCCAGAGCAGTGGTGAGTTGCCTCCGGTTCAGACCGGTTCTATAGAATCGGTAGTAAAACTGGTGGGAGGCTCCGCCCACTGACCCTGACATCATCAGAAGCTATCTGTGCATGCGCCTCTCTCTCTCTCTCTCTCTCTCTCTCTCTCTCTCTCTCTGACAGCTCCATTCCCTCTTCCCCCTCGGAGCTCTCAGGTTGCCTGATGCTGACCCTGACTTCTACACCTCCTCCTCTGTTTCGGCTGCTGGAGGGGCCAGCGGCCGACCAGCCACAAGACAAGCGCCCAAATTTTAACCACATGATTGTGGGGAATGGTGCAATGGTCATAACTGCCATTGTAACTTCAAATGGTCGCTAAACAAATGCTTGTAAGTCAAGGACCCTCTGTAAATAACAACAGGGTGCCGAGTTTCAAATGTGTTGCACGTTCCACTCCTCTTCTCGTAAAAAGCTTCAGTTTTTTTTTCCTTTTTTAATTCTTTTCAAAGACTTTCAAAAGACTTTTTTTTTAAAAAAAAAAGAAATAATTCTGTTATGCAGAGAAGCCACCCTTTCCATCATCCTTAAAAATGGCCCCGGTTTTGCATCTCAGCCCTGCGAATTTCAGCATTCCCCCCTCCCTCCCTTTGGGGGGAAAAAAGCATCAGATTGCAATCTCTTTTCCATCAAGTTGAATGAGAGCTGTCGGAAGGAAAGCACAAGAGACGTTTTAGGCATTATGTAAAAATGCGGGACTCAAACGAGGAGGAAGTGCCTCCACTTATAATACTGGGGTTTTTCCGCCTGGAGGGTCTTGCGTTAAAACGATCTGACGTCGTCTGGCCGTTTAGCACGGCTCCTTCGCTCTAATTTTCCTCTGACAAATCTCAGGGCAGCCGAAGAAGTGAAGCTGATGCATGTTGCTCGGCTGAGGGGTAATTTCTTTTGATCAGCGGCTCCTCCAGAAAGCTCTGCGGGCTGGCATGATAGGCGGCGGGGGTGGAGGGTCGTTCTCCGAGCTTCTGGGTTGGTGGTTTCCGAACGTTTCACTACCAAGCTAGGTAACAACTTCAGGGCAGTTTAAGGCGAGGTCAGTATTGGTGTTCTTCTGCTTATAAGGGCTTTGTGTGGTCAATGGAACTTGTGATGGGGAGGTCACATCAGGTGAGGGTCTTGCGATGGATCAGGTGTGGGTTGTGTCAATGAGAGGGTCATGATGAGTCTTGCAATGGGTCAGGTGTGGACCACCAGTGAAGTTCTTGTGATGGGTTCTTGTGATGGGTCAAGCATGGGTTGGGTCAATGAGGGTCTTGTGATGGGTCATGTGGGTCTCTTGTGAAGTTCTTGTGATGGGTCTTGTGATGGGTCAGGTGTGGACCACCAGTGAAGTTCTTGTGATAGGTTCTTTTGATGGGTCAGGTGTGGATTAGCAGTGAAGTTCTTGGGATGGCTCTTCTGATGGGTCGGGTGTGGACTATGTCAATGAGTCCCATGATGACCCATGATGGGTCAGCTGTGGGTCATAAGTGAGGGTCCTGTCATGGCTCTTGCGATGGGTCAGGTGTAGATGGTGTCAAGGAGTGGTGGTGCAGTGATTAGAATGCAGTACTGCAGGCTATTTCTGCTGACTGCCGTCTGCCAGCAGTTTGGTAGTTCGATCCTGACCAGCTCAAGGTTGACTCAGCCTTCAGTCCTTCCGAGGTGGGTAAAATGAAGACCCAGATTGTTGGGGGCAAGAGGCTGATTCCGTAAACCACTTAGAGAGGGCTGTAAAAGCAGTGTGGAGCGGTATATAAGTCTAAGGGCTACTGCTATTGCTAAACTGTTGTAATTTGAGGATTATCTGCGCTCAATTTCTCTTTTTTTTGGAACAGTACCAGAATGGACAAAATGGACCTTTGAAGAAACAACTCTCTTTAGAGAACAATTGTGGGTCTTAAGGTAAAGGTTTCCTTTGTGCATAGGTGCTAGTCATTCCCGACTCTAGGGGGCGGTACTCATCTCCGTTTCAAAGAGCCAGCACTGTCCTAAGACGTCTCCGTGGTCATGTGGCCGGCATGACTCAACGCCAAAGGCGCACGGAACACTCTTACCTTCCCACCAAAGATGGTCCCTATTTTTCTACTTGCATCCTTTACCTGCTTTCGAACTGCTAGGTTGGCAGAAGTTGTGGGTCCTAGTGGGAGCTAAATTTGCACCTTCCTTCTGAGAGGTGGGACAAACTTCAACTATAGTGGTTGCCTATTTTTATTTAATAACCGTCAGACGTTACAGCGCCACCAAAAAAACCATGACTTACAACCGCTCCTCGCACTTGCGACCATCATAACAACCTCATCTCACATGATCAAAATTCAGTCACTTGCCAGGCTGCCTGCATTGACGATGGTTGCAGCATCCCCTGGGTGGGGGGGTCATGAGATTACCCTTTGTGATCTTCCCATCCAGTTTCTTACTAGCAACGTCCATACAGGAAGCCAGTTTCACTTAAGAACCACATGATTCGCTTAACAATTGCACTGATTCGGTTAACAGCCATAGTCAAAAAAAAAAAAAGGAGTCGGAAAAATTGGGTATCTCATTCAACGCCCGCCTTGCTTATACTGCAACAGCGGCGATTCTGGTCGTTAAGTCGAGGACGTCTTCGATCAGGAATCTTTTTCTGAACCCGTGGGGCGGTTCTCCTGCCCAGGTTTATACTTTGCCAAATAGATTATCATCAATGGTAAGTTTAAAAGGGATTCTTTGTACTTTGGTGCAGTAGGACTGCAGAAAACAAGCAGGAAAGAGACCGAGTTGTGTACTGGGGCGGTGGGGTGGGGGGTGGGAGAGGCAAGGAGAGAGAGAGTGCGTGCGCAACTGTTGCCATAGCAACAAGACCCCCTTTCATTCCAGGAAGGTAATACAAATCAGAGTGTGATACGGTGATAGGGCTCTTGTGTTCTGGGAATTATCGTTGAGCATTGTGTGTATTAGTGAAAATAATGTGCAAATGGCCTGCTGAAAAACAGCATCCATATTTCACGTTAAGAACGCACTGCACAACACGTAGGAATTTCTGCACCGGCGTTAGAAGCAGGACGTTTGCAAACGGATATTAGAAACGAACCCTTAAAAGGGTAGGAAAAATGTGATAAATTTCTCCTTTGGGAAGAAGGTAACTTAGCTGAACACTTCGCACTGAAAGGCTCACCTGAAAAGTTGGAGGGGTTTCCTTGATGTTGGCTCGGTGTTTTTGCGTGAATCCATCCACTGTTAATTAACCTGCTTATGGTTTAAGGCTTCTTCCCGGAGCCATGGTTAAAATGAACCATGGCTTAGCTCAGCTGAAACCTCTAGTTCTGATGGTCTGTGAGAATGGCCTTGGGAGACAGGAGGGAGATCTACGGACTAGTCAATGCTCAGATAAGAGGTCGCTAAACCCACAGAAGAAATATGGATCTGGCAAATATCTCAGAAAGAGTGTTCCCTAGTTTCTTGGGCTAGGGGATGAAAAGAGGTACTTTCAGATTTGATGCTGTTAATGCAGCTTTACAATAAAGTAGAATTAGTTCATCTGGTTGTATTTCCTCTCTGGTCAACCTGATAAGAAAACAAGGAATTAGGAGGAAGAGCTATAGACTAGGCCGTGGGTCAGATAAGAGGCAACTGAGCCACAAGAAGAAAAAGGGACGTGGTAAATATCTCAGTAAATAAAGTAAATATCTCAGTAAATATCTCAGGGACATGGTGGCTCAGTGGCTACGATGCTGAGCCTGTCGATTGAAAGGTCGGCAGTTCAGCGGTTCGAATCCCTAGTGCCGCGTAATGGGGTGAGCTCCCATTACTTGTCCCACCTCCCGCCAACCTAGCAGTTCGAAAGCAGGTAAAAAACGCAAGTAGAAAAATAAGGACCACCTTTGGTGGGAAGGGAACAGACTTCCGTGCACCTTTGGCATTGAGTCATGCCAGCCACATGACCACGGAGACGTCTTCGGACAGCGCTGGCTCTTTGGCTTTGAAACGGAGATGAGCACCGCCCCCTAGAGTCAGGAACAACCAGCACATATGTGCAAGGGGAACCTTTACCTTTACCTTAAATATCTCAGAAGAGAAGTTTGCTGTTAGGGTTAAGCTGCCAAGAAATGGCAAACTTTTATAGAGGGAGTTTGTCCAGGGTGTAGAAGTGTCTATGTGCTGAGTGGGCTCTGTGTGTGTGTGTGTGTGTGTGTGTGTGTGTGTGTGTGTATTCTTGAGAACATTCAGTTCTGCTGGGAGACTTAATTTAATTAACTGTGTTTGCAAACCTTATCTTTCGATATGTGGATTAAGTGCAGGTAACTTATTTTGGTGTTTGAGGAAGTTTGCAAATGCATTTAACTTGGAGACACAGATTTTCAGACCATTGCGGGTTCTGTTAATATTTTAAGGGAAGAAGGAAACAGTATGAAGAATAAAATAATTTGGATATTAGTTCAAACTAGTTTTGGGGATTCCGTTAATGTAACCTTCCCATAAAGACACAGCGAGTATTTCTGGATACACATCTTCTCTGGACTTTCTCACAAGGCTGAGATCTTCCAAGTCCCAGGAAGGAAGTTGAGATAAACGGGAATCCAGTGCCCCTTGGTCAATGCCAATGTTTTCAAACTTGGCAACTTTAGAAGAGGTGGACTTCAACTCCCAAAATTCAGAAGTCCGCCACATCTTAAAGTTGCCGCGGCATCAAAAGAGCCGCGGTGGGACAGTGCTTAGAGTGCAGTACTGCAGGCTACTTCTACTGATCACCGGCTGCCATGAGTTTGGCAGATCGAATCTTACCAGGCTCAAGGTTGACTCAGCCTTCCATCCTTCCAAGGTGGGTAAAATGAGGACCCAGATTGTTGGGGCAATAGGCTGACTCTGAAAACCACTTAGAGAGGGCTGTCAAGCACTATGAAGCGGTATATAAGTCTAAGTGCTACTGCTTCCTTCCTTCCTTCCTTCCTTCCTTCCTTCCTTCCTTCCTTCCTTCCCTCCTCCCTGTTTCTCATCTCCCTTTCCTTCCCCTTCCCCTTCCCCTCCCTCCCTCCCTCCCTTCCTTCCCTCCTCCCTGTTTCTCATCTCCCTTTCCTTCCCCTTCCCCTTCCCCTTCCTTCCTTCCTTTCCTTCTTCCTTCCTTCCTTCCACCCTGTTTCTCATCTCCTTTTCCTTCTCCTCCCTCCCTCCCTCCCTCCCTCCCTCCCTTCCTTCCACCCTGTTTCTCATCTCCTTTTCCTTCTCCTTCCTTCCTTCCTTCCTTCCTTCCTTCCTTCCTTCCTTCCTTCCTTCCA
>CM075972.1:21362035-21714420 GCA_038048745.1 Coluber constrictor foxii
ATACCCAGTTCCTGCAACCGTTCTTCATATGTTTTAGCTCCAGTCCCCTAATCATCTTTGTTGCTCTTCTCTGCACTTTTTCTAGAATCTCCCCATCTTTTTTACATCGTGGCGACCAAAACTGAATGCAGTGTTCCAAATGTGGCCTTGCCAAGGCCTTATAAAGTGGTATGAACACTTCACGTGATAATATTCATTATCAATCAGATAAACAATTAATCAGATCTTGATTTACAGGCATAGACCACCATTACTACAGTTAAATAATGGTGGTTAGTATCATTCATTGAATGGTGCAAACATTAGCTTGTTTTGATCCTAACACTTGGTGCTGTAGGAGAAGGAGCGGCAGAACTCTGGGACAGAGTTAAAAGAGGGATCAGCCTGGAATCCCTACATAGCCACAAATGACCTAAATTCACCTCCTTTGAATGTTACAAATGTTAAATGAACAAGGCAGTTGTCAAGGCAGGCGTTAGGCAAATCCGTTGTCCTCAGTCGGTGTTGTTTTGCCAGAAACCGGAAGTAAACACAGGTTTCTTGCAAAAGAATACCTGTAACAAAATCCTGGGGACATAAATGCAGCCCAATTGATCACATGCATCCAAAATTTATCACACGATCACCATCGGAGCTTTGAACTGAATGATAAGCAGCTCCGGGGAGGTCCATCATAACTTTGAGCAAAGCAACCAGTCATAAGTTGAGGATTGCTCGTATTGCTTTGTTGCTATGGAGCATATTTGGTCTGGTGGTTAAAGCACCAGGCTAGAAATCAGGTGGCGGTGGGTTCGAGTCCCACCTTAGGCATGGAAGCCAGTTGGGTGTCTTTGGGCCAATCACCGGGAGACGGTGAGTTCTAGTCCTGCTTTGGCCATGATACCCAACTGGGCAACCTTGCCTCAGTTGTTCTCTCTCTCAACCCAACTCCCAAGATTCTTGCTGTGGGGGGAAATAGGAGGGGGAAAGTATGCTGCATACACCATCGTGAGTTATTTTTAAAATAATAAAGGCAGGGTACAGATAAATAAATGAGAAGCAGCGTGGCACGGATAGGCCTACGGATGGATTCCAACATCCTATGCGGCTGTCCCATAGCTTTTTCATGAAGCTTGGGACTTGGATAATAACTCACTAATGTGTAACAACTTTTGCTTCTGCCAAGCTTCCCCAATTTAATACTTAGCCTCCGTGCTGTGAGAACTGAAACCCTGCCCAGAGGGAATCTCCGGGCTGGAGACAGCCGGAATCGAGAATGCAAGACCAAAAAAAATACAGATCATCTGTAAAAGTCAGATTTCTGAGCTCCTCCACCTCTCTGCTTCGGCACCTGCTAGTCAATTAATAGAAAACGACTGTAGTTGGAGGGAGGGCGGCTAATAAAGTCCTATTAATTATTGAATTTAATTTAGTTCTCAAGAAGGGGCCTATCTGGGACACGGCTTCTGCTGGGTTGCAAATGGGGTCTCCCATCCGCCAGGTAGGTCTGTTTTTCCTGCACACGGTTTGGCATTCCAAAGCCTAATTCATCTTCATTCAGCACCGAAGCTTATGAAATATTCAAGGCTGTTGCATGTTAACCATTTGCCTATAAATAAGTTATTTCCTTGACTCAGTAGGTTGTTTGCACAGTCCAGCACATTTCGGAGAACTGTTTCCCAGCTCTGCGAAAATGCTTCCTTGTATCCCCTCTTTACCCGTCACGAATGTCTTCCACGAGGGGTATTTTGGTATATAAGGGGAAGGCTCTAAGGAGTGTGTCTCTTCGCAGCGGCAACATCCCGGGAAAGGATTGATCCTCAGCTCAAAGGAGCGTGTGAAAGGATGAATCTGCCATCCCTTAAAAGACATGAGACCCAGGATGGTGAACCTATGGCAAGTGGCACGGAGAGCCATCTCTCTGGGCACGCAAGCCACAGCCCGTTGTTCTTCCGGGTTCCGGCATGCTGGCCAACTGGTCTTCACACGTGTGGGAGCGCTGGGAAATAGAAGAGCAGCCGCCCGGTGTGCATACGTGCATCTGGAAGATGATGTTTCAGTTTCCAGCACGTGCATGCACGCCAGCCAGCTGGTCTTTGCATGCGTATGCATGCCAGGAACCGGAAGATCAGGTGGCCGGTGCACATGCACATATGGGAACCCGGAACATCATCTTCCCAGTATGCGCATGCACACCGGACAACTTGCTCTTCTGGTTTCTGCATGCACACGGGGCAGTTGGTCTTCACATATGCATGCATGCCAGTAACCGGAAGACAAGGTGGCCAGTGTGCATACACACACCAGAAAACAGAAGAACGTGTTCCCAGTGCGCGCATGCATGCCAGGTGGCTGCTCTTGTTTCTGGCATGCACGCTCCAGTTTTAGCACTCAGTGTTGAAAAGGTTCACCAATACTGCATTAGACTTTCAACAGATAACTCTCAAATCCTCTACTCAAACAGAACGGGGTAGATGGTCTGTCTAATCTTGGCTAAGATCCAGAGTAACAAAATGTTGTGGTCCGCCAGCAGCCTGAGGAGCTGGCAGCGGAGTCGGACAGCGATGAGGCTGAGGAAGGACATGGGCCAGTCCTGGAGGCTGGAGAAGGCCCGGATGAGGGCTCTATGTCAGAGGCAGAGATGGGGCCAGGGCCATCGGAGAGTGATGTGCGGACTCTGGAGTCTCCAGAGGCTGGCAGCAGAGAGGCAGAGGAACAGGAGGGGCCTATTCCTAGTGCTTGTGTGAGAAGAGCTGCCAGAAGGCAGGAGCAGATAAAGCAGAGAGGACGACTCGGGAGTAACGCCAAGAGATGATTGGCCCCTCCCATAAGGCTTAAAAGACCAGCAACGGCTCTTGGGCTCTTTGTCGGAAAACAACGTTGATAGACTTGTTCTTGTCTTGCTGCACTTATCTCTGGTCAGCGTCTTCTGCTTCTGAACTTTTGCCAAGAGAAGCTTTTTGGCAGTTTGCCTAATTATACCCAGGTTGGTGATTAGACTGAAGAATTTGTGTTAAGAAGAATTTGCTTTAATTTGATTTGGACTACGCTGAGAATGAGTTAATTCTCAGCTCTTCTAATAAAGTCTGTTTGTTTGGGAACTGTTTGAGTCTAATACTACCTACCTGGGCCTGGGTCACAACACAAAATAACAGAGTTGGAAGGGACCTTGGAGGTCTTCTAGTCCAGCCCTCAGGCAAGAAACACTATACCATTTCAGACAAATGGTTGTCCAATTTCTTCTTGAAAACTTCCAGTGTTGGAGCATCCACAACTTCCAGAGGCAAGCGGTTCCACTGATGAATTGTTCAAACTGTCAGCACATTTCTCCTTAGTTCTAGGTTGCTTCTCTCCTTGAGTAGTTTCCACCCATTGCTTCTTGTCCTGCCTTCAGGTGCTTTGGAGAATAGATTGACCCTTCTCTTCAATAGATTCAGGGACTGGGTGTCTGTGGAGATTTTCAGTCATCCAGGTCGTCATTGTCTCAACGGTGTTTTTTCAACAGGCAACTGGACTGGATTTTTTTTCCCTTGAGGAGGAAGATCACAACGTTTCATTTGTCATTCAAGAACCTTCACAACGGATGAAATTTCCTGGATGAGAAACGAAACATCTTTTGTTCTTCTTCCTGAAGGGGAAAAACGGCCCAGTGGCCGTTTGAAAAACCTTTGAAACATTCAGGGGCTGACATAGGAAGGTCCCCATTTCAAAACTTTAAGATCTGCAGACTGAAAGAATGGAGAAGTCCCACTGAAAGGTAATTGAGATGGTTGCTTTGAACCTCCGTTGAATGGTGTCCTCCTTCAAGTTCTTCTATTTTTTTACTCCTGAACCTTAGAAATCTTGAGGAAAGGACTCCACGGGCACTTCTATTCTCATCTTTCTGGAGTCTAGCAACTACGGGATTTGTAAAACAGAGTCACGTCGCAGACTGGCTAGTAATTGGCACCTCTGGAGCAAACCTGTTTGAGGCCTGTTGCAGCTAATAAATCATGCGGCGCCTGGGGAAAAGCTCTCCTGTGGAGTGGTCAGCAGCTCTCAGCAAGGAGCAGGACCTTTCCTTGTACGAAAAAGGTCACTGTTAAAAAGTTTCCATCACAAGTCTCCCAGAAACAGCGGCGACCGATAGGCCCAGCACTTGGAAGCACGTACGATATCAAGAGTCAGGCAGGAGCCACCGAGCCGGCTCGTAATTCTCAGCGAAAGAAGTATTTCTTGAGACTGAACTAATGATGACAAGTTGGTTTGGAAGGAAAACTCTTGTTGCAAAGGTGTTGCTGGTAGGAACCTGAGATTTTTTTAAAAACAACGACCGTAGCAACCCACAGGTCAGGTACTACGCCATTTCCCGTGTCTAACTGAGAATTCAGTAAGGGAAGGTGGCCAGTTCTGAGTCAGATCACCCATAGCTTTGGAATTGTTTTTACTGAGACTTTGGGGGCACCCAGAAAAATACAACATCCTTCAATTAATCCTCCAGGGAAAGATTGAAGGCAAAAAAAAAAAGTCCAGGCAGAAGAAGAACATCATGGCTTCAAAAATCTAAGGGACTGATTTGGGCAAAACTCAGCAGCAGTGAGTTTTGGTGTGGCTGTTGATAAAAATAGGATTGCCAATATGATTGCCAATGTCCGATGATGGATAGGGCAGAAGGAGAAGGAGAAGGAGAAGGAGAAGGAGAAGGAGAAGGAGAAGGAGAAGGAGAAGGAGAAGGAGAAGGAGAAGGAGAAGGAGAAGAAGGAGATGGAGGAGGAGGAGGAGGAGGAGGAGGAGGAGGAGGAGGAGGAGGAGGAGGAGGAGGAGGAGGAGGAGGAGGAGGAGGAGGAGGAGGAGACAATGACTTTGAAGCTCCTCAGATGCATGCTGCATGCAAAGTTGGTGTTTGTGAACTGTGTCAGGAAGGGGCTGCTGTGATCATGGCCCTCTTACCGTAGTTTGTAGACAAAAAGAATTGCAAGTACTGGACTTTGGGGGGGTGGGAAATTGGAGCTTTGATTTTATATATATGTGGACGGCACAGAAATGGAAGGACATTTCGATTCCCACCATGGACGAAGGGCTACAGAAGCTGATGGAATTGGATCGTTTGGATTAAAGAAAAGGAATAGAGGTATTGTTTCTACTTGGAAACCACTGCTGGACTTTGTGTTTGAGGTGGGGGGGGGATGAACTTTGCTTTTGGGTTTTACTGATTAGATTGATTCGATGTTATTGGACTCGGTTGCAGTCATTAAGTCAAGAATTACCCATCATCCTTAGGACTCCATTTGGGACTGGAAAATTTGTCATCGAGCCGTGTAGTCATTAAGCAAGACACGATCGTGACTGGTAAGATTCCTCCGTTGACTTTGCCTGTCAGAAGCTGGCTTTGCAAAGTCGCAAATGGAGAATGCGTGACTACAGGATGCTGCAACCGTCATAAATGTGTGACAGTTTGGGCCAAGAGCCCAAATCACAATCGTGAGATTGCAAGGAGGCGGTGATAGCCAGAAGTACGAGGACGGATCTTGAGTCTTTGCTTTTTCAAGCCCCCATGGTAATTTTGAAAGGTTGCTAAAGAAATAAAACCGAGAACTGCCTGCGTCATCTTTACTCTGTCTTTTACCTTCCTTTCAAACTTACAAGTCAGATGTATGCAAAAGAGCAACGGTCTCCGCCATAAAGCGCAATGGTCCTTTACAGACATTATGAAGCTGCCACACTTCCCTTTTTTCAACATGACCTGAGAGCTCTTGAACTGCAACCCTGCAACATCTGTTGGGACGCAGCTTCCTCAACCATGTTCCCTTCAAAATCACTCAAAGCATTACGAGATCAATAAACTGGCGTGGCCTTCCACAGCTGGTATCAATCAAGCATGGATAAGCTTTCTGGATGAATGGCTCCTGGACTACTTCTCCAGTGTCTTGACATTTCACTAACAACCGTGGCCGGCCTCTTCATTCTGCCTCCGAAGCAGGGGTGAAATCCAGCAGGTTCTGACAGGTTCTGGAGAACTGGTAGCGGAAATTTTGAATAATTTAGAGAACTGGCAAATACCGTCTCTGGCTGGCCCCAGAGTGGGGTGGGAATGGAGATCTTGCAATATCCTTCCCCCAGGAGTGGGCTGGTAATGGGGATTTTGCAGTATCCTCCCCCCCACCCCAGGAGTGGGGAGGGAATGGGGACTTTGCAGTATCCTTCCCCTGGAGTGGGGTGGGAATGGGGATCTTGCAATATCCTTGCCCCAGGAGTTGGGTGGGAATGGAAATTTTGCAGTATCCTTCCCCCAGGAGTGGGGTGGGGATGGAGATTTTGCAATATCCTTCCCCTAGGAGTGGGGAGGGAATGGAGATTTTGCAATATCCTTCCCCTAGGAGTGGGGAGGGAATGGGGATTCAGTATCCTTCCCCCAGGAGTGGGGTGGTAATGGGGATTTTGCAGTATCCTTCCGCTGGAGTGGGGTGGGAATGGGGATCTTGCAATATCCTTCCCCCAGGAGTGGGAAGGGAAGGGAAATGTTGTAGTATCCTTCCCCCAGGATTTGGGGAGAGAATGGAGATTCTCCAATATCCTTCCCTTGCCATGCCCATCAAGCCACGCCCACAAAACCGGTAGTAAAACAAAATGAATTTCACCACTGTGCTCTGAAGATACCAGATACCGCTGCCAATGTAACATCACAACACGGGATAGCCAAGCTGTGGTCATTCGGTTCAGAAGCTCCTCACTGCTGGTCCCAAATTTGCTTTTCTTCAGTTCTGAAGAAAGCTTCTTGGATGAGAAGCAAAAAATTTTGAAGAAGGAAAAATCAAGAAACTCCAGTTGCCTTTTGGAAAAAATCACCTTTGGGACAACCGTGAGCTGAATGATTGAGAATCTCCGTAGACTCTCCTCACTGCTCGATTCATGATGAGATCATCCACGTATGATGTGCTCAGAAAACTTGCTGCATGGATTCTAATTAAGGCCAGGTTACCTATGCATCTCAAAAGGGTTTCCATTAGAGCTATGGAGATAACCGAATAACAGATGATAGGGACCTGGAAGATCTTCCTGTCCAGGGGTCAGCAACCCGCGGCTCTGGAGCCACATGTGGCTCTGTCATCCCTCTGCTGCGGCTCCCTGTTGCTTCGTCAGCTCCACAACTGATAGGGCTTTTGGTTAGGACAGGTAGAGAGAAAAGGATGTCGTGCTAGGAGGAGACTCTATGGTGGGGCAACCGACTTCCAGGCGGCAGAGGAAAAAGGACACCATGCTAGGAGGAGACGCTATGGTGGGGGAACCGGACTTCCAGTCAGCAACAGAAAAAAGGATGCTATGCTAGGAGAAGACTCTATGATGGACTTCCAGTCCGCTCTAGAATTGAATGGGGGCTTCTGGTTAGGACCTTTGTGGCTCTTTGAGTGTTTAAGGTTGCCAACCCCTGTTCTAGTCCAACTCCTGCTCAAGCAGGAAACTCTATTTCAGGCAAACGTTGTCCAATCTCTTCTTAAAAACCTCCATCCACAACTTCTGGAGGCAAGTCGTTCCACTGATTAATTGTTCAAACTGTCAGGAAATTTCTCCTTAATTCTAGGTTGGTTCTCTCCTTGGTTAGTTTCCATCCCTCGTTTCTTGTCCTGCCTTCTGGTGTTTTGGAAACTAAATGGGGCCCCTCTTCTTTGTGGCAGCCCCTTAGATTTTTCAACCTTGCTATCACGTCACCCCCTACTCCTTCTTTTCATGAAGCTAGACATACCCAATGCTAACAAGGACACTTTGCATTGCCAGGGGCAGAAACCAACCAGAACCTTCAAGCTGCTTGATTAAATTAAACCCCATCGCTCTTCTTCTTGAAGAGTCAAACACCTCGGATGCCTTGTTCTCCTCGGTCCATCTGGAGCGACATCTGCAAAAGCCAGAAGTCTTCTCAGCAGGGGTGGCTCAAGCAGACAAGACAAAGCAGGAGGACCCATGGTTGAGGCCAGGAGAATCCTCTCCTCGCCTCCGTCTAAAAAACCGGATTCAACTCAAGGAGAATCTTGCCCACCAGCCTGGCACACTTCTGTTTCCTACCACTTGCCTGTCGCGGGAAATGTGTGAGACTGGGTTTTGGGGGGTGGGGTTGTTTTCCTTATTGCTCTCACAGTGTATTCTCCGCTGCATTAACCTGATAAAGTGGAGGAGCCGAAGAGATAAAATGTGGCAGGATCTAAATAGCTTTGTTCGGCTACTTGGTGTGCTCATTAGAGCAAGGGTATGGATTTCTCCCCGTCACACAAGGTATGTCTCTTTCCAGTGACTTTCCCTAACTCTTGATGAATCTGTAGCGTCCTCTTTTATTGCCCCAAAGTTTAGACAAACATGAGTTGCGAGAGTCACGAGGCAGCCAGCCTGTTCTGCATCTGAGATCAAGCCAGGAAATCAGGATTCAGGGCAGTTTGTAACCATCCATTTATTTGGAATTTTTTTTAAAAAAAAAACAACATTATTTGGCTTCTGAGTCAGCAGCCTCTGGGATGTGGATCGTAGATCCTCAAAGCCCTCCAGGAAAAATTCACTTCCCAGTTTTGGAGTCTGGAGATCACAGTTCCTGTCCCATCCTAAGATGCCTCAGATAGTTCATCCGGCTGAATAGCCTGTTATTAACATCCAGCTGTCTGCAATTACACCAGTTCGAGGCTCAAGGTTCACTCAGCCTTCCATCCTTTCTAAGGTAGGTAAATTGAGGACCCAGTTTGTGGGGGCAATAAGCTGACTGTAAAATATACAAAAGTATGAAGGCTATTGCTTAACACCTTGTAAGCCCCCCTGAATCTCCGGAGAAGGGCGGCATATAAATCTAAATAAATAAATTTTTAAAAATGCCGTATTTCAGGGGTGAAATGTCCCCGGTTCAGACCGGATCGCCTGATCCGATAGCGATGGCGGCGGGTGGTTCAGAGAACTAGTAGCAAACATCCCTGCCCCCTCTCATGCCCAGCTGAGCCATGCAATCATCAGAGACTTTGTTATTTTTAAAAGCATTTTTTCTACAACCTCTTCGGCTGGAAAAATGCTTTTAAAAGTAAAAAAAAAAAAGCCTCTGATGATCGCGCGACTCAGCTGGGATCGTCAGAGGCTTTTAAAAGCACTTTTTCTATAACCTCTTTGGCTGAAACAACAGTAAAGAAAGAACAGTATGACCTTCAGAAGGTTGTCCCTGTAGATCAGGGGTGTCAAGCTCAATTTCATTGAGGGCCGCATCGGGGTTGTGTTTGACCTGGGGGGGGTGGGGTGGCCAAAGTGGGTATGGCCAGCTCGACATCACTTGTGTCAGGGGCGCCTGTGGTGGCCCAAGCACTCTGACAGAAAAAAATGGGCTCCCGAGTTCTGTTTTTGGCTGCGACAGCCTCCTGCAACCCTCTGCCAGTGAAAATGGAGCTTGGGCCCTCCTAAGATCCGTTTCCGCTGGCAGAGGCACCGTGGGCCAATCCTTCGCTGTTTCCAGGGCAGTCCTGCACAGGGGAGAAAGGCTCTGAAGTCTGCTACCAGTTTCCTTTGCTACTGGTTCACTGCGTCCGTGAAAGAGGAGAATTCAGAAGTCTTTTCTAAGGTAAGTAGTACAGCAAGGGAGGGGAAACAGCTGTGCCGCACGATTTTGACTTTCTGCTTTCTAGCGAATATAAATCGCGCAGCACAGCTGATCATCAGAAATACCAATTCGTCTGAACTGGTAGCATTTTTTTACTACCGATTCACCCAAACTGGTAGCTTTTATTACTACCGGTTCAGGAGAACCAGTCCGAACTGGTAGCATTTCACCCCTGGCCCTGAGGGCCAGATCTAAGCACCGGATCCGGCCCCCCTGGCCTTGAGTTTGACACCCCTGCTGTAGATCCTCCCGCTGATGGATCAAATCCTCTTTTCCCCTAGAGACAATCGGTCTTCCCTCTGGTTTTCCATTCTGAATTTGATTTCTTTGCGCCAATGAAAAGGGCATTAAACCCCAAGGTATTGTTATTATTATTGCCATCCACTGGAATCTTAGTGCTTTTTTTTTCTTCTTTCCCCCGACAAGGCTGGCATGAAAACAAGGTAGTTTTTTTTTTAAAACAAAAAACAACACAGAAGCAATGTTAATTATAAGCTTCATTAGAAGCAGACGGTGTAGGGAAGGGTGGTTGGATTAGGGAGACGGTGGGGAAGGGAGGAAGTCCATGTTAATTGCTAAATGGAATGGAAAAGGATGCAAAATTGCCAGCCGGGCGGAAGGAAAGATTTGTGTGTCGCCAGATTTTGAAAATGCCAGCCGAGCAAGGAGAGATGGGAGGTGGGGAGACGGGAGCGCTATTTGGGAGAATGCCCAGGAGACAGGATCCACTTCATTAAATCCTGCCCTTTCCACTTCCACGTCCTCAAATGTCAGAAGGCCGGTCCCTACCAAGACTGCACCTGAGCCCAAGAAAACGAAAAAGTGCAGAGAAGAGCAACGAAGAGGATTAAAGGCCTGGAGACAAAAACATATGAAGAACGGTTGCAAGAATTGGGTTTGGCTAGTCTGGAGAAAAGAAGGACCGGGGTGACATGATAGCAGTATGTTAGGATATGGTGTGAGCCTAACATGTTGTCCAGGCAATATATGTGTTCTGTGACTTTAACATGGATATCTATTATTTGACTTTAAGTTTTACTGCTGTATCATTGTAACACTGAGTCATGCTGTAATTAGATAATCACTAGTTGTAAACGTATTTAAGAAGGGATCTGTAATGTAGTCAGTTGATGATATGCTACTATTGTGTGAGGAGTTGCTAGTATTGTGCTATCATCGTGGGTGGATCTGCTACCATCGTGCTTTGTGTACCAGAGTGAACTTGCTATTCTAACCAACTACTGTTTGTATGGTAAGAAGAGTTTTGTATCACTGGACTGATTTAACTGGCGAAGACTTGGATTGTTTAAAAGATTATGAGATTATTTTTTCACTATAAAGTAAACTTTTGATTGGACGTTCTGGTCCCACTGGAAGTTGGGAAATGGGCTGTTTCCGGCCTCTAAAGAGCCTCCGGGAGGTTGGGGAAGGCTATTTTTGCTGTCCCCAGGCTTCTAGAAAGCCTCTGGAGCCTGGGGAGGGTGAAAAACGGGCTTACCGGGTCCACTGTGCCATCACGTGATAAAAGGGGGGGGCGGCAATGGGGTGCATTGAATTACGGGTGTGGGCACGCATGTGGGCGATCTTCCCGTGCTCCCCCCAGTTTTGGCACGCGGCGGCAAAAAGGTTAGCGATCACTGCTCTATACTGATTCTGATGACTCTGATTCAAATGAACCGTAGGTGAGAAAGCAACTCAGCTAGTGGACAAAAGTGGTGATAACATGTCAAAACTTCAGAAAACACTTAAATCTGAGCCTGCTGGCATGTCACACCCCTGTAGTGCGACAAAATTATCACACTTGACCAATTAAGCATCCTCTCCTCTCCTCTCCCTCCCTCCCTTCCTTCTTTTCTCTCTCCTCCCTTCCTTCTCTTTCTTCTCCACTCCTTCTCTTTCTCTTCTCTTTATTTCCTTCCTTTCCTCCCTTTCTTTTCTTCTCTCTCCTCCCTTCCTTCTCTTTCTTTCTTCTCCACTCCTTCTCTTTCTCTTCTCTTTATTTCCTTCCTTCCCTCCCTTTCTTCTTCTCTTCTCTTCTCTCTCCTCCCTTCCTTCTCTTTCTTCTCCACTCCTTCTCTTTCTCTTCTCTTTATTTCCTTCCTTTCCTCCCTTTCTTTTCTTCTCTCTCCTCCCTTCCTTCTCTTTCTTTCTTCTCCACTCCTTCTCTTTCTCTTATTTCCTTCCTTTCCTCCCTTTCTTTTCTTCTCTCTCCTCCCTTCCTTCTCTTTCTTTCTTCTCCACTCCTTCTCTTTCTCTTCTTTATTTCCTTCCTTCCCTCCCTTTCTTCTTCTCTTCTCTCTCCTCCCTTCCTTCTCTTTCTTTCTTCTCCACTCCTCCTTTCTCTTCTCTTTATTTCCTTCCTTCCCTCCCTTTCTTCTCTTCTCTCTCCTCCCTTCCTTCTCTTGCTTTCTTCTCCACTCCTTCTCTTTCTCTTCTCTTTATTTCCTTCCTTCCCTCCCTTTCTTCTTCTCTTCTCTCTCCTCCCTTCCTTCTCTTTCTTTCTTCTCCATTCCTTCTCTTTCTCTTCTCTTTATTTCCTTCCTTCCCTCCCTTTCTTCTTCTCTTCTCTCTCCTTTTTTCCTTCTCTCCACACCATTCCTTCCCTTCCCTTCCCTTCCCTTCCCTTCTCTTTTCTCTTCTCTGGCTACCTGTACTGTCATAAATTGAGGACTCCCTGGAAATTCTCCTTTTCCCCCCGTCCTTTCTCCTGTTGTTGCTTTTTTTTCCCTGATCTGCTTCTCCACCTCACTCTGTCTTGCGTGACTGGCTGCATTTCCTGATCTTAAAAAGTCCCCGAGGAGGAGAGCAGACGGGCACCCTTCGAATCATCAAAGCCAAAGTAACACGATGCGCCATGCCAGGGCCTGCAGAGAAGAGTCCCTTTTCTGCAAGCTATACCCCTTTCTCTCCAATAGAGGGCGGCCTCACTTAAGCACGCTGGAGAGATTGGGAACAAAACGGCATCATTTCGCAAGCCAAAATTGAGAGAGAGAGACAGAGAGAGAAATAAAAACGTGAAACGAGACCCAACCATCGCCTCAATGATCTGAGAATCCAAAGCAGCGATTCCAAACAGCCAGGCTAGGTGTTTTCAAAGTTGTGAGGCTTGATAAGCGCTGCCAAGAGTTTCTAGGGAGACGCAAAGATAAAACGAGTGTCGTTCAGCCTGACCCACCACTGAGAGTGAAAACACACTGCCTTGTGTGGCGTTTTTTTCTCCCTTGGGTTGATTTTGTCCACCTCGGCTGGTTGTTGGACTGGGAACCTAGCCATAAAGGTTGTGCTTGACTTACAATTCATTGAGCAACTGTTTGAAGTTACAAACAGGGCTGGGGAAAAAGTGACTTATGTCCTTGCGTAGGGATCTGCAACCTTAAACACTCAAAGAGCCATTTGGACCTGTTTCCCACAGAAAAGAAAACACCGGGAGCCACAAAACCCTTCCCGTGCCTGACTATTTCTTGAGCGATCACAAAACTAGCATAGGTAATTGAATTAAACGTTCTGTTTTCTTCTGAAACTGTTCTTTTCTTGGATTTATCCATGGTTGGCCTAGCGAGGATTGAAAAGCTCAATAAATTGCATGCCGGCGGGTGTCGCACATTGGCGGTTGTGACACATATTTTGAGTGACAGGGAGCCTCAGCAGAGAAAGACCCACATGCAGTTCCAGAGCCGCAGGTTGCTGACCCTTGGCTTAGTCCAAATTAATTCCAAAATGAGTCCTTCAGAAAAACTCCTTCGCCCTTATCACAAACCTTTGTCTTCTTTGGCACCCTGCCAAAAGCTTTTCTTGGCAAAGCCCCACGAAGTTCAGAAGCAAGAGACGCTGACAAGGAACAAATGTAGCAACGTTGCTTTCCTACAAAGATCCCAAGAGCCGTTGCTGCTCTTTTCAGCCTTATGGGAGGGGCCAATCACCTCCTGGCCTTACTCCCGAGTCGTCCTTTTTGCTTTAGCTGCTCTTGCCTTCTGGCAGCTCTTCTCATGCGTGCACTAGGAACAGGCTCCTCCTGTTCCTCTGCCTCTCTGCTGTCAGCCTCTGGAGGCTCAGGAGTCTGTGCATTGCTCCCAGATGGCCTTGGCCCCATCTCTGCCTCCAACACAGAGCCCTCGTCCGGGCCTTCCCCAGACTCCAGGAGTGGCCCATGGTCCTCCCCAGACTCCTCACTGACCGACTCCACTGCTAGCTCCGCAACACACCCCTAACCAAACCCAAAACACTGGATTTTCTGGAGAAGAAAATCTGGGGTGGGGGCTTTTCCCCAAATAAAAGCCCTCTGTTTTTTTGTTTTTTTTAAAAAAAAAAATTCTGGCATAGAGAAGTAACATAAAAAAAAAAGTAAAATGCCCAATGCTTCCATCTTACAAGTTAACATTTGGGAATAAAGTCAGTTAAATTCAATAAAGTCAATACATTTCTGTGCAGATACATGCATGATTGTAATATTAACTTGCCTACATTTTCCTTTAATGATGCTGTAAAAAAGGCTTTTGTCTAATATTTCTGTGCCACCTTACACACTTTGTACAAGGGTAATGCCACTCTGTGGCTTTATTTAAGACTTCAAAGGAAAACACAATTTAAAGTAGGGAAAGATGGAATTGAAGTAGTGAAACGGTCCTTTTCTCGAGATAATTCTCCGTGAAATTGTTCGAGGCGACCATGTCTGGAGAATTAACTCCATCAGGAAGCAGTGGAGAAAATTCATGTTTGATTTTCTTTTAATCTTTTCTTCTATTTTCTTTTTCTTTTAAAGGGGCAGGTCAGGAAAAATATCTTTTGATTACGGAAAAGGCTTTAGAAGGACAAACAGGTGATGCGCTATTTCCTCAGCTAAAATCAGACTAAAAAAAATGACTAAAAATCAGACTAAAATACTTGTTTGAACTTCAACCGACCACCTCGGATTGAGTCTAGGAGTAGAAGCCAAATTATCTTCATTTCATGCAGTTTTTCTCTTCTTCTTCTTTTTTTTTTAGAACTGAGGAGTTTCATTGCCGCTATTAGCTAATTCCAGTCAAACATCCTGATAATCTCCTCTAAATTGCTTCGAGTTTTACCTCAGGGTGATTTATCTATTTTTGAAGTCCAACCTTTTTTTTGGAAAAGTTTGTCTTCTTTGAAAGAAAACTTTACCCTAGGACCCCTTAATCTTCACCTACGCGTCTTCTCTGGATATCATTTTTCAACTGGTGAGACGCACACCTCGGTGCCTGTAGGATAATTGTATATTTCGCTTTGAAGCAGGCAATTTTAATCATGCGTCTTAAGGGAAGGGAAATTGAAGCTTTACCTCCCTGTATGATTCAGATCTGTCATGGGGAGGCCCTGGATAGTTATCAACAACTTTTTTTTTTAAGAAAAAAGGACAATTCGGTTCAAAGGATCCCTTTGGGTCTCATTTGATTTCATAGCAAAGCAAATTTCTTTTCTCTCTCTCTCTCTCTCTCTCTTTGTCTCTCTGTCTCTGTCTCTCTCTCTCTCTTTCTCTCTCTCTCTCTCTCTCTTTGTCTCTCTGTCTCTGTCTCTCTCTCTGTCTCTCTGTGTCTCTGTCTCTCTCTGTTTCTCTATCTCTCTGTCTCTGTCTCTCTGTCTGTCTCTCTGTCTGTCTCTCTCTCTCTCTCCTTCTCATCTCCCATGCCTGATTGAGTTTAATCATCGCCAGAGAACTTCATCTATTTTTAGCTTTTATCTGCTTTTGATTCCTCTGATCAAAAACAGTGTTAAGGTATTTAATTATATTCTGCTTTAAAGTCCAAACGCCACCCCCATCGGTGCTTTGCGGGCAAACTCCATCATTATTTCATCCTCTGCCTAGCCAATTTGATAGCATCATCTCCAAAGTCTTTCAAGGCTAAGTTACTGTAAGTAAGTAAGTATGCCATTATTATTTTTTTTAATACAGTTACTTGCCAAGAAATCAAATCCCTTCTGATGTAGAAGAGCGGGAAAAACCCAGACAATTATTTTGATTTATTTGAAGTTGTCATTGAAAATGGTAAGGCTGTTTAATCATACCTTTTTTTTTTAACCTGCTGGTAAACACCTGGGAAGGTGTGTCCCCAGGGTTTTGCAATCTCTCTTCTTGAAGAAAAGCAGGCATTGTCATAGTCAGCCAGATGTTCAGAGTGGATTTGGTATTTTTATTCGTCTATCAAGTCCTTCCCAAGGATCCAAGATAGGCAAATGTTATTCTTTGACGGTGTTAAAAGTACCGTCACTGGATGTAAGCTTTTCCAAGTAAAGCTGCCTTTTTTTGCAATTGGCCGATGGGGATTTTGTCAATGCCGATGATGTTCAAGGAAGGATTATTCTTCTAAAAAAAGAACTTTCGGTCTTCCCAAATGATTGTTAAAAAACAAGATCGCTCACATAAAACTTGAGGCTGGTTTTGATTTGAGCTTATTCATTGGAGCATAGATATTTGCTTATTTTATTCTCTCTCTCTCTCTGTGTATATACACAATTGTCTGCATGTGTCTGTGTATCCGAAGCAGATGGGCCACCCTTGATAATCGCTGTTAGTTTTTCTCCCTTCCAACACGGTTAAGGAAATGCCTGGAATGAGATATTGCCGAAACGGGTAAAATAAAAATAGCAAGTCACAGCAAACCGACCAATCATGCAGAAAGAGAAATTGGGTGGTTTTATTGTTTATTGAAAGTCATATTATGATCATATTCCGCTCGATAGATATTTATGCCTGTAATTTTTGACGCCGTGCTCATTTAAAACAGAATCAAGATGGGGAGAAGAAGAGGATAATAATAGGGGATAATATCCCGTAATAAAGGCAGGATAAAATATAATAAAGGGGCAGAAAAACTTAAACAATTGAAAAATAAACAGGGGTTGCTTCGTGGAGCTGATAAGAACTGGATTCCCGAATTTGAGAGAGAGACTTTGACCTGTGCAAGGGGGCGTCTCTGCTCACCCAAAAATACAAATCATCAAGGACAGGTAGACCTCGACTTATGACCCCAATGGAGCCCAACATTTCTGCTGTTAAGTGAGACGTTTCTGAAGTGAGTTTCATCCCGTTTTACCACCTTTCTAGCCACGGTTGTTAAGTGAATCACTGCGGTTGCTAAGTTAAGTGACCTGGTTATTAAGTGAATCGAGCTGCCCCCCCCCATTGACTTTGCTGGTCAAAAGGTTGCAAAAGATGATCGCATGACACAGCAGTGGTCGTAAAACAAGCCATTCGCCAAGCATGTAGCATTATGGGGATGCTTCAAAGATTGTAACTATGGGGAAAAAAATGGTCCTAAGTCACTTTTTCCAGGGTTGTTGTAACTTTGAACTGTCATTAAATGAACTGCTGTAAATCAAGGATTATCTGTAATTCAGGCAATGCAAAAAGCACTGCGAGGTGGCGCAGTGGTTAGAGTGCTGTACTGCAGCTACTTCAGCTCACTGCTAGTTCAGCAGATCAGCGGATCAAATCTCACCGGCTCAAGGTTGACTCAGCCTTCCATCCTTCCGAGGTGGCTGGAAAATGAGGACCCAGATTGTTGGGGGCAATATGCTATTTAGTATACTGTCTTTGGTGTAAGCCGCCCAGAGTCCTCAGAGAGTGGGCGGCATAGAAATATGACACATAAATAAATAAATAAATCAGTGGTTAACTCTTTTTTACAGAGTACAGAAATAAATGACACATACATGGTTAGAATAGAATAGAATGGAATAGAGTAGAGTAGAGTAGAGTAAAGTAGAGTATAATAAGGAATAGAATAGAGTAGAGTAGAGTAGAATAAGGAATACAGTAGAGTAGAGTAGAATAAGAATAGAGGAATAGGAATAGGAATAGGAATAGGAATAGGAATAGGAATAGGAATAGGAATAGGAATAGGAGTAGAGTAGAGTAGAGTAGAGTAGAGTAGAGTAGAGTAGAGTAGAATAAGGAATAGAATAGAGTAGAGTAGAGTAGAATAAGGAGTAGAGTAGAGTAGAGTAGAGTAGAGTAGAGTAGAGTAGAGAAAGAAGAGAGTAAGAGGACTAGGACTAGGACTAGGACTAGGACTAGGACTAGGACTAGGACTAGGACTAGGACTAGGACTAGGACTAGGACTAGGACTAGGACTAGGACTAGGACTAGGACTAGACTAGACTAGAATTCTTTATGGGCCAAGTACATTTGGTAAATATGGTATGTCAGGAAGCAAGTAATCCAACGATAAAAGACATCGATTACACGTGAAACATGAACAATAAAAAACATAGATTCTAGATAACATTCCACCTAGGGCAGTTTTATGGGTGACATTACTCTTTCCCAGCTGGGTTTCATTCTTAAAACATTAAAAAAAAAACCACCCTTGAAACTTGCAAGTGTCTCTAAGGACGTTTAGAAGATGCTTTCTATTGTTTAGTGCTAAAAAGACTCCTTCTTGCATTTGAAAGAAATGGCCTTGGCCCAGAAGATGGGGAAAAAACTTGTTTTCCTGAAGACTGCCGTCTTAAAAGCGCTAATATCGTTTTTCACAAGGCTAATAAAGGTAAAGATTCCTTTCACAAGTATGTGCTAGTCGTTCCCGACTCTAGGGGGCGGTGCTCATCTCCGTTTCAAAGCCGAAGAGCCAGTGCTGCCCAAAGACGTCTCCGTGGTCATGTGGCTGGCATGACTCAACACCAAAGGCGCACAGAACGCTGTTCCCTTCCTATCAAAGGTGGTCCCTATTTTTTCTACTTGCATTTTTTATGTGCTTTCGAACTGCTAGGTTGGCAGAAGCTGGGACAAGTCACAGGAGCTCACCCCATGATGCAGCACTAGGGATTCGAACCGCTGAACTGCCAACCTTTCGATTGACAAGCTCAGCATCTTAGCCACTGAGCCACCGCATCCCTTTATTAACTCACTGTATTAGCTCGCTGTAAAATAGGCTGGGAAATTCTTAAAATTTCC
Organism: Coluber constrictor foxii; assembly: GCA_038048745.1. Classification (NCBI taxonomy): domain Eukaryota; kingdom Metazoa; phylum Chordata; class Lepidosauria; order Squamata; family Colubridae; genus Coluber; species Coluber constrictor. The sequence goes on from CM075972.1 coordinate 21,380,521, forward strand.
AAGAGGAGGGGCATCAAAGACACTTTAGATATCTAAAAAAAAAATCTAAAAATATTTTTTTTAAAGATTAAACATAAAATTAATAAGAGGCTGGGACATTCTTAAAATTTTCAAAAGGTACTTTAGATATCTTGAAATGTATTTAAAAAGATGTCTCTTTAAAGATTAAACATAAATTTACGCTGGGAAATTCTTAAAATTTCCAAGAAGAGGAATATTAAAGATCCTTCAGATCAGAGGTGGGTTTCAGCAGGTTCTGACCAGTTCTGGAGAACTGGTAGCAGAAATTTTGAGTAGTTCGGAGAACCAGTAGTAAAAATTCTGACTGGCCTCGCCCCATCTATTCTCTGCCTCCCAAGTCCCAGCTCATCAGGAGGAAATGGGGATTTTGCAGTGTCCTATCCCGCCACACCTACCTAGCCATGCCCACAAAGCAATGCCACGCCCACCAAGCCACACCCACAGAACCAGTAGTAAAAAATTTTGAAATCCACCACTGCTTCAGATACCATGAAATATTTATTGCGTTGTTCTTGCTTTCTGAATATTTTGTCCAGATGGTTGGGGTTAGTCAGAGGTCTTCCTTGGTGTGCCTCTCCAGGAAAGACCAGGAAACGAGGACCAACAGTCAGAAGGGAGTTGCCAGGAGAATCAAAGAAGAATTCTAGAATCTTGGTCTTCCAACTGCCATCCTTTTCTTTCTGGTTGGTGGGAGCTGGCTGCTTTTCGCCCTGCTGCAGCCCTTGAGTGGAGGAAGAGTAAAGTTAAGGCAGGGAGAAAGGAGGAGGTACCCCTTGAAGGAGAAACTGACCAAGAAGGCAGTCATCCTGGCTTGGACCACATGTTACGGAGGCATGGTCAAGAGGCGGTACCTGTGGTGGAGTTTGCTATGGCAGCTTAGGATGAAATTGCCCCTGCCTTTCCTGGGCCGCAAAATGCACCAAAGTTTGGCCCTGGGTTCAAATGACGAAGCCGTGAGAAGGAACGGTGAAGCCGGAGTGTCCCATCTCCGAAAGCATCTGTAGGTCAGTCCCCAAAGGGTGAGGTTGTCAATGAAGGAGACCCTCACGGTTGGATATCAACCTCCTCATGTAGACCAGGCAGGAAACAAGACCACATGAGCTCATTCTATTTTTGCAAGATCCAATATGGATCGGTCTCCGGGACCACAGGTTTTGTCTTCTGAGCTTTCAGACTAGTCCTGGAGCCCATCATCAGGGAGCTTCTCTCTAGCAGAGTTTGTGCTGTTTTTTATGTGGTATTTATAGGGCCTGTTGTTTGTGGCTTTTGGGGTGTTGATTGGAGTCTGTTGACGGCTTCCTTGTGCTGCCCAGTTCTCGCTTTCTAAGCACTTGAGAAGCTGGTGATAAATCAGCACTCCTCTTGACTGACAGACTTCGATCACTTCCCTGGCTGTTTTTGTGCCTGCTCATCCGACAATCTTAATTCTATTTTATTGGAAAGACTTTATTGGAATCTTGCCACTCTTGCCTAACTCTCTCCCACTGTCTTTTTTACAGCCTGGGAAGTTAAGGAGTGACTGGTCCTCAGGTTATGACCACTGCAGCATCCCCGTGGTCATAGGGTCAAAATTCAGGCACTTTAGCCACCGGCATGTATTTATGATAGATCCTGAGTTCGTGTAGTCACCTTCTGCTATCTTCCCAACCGGCTTTCAACAAAGCCAGATTTGATCAAGACCGTGTGATTGCCTTAACGGCCGTTGTAAAAAAACAAAACAAAAAGCTCATAAAACTGAGTGTGAGTTCAAACAGTCACTGAATGAACTGTTGTAAGACTACTTATACAGGGGATATGCCATACTGAAGGCCTAACTGGACCACATCGAATCAAAGTCAAAGGATGCAGACAGGTGTCCGGAACAAGATGCTAAGGGATGGTATCAGGGGTGAGATTCAAGGATTTTAGCAACCGGTTCTCTGCCCAGTTGCTGGGTGGACGTGGATATGGTGAGTGTGGCTTAATCAGCCTCCTTCACCACAGTGGGGAGGGGGGTGTTTTCACCCTCCCCAGGCTTCGGAGGCTTTTCTTGAGCCTCTGGGAGGGCAAAAACGGCCTCTCCCAGGCTCCGGAGGCACTCCAGAGGCTGGAAATGGGCCCATTTTCAGAGTTCTGGAACTTCTGGGCCTGTTTTTTTGCCCTCCCAGAGCCTCCACGAGGGCACTGCATTTACCTGGTATCCAACGGGCCATATGGAGACTCCTGGAAGGGGAGGGAAGGGATAGGGTGAGTAGGGCCAGCCAGTGCTTGCAACTACCAGTTCGTCAAACCAGATGTAAAATTAGCATCCAGGTCACCCAAACTAGTCTGAAACAGCTGACTCCCATCTCTGGATGGTATTCAGGCAGAAGTCTGTGAGAGATGGAATGACAGACCCACTCACTCTTCCTGTGGAACTGATCTACCCAGAGTTGTGACTTAGCTTCTTGTGGTCCTCTCTTGCAGTTTCCATTCAAGGTTCTCAGAGGAGATGGGTTTTCCAACATTCAACCGAGGACATCAAGCTAGAAATACCAGACAAGTTCCGATCTAGCCAGCTGCTGGATGAGCCATGGAGCCTGATGTCCCCCCTCTACATTCAGCCTAGTCATCAGTCAATAAACAGCATGTTTGCTTATATTGGAAGCCTGTGTTGGCTAACTGTATCAAGGGTGATAAGACAATGAGGTCATCTCAACAAAGCTGTTCAAGAGGATATTGCCAAGGCACAGTGAGTTCCAGCCCTGCCTTAGGCATGAAAGGCAGCTGGGTGACTTGGGGCCAATCACCAGGAGATGGGGAGTTCTAGTCCTACCTTGGACACGAGAGCCAGGTGGGTAGCTTTGGGTCATTCACCAGGAGACAGTGAGTTCTAGTCCTGCCTTAAGCATGAAAGCTGGATGGATAACTTTGGGCCAGTTCCCAGAACTTGGTGAGTTCTAGTCCCATCTTAGGCATGAAAGCCAGCTGAATAACTTTGGGTCACTCCCCTTCTCTCAGCCCAACCCACCTCACAGGGTTGCTGTTGCAGGGAAAACAGGTGGAGGAGGAAGTACCGTGCACATTCTCCATCTTGAGTAACTTATAAAGTAATAAAAGTTGGGGTTTTTTTAAAAAAAGTCCTTTAAAAAAATTTGAGACGGCTGTTATTCATTTTGATCATGCCTTTGTAAACCACTGCCACGTAGGGAGGAGACAAACGAACAGGAAGTCCCTCAAAGATCAGAGGAAGTGGTAGGGTGCAGTGGTGAAATTCAATTTTTTTTACTACCGGTTCTGTGGGCGTGGCTTGGTAGGTGTGGTGTGGCTTGCTGGGCGTGTCAGGGGAAGGATATTGCAAAATCCCCATTTCCTCCCCACTGCAGGGGAAGGATATTGCAAAATCCCCATTCCTCCCCACTCCTGGAAGAAGGATATTGCAAAATCTTCACTCCCACCCCACTCTGGGGCCAGCCAGAGGTGATATTTGCCGGTTCTCCGAACTACTCAAAATTTCCTCTGCCGGTTCTCCAGAACCTGTCAGGACCTGCTGGATTTCACCCCTGGTGGGGTGGCTTTGAAAAACTTCTCAACTCTCCCCAATCTCTTCCTACAGAGCATTATTATCTTCTCAGGTGTTTTGCTAACCCCTCCTGTAATCAGGAGCAACCTTTTATATTTCACAAGGAGCTGAGTGGTGCCAGGGGAAGAGAGACGGGGGCCGGCTACTCTTGTTTCAATTCATTACCCAGTTTAATTGCATTTTGCAAAGGTTGCTGCTGGAGGGTCGGCAGCTATTAAGGGAAATGAACCTTCCGGAAAAAGACTTCCTTTCCTGCTTTTCACACACACTTAGTTGACCTCTGCTAGAAGGCAGCTTCTGGCTCTCTCCCCCCTCGAGGAAGCCTCCTGAGATCCAGCCACTCAGCTGCCAATGGATTTCGAAAAAAGAGTGATCAGCCTCGTAACTAGAACAATGTGCATTTTCTGGAGCTTTTTTCTGCTACCTCCAGCAAAATGTAGAGTTGCCCGAAAGGAAATCCATCCCCAATTTAGAACAACTGCCCGACACTCGTAAGCCAAGGGAAGAAGAGAAGATCCAGGAAACATCATCATCATGGGCCTGGCTTAAGATGGGAACCATCAAGAAAGAAACGGAAGGCTTAATACTGGCTGCTCAAGAACAAGCACTACAAACTAATCCCATGAAAGCAAAGATACAAAAATCCACCAACATTCCAAACTACCGACTTTGCAACAACAAAGTCGAAACTGTTTCACATTTAATATCTGAATGCAGCAAAATCACACAAACTGATTACAAAACTAGACATGACCAAGTTGCTAAATTAATCCACTGGTCATTATGTAAAAAATACGACTTTCCTGTATCCAAAAAGTCATCGGAACACAAAGTGGAAAAAGTTATAGAAAATGAGAAGGTGAAGATCTTGTGGGACTTTTGAATACAGAGAGATCGTCATTTGGAACACAACACGCCAGATATCACAGTTGTCGAAAACCGAAACGTACAATTTATTGACATTGCGGTACCAGGAGATGCCAGAGTTGAAGGAAAAGAACTGGAAAAAATCATGAAATATCGTGATTTGGCCATCGGAACCACACGGCTATAGATGAAATATGTAACAGTGATACCCATTGTCATCGGGGCACTTGGTACCATGTCCAAAAATTTTATAACATACATCAGCAGATTGCAGCTTCCTGCAAAAAAACACCAGCGGAACTGCAAAAAACTGCGCTACTTGGAACATCCTACATCTTAAGAAGGTACTTGGTTGATCCCTAGGACGCTGGCAGCAACCCGTATCAACCATTAGCACCAGTCAATGGTATTTGGGATGCATGTTTGAATGTTCAGTTGACTGAGTTTCATGTTTAATGAATAAAGTAAATAAGAACATCTGTAGCACTGTGTCCACCAATCGGTCATGTTCCGGCCATTCCCAAGGATGAATTATTTGGAGAAGGGAAAACTCATTTTCCTGCCCAGTGAAGATCGGATTCTTGACAACAGAGGAGGAATCCTGGATCCATAGTCCAGCATTGTGTTCTCCACCAAGGGTCAGGCTGAGGTCTCTGGCAAAACCACCAGCTGATTAATACGTTTCTGAGTCACATTGTTAGGCAATTTAGAGCACAAGAACAATCAAATCCAAGATCCAATCAAATTATCCCACCAAAAATTACAGGGAGGGGGTTTCATTATTTAGACTGCAATATTCATTGCTTTGTTATTTGGTGATTTCCCCATTGTCACCCAGCCAGCTTTCATAACTAAGGTGGGACTAGAACTCACCGTCTCCTGGTGATTGGCCCAAAGTCACCCAGCCAGCTTTCATAACTAAGGCAGAACTAGAACTTGCCGTCTCCTGGTGATTGGCTCAAAGTCACCCAGCCAGCTTGCATAACTAAGGCAGAACTAGAACTCACTTTCTCCTGGTGATTGGCTCAAAGTCACCCATGCCTAAGGTGGCACTAGAACTCATATTGTCCTGCACTTTAGCCTGCACCCCTGGAGCAAACTGGCTTTACCTTAGATATTGGATGGATGGATGGATGGATGGATGGATGGATGGATGGATGGATGGATGGATGGACTGACTGATTATATGCTATCATTTTTTTCAACTCCTAATGTTGACATAAGTAGATTTTCTCCAGGACAATCAATCTTTGAGCTGTTCTTTCGAACACGGAGACCCCAGTTGCTTAAACGTGAAACGGAGGCAAATCTAGGATTATATAAATGAGTCCGAGATGCGGTCAAACATTCTCTGAATCTTCTTCTTGAGATGTTTCAGACGGCGAGATTCAACAGTTGCGTTATGGCACCATCTAGTGCCCAGTCCAAATCTCCTGGCCGGCAAGATGGCTTTTTAAAAAATCCCCAGACTTTTAGGAGATATCAGGAAATCTCACAGCAAAAACTTCCAGAACAATATTGTTCGACACCAAGCACATAATGGTTGATCCATCCACTCCTGGATCGGGGGTGGCATTTCTTCAGAAGAAAAGCGACGACCAGTTTTTAAGATTTTAAGAAGTGCGTTCCTTTCTCGATTTGCAATCGTTCATATCCCAAAAATATAAACATCAGACAGGATGGGCAGGGGGGCGGGGGGGGGGGCTAATCCCTATTCCCTGTAGAAGACTCAAAAAATGGGATTTATGCATAGATGACACAGCCAATATTTAGATAGCACAGCCAATATTTATCCGTGACAGATATCTCTGCTGTGCCATTAATTCGAACTGGGCCACAGGAGCTTATAACACACTAAATAAAGATCTTAGCAAAGCATACCTTTTCCCCAACTGGGGCAAGGGAGGGGGGTGTTCTTGGCTTTTGCTAACCAAATGAGGTTTTCTAGGAACAGGTTTTGAATGACAGGCTCTTTGGGGTTTGCAAAGCTGTTATAATATTTGCTTTGCTGTATTTACAAGCATCGGCGCAATATGTCAGAGGAAACAAGCTGGCACTTGAAGAGGCAGGGACGGCCACTAAGGCAGCCAGGAAAGCTTTGAGGTGAAGAAGTCTATCCAACAGAGCCTCCTGATATTTTCAGGAGCAGAGGAAGCATTTTCTGGGCTATCCGTTGGTCAGGGAGTGAGGGTAGCGGTAGGAGAAGGCTACAAGTTTTAAGGTTTACGGCTGTGGTCTGCCACAAGGGAACTGGGGAGTTATTCATCCAGGTCGTGGATGGGTAGGCCGTGGGCTGTGTGCGAACAGCCCCAACTCTATTTCAACACTTCTGAATTGCGCGGCTCAAATTTCCCCTGTAAAATTGTCCTTTCGCAATAAATGCATTGTAACTTAGCAGACTGGTCTACTTTTCTCTTTAAAGAAGCCAAAGGAGGAGGGGGAGGGAGGGAGGGAGGGAGGGAGGGAGGGAGGGAGGGAGGGAGGGAGGGAGGGAGGAGGAGGAGGAGGAGGAGGAGGAGGAGGAGGAGGAGGAGGAGGAGGAGGAGGAGGAGGAGGAGGAGGAAGAAGAAGAAGAAGAAGAAGAAGAAGAAGAAGAAGAAGAAGAAGAAGAAGAAGAAGAAGAAGAAGAAGAAGAAGAAGAAGAAGAAGAAGAAGAAGAAGAAGAAGAAGAAGAAGAAGAAGAAGAAGCAACTAGCCTTACATCACTGCATCCTTAGCCATGACCCCAGTAGGTAATGGGGATCCAATGTATGCATTTAAACAAACAGAAATGCTTGATTCAGGAAGATTACTTATACTGGATCAAGAGTAAGTTGGTGTGAATTCTTAACAGAGCCTCCTCTGAAGCTCTTGGCTCCCAGGGTCTTGGTGTCCTCTCCTCCTGACTCATATCTTCAAACTTCCCATTTCTAGGAACCTGCTTATTCACTCTTTGGAATGAGCTCTTCTTGCCAGCAAAAGTAGGTCAACCCCAGCTGTCTTCTCCTGCTGAGAAAGCTGCCTTCTGCTGTCATGCCAGAGAGCCTCTCCTCAAGCCATCTTCCGACCATCACTGGTACTCCCGCTTCTTCAGCAGACAGGCCTTCTGCAAGACTCCCAACTCCAGAGCACCTGTTGGACTTCTTGGGGTCCCTCCTACTTTGAAAAGTGAGGACTCCCAACCCTGAGGCTACTCAAGATGTTTGGGGCAATGCTGAAGATAGCAAGAGAACCTGCTCCTTCAGCTAGAAGAGAGCAGCAGCTTTGAGGAATGGGTGCTGTTATGTTCCCATCAAGTCTGATCTTCTGATCACACCCCTTGGCCCGAAGACATATCCAGATTTGTTTGCATTTTCAAAGGCTTAAGTAATCCGAAACAGGATCTCTCGCCTCCACCTCTCCTGGTTTTCCTCGCTACAGTGGAAGAAATGGCGCTTACTTTTTTTACACTGTAACATTCTTCTCCAAATTTGCCTCATTATGGCCCTCCAGATGTTACATAACACTCCGCAGCCTCGGGCAACATGACCAAGAATGAGGAGATGCCATTCCGCAACATCTGGATGGCCTAAAACTCCTCTGCCCCGTGATCTAAATCCGACGCGAAGGTCCATCTGTTTCAGGAAATGCAATTTTCTGTCATGGAGACCACCAAGCTTAAGTGGTCGTCTTCAGAGAGGCGTAAAAAGAACCGCAGCCTGTGATCAAGTTAGTCTCTAGTCCCCAGAGTCAGGGAGCAAGCCAACACAGATGAATTAGCCCTGCTTGGATCCGATCCAATCTCAATGTTTAAATTATCTGCAGATTTGAAGCCGAGAGATTCTGTCACTGAAGGACAATTGTTTGAATGTTGTTTGGAAACATTTATTGTTTTCCAAGCAACCATGTTGGTTGAATCATAGAATCATAATAGTGGAAAGGTACGTGAAGATCTTCTAGTAATCCAACCTTCTACCCTAGGCAAGAGTGCTTATTCCATCTGGGACAAAATGATTGTCCAATCTTTCTCGGGGACAAATAACCAGGAGGTCAAAGAATTTATTATTGCTACCTACTTAAACATAGTCAACTGTTAAATCTAAATAGGGTCTAGATAAGAATCAATGGAATTCACTTGGGTTTCTTGTGGCAACGCAATGATTCCAAACCAATGACACATTTAACTCCACCTTCCAGCTTAGTCTGCTCTTCTCCTACAATCTCTTCTTGAAAACCTCCAGTTGTGGAGTTGTGGGAGCACCCACAACTCTAGGAGGCAAGCTTTTCCATTGATCAATCATTCTCACTGTCAGGAATTTCCTTCTTATTTCTAGATCGTATCTTCTTTTCATGATCTTCCACGCGTAGCTTCTTGTTCTGCCTTCAGGTGGTTTGGAGAATATAAGCCAATCCCATCTTTTTTGTGACAGCCCTTGAAGGATTGGGAGATGCCACCAAGCCACCCCTAGTGCTTCTCTTCATTAGGCTAATCATATCCAGTTTCCTTATGAGGGACGCGGTGGCTAAGACGCTGAGCTTGTCGATCACAAGGTCGGCAGTTCAGCGGTTAGAATCCCTAGTGGCGCGTAACGGGGTGAGCTCCCGTGACTTGTCCCAGCTTCTGCCAACCTAGCCATTCGAAAGCAGGTGAAAAATGCAAGTAGAAAAATAGGGACCACCTTTGGTGGGAAGGTAACAGCGTTCCGTGCGCCTTTGGCGTTGAGTCATACCGGCCACATGACCACGGAGGCGTCTTCAGACAGCACTGGCTCTTCGGCTTTGAAACAGAGATGAGCACCGCCCCCTAGAGTCGGGAACGATTAGCACCTATGTGCGAGGGGAACCTTTACCTTTACCCAGTTCCCTTATCCACAAGCTTCATTCCGTACTTCATTGGAGGGGGAAGGGAAGATAAAAATGGATGGGAAGGCCAGGAAAGGATGAAGTGGAGCCTGTAAGTTTATCCAACATTTCATTTCTGGCAGAGGTTTTCTGCTTATGACATCAGCTCTGCTATTTCCAATCCCTGAGGGGGGAAAGGAGGGGGAACCAGGAGAGGGGTGGAAGAAAATAAACTGGGCAAAATAGGCCAAGATAGGAGACATTTCTTTGGGTTGCTGCAGGGTGCCCTGGTTTGAGGCTGGAGGGACAGCTGTCTCCCAGATGCAACTTGAAAAACAGTGGTGGCCCATCCACCAACTTCCCAGCACAAGCCTGGGGGTTGGTTGTTGATTTTTTATTTTTGAGCCTTCCCCAATCTCCCCCTCGACTTGGCTGAGCTGGCCTCCTTCCTGCAGCCTTTGAGCTGAGAATTGGAAGCAGCAGGGGAAAAATAAATTAAAACACGGCCAGAGTTTAAAGACACAAAATCCTCCCGATAAGTTGGCTTTTCAGGCGCTGGGGCTTCCCACGGTGGGATGGCTCGCAAGGGGCCAACAAGGCTTTGGAGGATCCGGACCTTAGCTTTCGGAGCTTGACATCTGGGTTCTCCTCCACATTTGTGTCTCTGTGTGTTTGTTTGTGTGTGCTTAAAGGCAATGCCGTCGATTTAAGCCAAGCAAGTCTCAAGTACGTGCAACAGGCTCGGTTTTCCTCTTCCCTCGATATATAAACAACACAATAAAAATTGCATCGCTCGGGTTTCTGCATTGGGCCAAGCAACTTCAGCACTCCAAGGATTTGTGAGCGGAAGGGGCTAAGCAAGGCTCCCCTCCCCCCCCTTCCAAATGTGGAAAATAGGCTAAGATAGACTTACTATTTATATACTCTTCCTTTCTGCCCATAACTGAGAGGCCGAACTCAGGGGAATTTTCCAAAGGCAAGTTAAAAGCGACGGGCACTTGAAAGTGTTGATATAGTTTAATTTTACACAGGGTGATGAGAAGTTTAAGAAAGGGATGCGGATACTTAGCAGCAACAATGAGACTTCTGGACTAACCTCAACGGTCCCTCCAGAATCCTGAAGGCTGTTGGGTCAGTTCTCGCTGGTTGAGGAATTCTGGGAGTTTTTTGTTTTTGTTTTTTAATTTGATTTATATGCCGCCCTTCTCCAGAGATTCAGGGCAGCTTACAATGCGTTAAGCAATAGCCTTCATACTTTTGTATATTTATACAAAGTCAGCTTACTGCCCCCACAAACTGGGTCCTCAATTTACCCACCTTAGAAAGGATGGAAGACTGAGTCAACCTTGTGCCTGCCTGGGATTGAACTTGCAAGTAATTGCAGGCAGCTGGTGTTCATCACAATGCTTTTAGTCTGCTGAGCTACCAGGCTCTTCCTTGAAGTTGAAGTCCACAAGTCTTAAAGTTGCCAAGATTGGAGACCCCTGATTTAAAATCTCCTTCAAGTTATGGTGGCTGATCCCTTGGATAATCTCTCTTGTTCCTGGTATCCCTAAGGTGGGATCTTGGAATTCCATCCAAGGAACAAGCTGAATACAGTAGAACCTCTAGTCATGACCATCATTCATTCCATAACTTTGGTCACAACCCGATTTGGTTGTGACCCCAACCTAATTTTGGAAATTTGGCACTTAGGTAAAAAAAAAAGGCACGGAAGGGGAAATTGGATGCAAGAAAACTGCCGAGCTCAGGGAGCACCAAGGGCCCTCCTTGGCCAAACTACTGTATTTTCCTGCGTATAAGACTACTTTCTAACACACAAAAATCTTCTCAAAAGTCGGGGGTCGTCTTATACGCCGGGTCTCATTCTCCTGTAACCAGGCAGACCAGCCCATAAGGCTCTGACGAGCCTTAAATGGCTCTGAGGAGGGTCGTCTTATACGCCCAGTTGTCTTATACGCCGGAAAATACGGTACTTATTACATTTAGCTGCTTTCCGGTATCCTCCATGCAAAAGAAACATGACAGCATTCCAAGCATCTGATCTTGTTATTGCTTCTGCTCGGCGAGCTCTTGTTTAGTGAGGAGAAAGTGGTTTAAGATCTGGATTAGCTCTGACAGGCATTACATCTCATCACTTTGAAACATCAGCTGGCCTGTTTCATCCCTAAAATATAAGGAAGGCAGGGGCGAAATCCAATTTTTTTCCCCTACCGGTTCTGTGGGCGTGGCTTGGTGGGCATGGCAGGGGAAGGATACTGCAGAATCTCCATTCCCACCCCACTCCTGGGGGAAGGATATTGTAAAATCCCCATTCCCACCCCACTCCTGGGGGGAAGGATATTGCAAAATCCCCATTCCCACCCCACTCCTAGGGGAAGGATGCTGCAAAATCCCCATTCCCACCCCACTCTGAGGCCAGCCAGAGGTGGCATTTGCCGGTTCTCCAAACTGCTCAAAACTTCCGCTACCAGTTTTCCAGAACCTGTCAGAACCTGCTGGATTTCACCCCTGAAAGAAGGGCAGCCAAGCTATCCTTCTGCTATTTTCCCTTACTCACACCTGTTTCCTCAAAGTTTTTGTGCGTGCGTGTGTGCGTGTGTGTGGCATTTTGCAAATCCCTTCTCTCGCGTCGCTGAGCATTACGTGCTTCAAAGTTGCAGCCTGTTTCAACTCCCTTCTGGGACATTGGCAAGCCAAAGTCTAGGCAGGGGGGAAAAAAATCAACAGGGCCCTTTTCAGGAATGAAACGAAGCAGATTTTTTGGATTGGAAATCGACTTCAAGAGCGGACAAGGCCAGAAGGAAGAATGAGGTTACCGAGTTGCTTCAACAGGAAACAGCCTCCAAAGCATAAGAAAATATTGTGGGTAAGCCGACACTCTTGCACGTCTGCAAACTGGCAACCACGGAGGTTCATCTCACGGTACTTAATCGTCGGGCCCAAGTTTGAGTTTAAGAAAGATGTTATTGATTCATCCTTCCCCTGGAAAACACTCTGGTGTTCATTCACCCTTTCCCTGCCCTTGAAAATAAATCCAACTAGAAATCTAACCCACTTGGATAAGCTTACCTGCTCTTCCAAAACATAAGAGAAGCAAATAAACAAGAGGAGGACGAAGGGAGGGCATTTAGGCACAAGTCAAGAAAATAGTCCCTTATGCCACCAGGCTTGAAATTTTGGCCTTAGACAACTTAGACAACCTTCTGTCTGACCTAACCATAGTACATAAAATCGTCTGCTACGATTAAATGCTCCCGGTTCGGACCGGATCGCCTGACCCGGTAGCGATGGCGGCGGTGGTTTGGAGAATCTTTATTTGTTATTATTATTTATTATTATTTATTAAATTTATATACCGCCCTTCTCCTTGCGGACTCAGGGCGGTGAACAGCCAGATTAAAAAACGGTACATAAAAGTTAAAAAAATTTAAAACCCATATAAATTTTGGCTGAAAGTTAAGACAATTAAATACTTAAAATACAACAACCCTACAATACTAAAAATCTAAAAAATTCAACAGGGATCAGGCTAGACCGGCAAGCTGGAAGAGATAAGTTTTTAGGGCCCAACGAAAAGTCCGGAGGTCGGAGATTGTTCTCAGTTCTGGAGGAAGATCATTCCAGAGGGTAGATGCCACCACAGAGAAGGCTCTCCCCCTGGGGGTCGCCAGCCGGCATTGTCTGGCTGACGGCACCCTGAGGAGGCCCTCTCTGTGGGAGCGCACCGGCCGGTGGGAGGCTATTGGCGGCAGAAGGCGGTCCCGTAAGTACCCTGGTCCTAAGCCATGGAGCGCTTTAAAGGTGATCACTAACACCTTGAAACGCACCCAGAAGTCCACCGGCAACCAATGCAGCTCGCGCAGGAGAGGTGTCACGTGGGAGCGTCCCGTCGCTCCCATAATCCCCCACGCGGCTGCATTCTGCACCAGTTGGAGCCTCCGGGTGCACCCCAAGGGGAGCCCCATGTAGAGAGCATTGCAGTAGTCCAGGCGACTACAGTATATGCTTGACAAAATACATCAATAATACGCTTGACAAAATACATCAATAAAATAAAATAAAATAAAATAATTCACATTAGAAAGGATCCGTGTGCTTTGTCTGTAGCAGTGAATTCTGAGTTTATCAATGACCTCCGACTATTTGCAATTGGCTTTCCTTTTATACGTTTCCCAGCTTTCCGGTAAGTCTGAAAAACTTTCTCACGGCATTTATCCATCTATCTTCAGGGAGGTCTCCAAACTTGGCGAACTTCAACTCCCAGAACATCACGAGGAAACGGGTGCTGGTTTCTTCTCCACAGCAGCACCTGAGCACAGGATGGAGGGAAGCTTAACAAAGAGCGACGCATCCTAGAAATAAAGGAGGAATTTCCCGACAGTGAGAATAATTAATCAATGGAGCGGCTTGCCTCCAGAAGTTGTGAGTGCTCCTTTACTGGAGGTTTTCCAGAAAAGATTGGACCATCGTTTTTCTTGGATGATATAAGAACTCCTGCCTTGGGGTTGGGCTAGATGACCTCCGAGCTCCCTTCCAACTCTTTTACTGTATTAGAAGACCTCCAAGGTCCTTTAGCATCAGCCATGATGCTATGATTCTTTTGGGACTCTTTTGTCCAAACAATTCCTGTCAACTGAAAAGCACGCAGATCTAACAGTAGCAGAGTTAGAAGGGGCCTTGGAGGTCATCCAGTCCAACCGCCCCACTCATGCAGAAAGGGCATGCGTTCATTCCGATGGTTCCCAACTAAGAAAATAAAATAACATTTGCAGGCTGAGATAGAATTTAAAGACTCTGTGTACATTCAAAGCTCTCCAGCTTAAAATCCTAGTGCAGGCTTTAAACCGTTCGGTCTGACTTGGGGGAAGGTGTGACCGTTCCCTTTTCCTCCACCTGGATCCCAAGGAAGCCCAAGAAAGCTGCCCAGTTTGGATCGAAGCGGCTCTTTCTTTGCCTAAATTTGGAAATATGCCGCCTAATTTGTCTCCGGAATTTTTTTCTTTTCAGGCTAGAGGGAGAGAGTAACGCTGGAAGGCTAACCGAGGAAAAACTGGCTGGTTTTAGGACCCTGTGAAGCAAATGGCTTGCCTAAAACATCACCAGCGTTTCTGAGAGCTGGTTGCTTATTCATTCAGAGGCAGGAACAAAACCATCCACCAACTGGGATCTACCAACTTCCTTTGCAAACAGGCAATGTAAAAAACAAACAAACAAACAAAAACTCAACACACAGAAGACCAAAGTCAAGAAAAACGTTTGAGGTTCTTCTCTCTTCTCTCTCTCTCTCTCTCTCCCTCTCTCTCTCCTTCTCTCTCTCTGTCTCTCTCTCTCCTTCTCTCTGTCTCTCAGTCACTCACTCTCTAACTCTCTCTCTCTCTTTCTCTCTCCCTTTTGCTCCAGCGCCTCATTCTTTGCAGGCTTTTTTTTTTTCCTCCATAACCTCAAGATGAAATTTGCCGAGAATTGCTGCTGGGACATCTTAGCAGAAGCAAGGAATGGACAACATTGAGATCAGCTTGCTAAGGGAAGCGGAGAAGGGAAGAAGCCAGTCATCAGAACTTGGCCTCTGGGCTATTCCACGGAGGAGTTTTCCTGCTCCGAAGAGCATCCACTAAAGTCAACCCTCTTGATCTCGGGCTCAACATGACAGCTCACGGCTTCTGGGACCTTTGGGTATTGGTGGGTTCTGTTGCGTTCCTGCTGGTCCGTGGACAATATGCTCAACAGGTCAATACGGACAATGGACACTGGAGGCAGATGATCCAGTGGGAGAATAACGGGAGGCTGTACAGCCTCTTGAACTCCGGCTCGGAGTACGTCCCGGCCAGCCACGTAAGAGCCGAGAGCAGCGCCAGGGTGATGTTGGCCGACGCCGCCACCAACCAAGGACAACGGACTGCAGGGAACACTCGGAGACAAGCGCCAACCTTACCCATCAGGTCAGGATCTGATACAGTCCGCGGACAAACTAGGCACCCCTTCGGCTTTGGACAGGTACCAGATAACTGGAGAGATGGAACTGCCGGAGACAGCAACTCCAACTCCCATCGTCCATGGTCAGGCACTCCTCGCCAGCGGCAGGTGGGCGCTGCGTCCTCTTCCTCTTCGTTTGTTGGGTTTGGACAGTTCTACCCACAGGGCTCCTACCCTCAGCCCCCTTACGCCAACCAGTATGAGACTTACGACCCGCAGGTGCCCCGGGCGTACGACGAGAGCCACAATTACTACCGTACCACCGGGACGTGGGGGGGTGCTGTGGCAGCCGCCGCAGCCAGCGCTGGAGTGGTGAACCCTTTTCAACCCAGAGTGAGGTACGAAGACTATACAGAGGACCAGAATCCCTACCGAGCTCAACCCCAACCCTATGCCCCTGTCCAGGAGAGACCATACGTGCCTTCCGCCCAACAGCTCCCATCGCCGGATGGCTTAGACAGACGTTATTCCCACAGCCTCTACCACGACACTGGAACCAGTTTTGACCAAAATGTCCCAGATTCCTACCCATCCACCCAGAACCAGGGACAAGGAGTCCCTCTTGCAGATAACTTGCATGTCCACTCTGGATCTCCTGCCAACACTGGTACCAGCTACGGGAACGAGCCCTGGGCGAGGCAGTATCCTCCTTTTGGGCAGGTTCCAGAAGAACCCTACATTCCTGCTCGCAACGTGGAACCCCAGCCTCCTTTCCGGCCCTTAGACCCCCATGGGGTCCCTCGGCCTGAGCCCTACCTTCCTATCCGGAACTCTGAAACTCCCCAGTTGATTCCAGACAACCAAGGAGTCAACCAAGGCCGTTTGACTGTGGGCAGCATCTACAGACCGAATCAGAATGGACGCGGTGAGTCTTTGACTATGGGAAGAGAGCTTTTGGTGTTGGGGACGGAAGAGATAATCTACTGTGGGATTTTGTGGTGTCCCAAAATTGGGGCAAAACCTAGACTCCTTCGCTTTCTTTTTGGGTTGAGAGAACCCAAATGGGTGATTTCAATATCAGGGCAATGATGATCAAAAGAATCGTCATTATCATTTTATCCATTGTCTATCCGCTGCAGGATGAGGGCCTCTTCTGCATTGTTTCCAACCAATACGGTCCTGAGCTTTCTTTTGCCAATTGGATCCAAAATACTTGCTGATGTCCTCGGTCAATCTTGTTTTAAGTATCTTTCATGGATGCTTTTGATCCCCTGGGATCTGTTCTATCTATCACTGCCTTGGTCCACACGCCATTCGTTCTTCTTGCTATGTGACCAGCCCGTTTCCATTTCAATTCTTTTACTCTTTTGAGAGCATCGTATGTTTTCATTCATTCTCCAATCCACACAGAGGTCTTTCTATCTTGTCTTGTGATGCCGAGCATGTATCTTTCCATGTCTCTTTGTGCCACTTGTAGCTTTGGTATCAATTGTGAGGTTATGACTGAGGGATCAAGATAATTAGACTATCTAGACTATCTAGAAATAGGAGGTGGTGCCAGAACATCAAAATTATCTAATGCAGTGCTCCTTAGATGAATCATCACAGTCTATTGTACTTTCTTTCCATTTCATGTCCACATTGACCTCTGTTAATGCTTTTAACTATAACATCTGTATGGACAAACTATGGCCAGCTGTTGCTTTCCAAAGCAAAACAGGAAACTATGGGTTGAAATCCTGTATGATATGGAAGCTTGAAGCTTAGCTTATCATCATATCTAAGCTAGTCACAATCATTATCTCATAGTTGGAGTGTCCCAGTAGGGTTTCTATAGATATCAATCTGCCCAATGCCCGTCCTCTCCACCAAGAAAACACATCTTCTTCTGTTTCCTTATTTCAATTAGTTTTGCATTTAATTGCCCTTCCGTTTTCTCAGTGGTCAGCACAATCCTCGAGATTTATAGCTGGGCATCCTTCCCATGGCAGACATTTTCCAAAGTCTTCTCAATACCATCCTAGTTGTAGATGGACTCCCTTGTTAGCCCAAAATTTCAGGACTTTTGGAATAAGTAAGGTTGAGTAGATCAGATTCGTGGTGTGAACCATTATCTCCTTTTCTCCTGAAAACGTCCCTTTGAATTGTGAACCTTGTTGGAAAACGCTAAACTACAGGAGAAGAACACGAGGTCTCACATCCCTCAATCATCTACCAATCTTCTGATTTACCCAATAATGTGTTCCTTGCCCATTGTTCTCCAGATGTCTTCCAGTAAGGAATGCCAAACTAATCAAGGGGAGATCCAACCTAGGACTAAGGAGAAATTTCCTGACAGTGAGAACAATTAATCAGTGGGACGGCTTGCTTCCAGAAGTTGTAAATGCTCCAACACTGGAAGTTTTTAAGAAGAGGTTGGATAACCATTTGTCTGAAGTGGTGTAGGATTTCCTTCCTAAGCAGGGGGTTGGACTAGAAGACCTCCAAGGTCCCTTCCAATTTGTATTGTGTGTTCTATTCAGTGGTTCTCCTCACTCACATTTTCCTTGGGTACCTTTCAGATCCATCAACCCTTCCCACCCATCTCCACCCACCTACATCCATACCCTTTCTACCCAGCTAGATGCACCTTTGCGTGTTTCCTAGCCCCACTTCTCACCCGCTATGTTTCTTCTCCCCACCCCAAGGATGTTTTCCGATCTTGCTGCTGGGTGAAAGTTGCAGAGATGCCTTTCAGTTAGTACAGAAAGTTTTTCAAAGTTGTTTTGTTTTAATTAAAAAGCGCTTCCCCCCCCCCCCCCCATCAACCCAGAATACAATAACACCATGGTGGGGGAGACAGTTTCAGTATTCTATCGCCCTCTAGTGACAAATAAAAACATTGCAAGTTTTCTTAGTTTGGCTGTTATTCCCACCAATAATAGCCTCTCTTTGAAGGAGATGATAGATTGGGGGGGGGGGTATGGGATGTGTGGGAGAGAGGCAGGCAGGCAGGTAGGCAGGCAGGCAGGCAGGCAGGCAGGCAGGCGGGCAGACAGATAGATAAAATAGAAAGAAAGAAGATAGATAGATGATAGATAGATAGATAGATAGATAGATAGATAGATAGATAGATAGATAGATAGATAGATGATAGATAGATGATAGACAGACATACAAGATAGATAGAAAGAAGATAAATAGCTAGATAGCCAGATAGATAAGATAGATAGAAAGTAGATAGATAGATAGATAGATAGATAGATAGATAGATAGATAGATAGATAGATAGATAGATAGATAGATAGATGATAGATAGATGATAGAGAAGAAAGAAAGAAAGAAAGAAAGAAAGAAAGAAAGAAAGAAAGAAAGAAAGAAAGAAAGAAAGAAAGAAAGAAAGAAAGAAAGAAAGAAAGAAAGAAAGAAAGAAAAAAACACCCCAGAATAAAAGCCATTAAATATAAGGCAATGTGAAATGTTTTAAAACAAAAGGGGCCACTTTCAATTTGTGGCCCTAGGCCCATCTCCTTTCTGGAAGAAAACCTGCTGTGGTTTTCAGAAAGGACACCATTATGTGCCCCCACCCCACCCTCACCCTTCCTCCTTTTAAATTTTCCCTGACTCCAACCATGTCACTAAAAAAATAAATAATCAGAAAGCTAAACTAAGCCGTGGCTCAGTTTGCCGACTGCCCCGAAGCTGTGGCTTGCACAAATAAACCGTGATTTGTCGCTTAGCATAAAGGGGGGCGAATCAGACTCCCCTGGGTTTGTTCCGCTTTTGATTAAACCGGCTGGAGAAACCTCCCCTAAGAGGCGGCGGTCTGAGATAAAGTGAGGCCTCGGATAAAGCAATCTATAGCTTTTTAAACCCACCC
Source organism: Coluber constrictor foxii (assembly GCA_038048745.1). Taxonomy (NCBI): domain Eukaryota; kingdom Metazoa; phylum Chordata; class Lepidosauria; order Squamata; family Colubridae; genus Coluber; species Coluber constrictor. The sequence continues at coordinate 21,399,525 of CM075972.1, forward strand.
ACTCTCTCCCATAAGCCTCCCACCCCACCCCACCCCTCCAGCTGACCAAATGACCAACAGATGCTAAACGGCTGCCTTGGCTCCATCCACATGTCTCTGATTAGATTTATTTCCCTTGCATTCCTGTATATGTACGGCAGTCACTTAGCAACCGCTCCACTTAGCATTCCTGCCTCAGTGTCCCACTGGGGTAGGTTTTTTTTTTTTCCATGTCTGAGTAGGCGTTGGGGTGACTACACGTCTTCCATTTCTGCTTTCCACTTACTAAACCCTGGCTTGGTCAACAGGGAGGAAGGGGGCCCACGTTTGTGAGATAACCTGACCTCACAACTCTCCATCCTTCCTGGTGCACGGAAACTCACCCACAAACCTCTGCAAAATTTCTCCTCCTGGATAATTCAGTTCTGTCCGCTGTGGAATTCCCACTCTAGCGTCTCCCGGGAGGGAAATCTTTCTGATGTAAACAAGTCGGATAAGGTTGCTATGCACATCGCAGCTGTCCGTTCTGCCTGAGAAAAAGCAATAACACTAACAGTAACAGAGGTGGAAGGGACCTTGGAGGTCATCTAGACCAACCCTCTGTGCTCACGCAGGAGACCTATACTAGGGATTCGAACCGGGAATTGCCGAGCTTTCTGATCGACAAGCTCAGTGGCTTAGCCACTTGAGCCGCCTAGTCAGGTCAGCTTTTAGCGTGCCCGGATATCCACAGATTCAGATTTATTTATGTATGTATGTATGTATGTATGTATGTATGTATGTATGTATGTATGTGATTTATATGCCGCCATTCTCCCCAAGGACTCAGGGCAGCTTACAAAAACAATCATAAATACAAATCACAATAGATTGGAGGGGACCATGGAGATCTTCTAATCCAACCCCCTATTCGAGCAGGAGACATTATAGAATTTGAGACAAGTGGCTGTCCAGTCTCTTCTTAAAGACCTCCAGTGATGGAGGTTCAGAGTGACAACCTCTGAAGGCCAGTTGTCCCACTGGTTAATTGTCCTCCCTGTTAGGAAGCTTCTCCTTAATTCTAAGTTACTTCTCTCCTTGGTTGGTTTCCATCCGTTGCTTCTTGTCTTTCCTTCCGGTGCTTTGGAGACACCCCCTCCTCTTCTTTGTGGCAGCCCCTCAAATACTGAAACGCTGCTATCATGCTCTCCCTAGCCCTTCTTTTCTCCAGACTAGCGAAAACCCAAATCTTGCAACTATTCATCTGTTTTAATCTCCAAGCCTTTGATCCTCTTAGCTGCTCTTCTCTGAACTTTTTCCAAAGTTCTCAACATCTTTTTTTTTTTTGTAGTGTGGTGACCAAAACTAGATGCAGTATTCCAGATGTGATCTTGCTAAGGTTTTATAAAACGGCACTAATACTTCACGTAACTTTGATTCCATGCTATGATTTCTATGATTCAAGGGATTGTCCACTTCTTTCAACTCCATTATTCTACCAGGTTTCCCCCAAAATAAGACCTCCCCTGATAATAAATCCAATCGGGCTTTTGAGTGCATGGCAATAAGGCCAAGGGCTTATTTCAGGGTTCAAAAAAATATAAGACAGGGTCTTATTTTCGGGAAGTGACGGTATGTTCTCAGCTCACCTAGTTGTAAGCAGTCCTCCATCTAAGAAACTTACAGTAGTGGCCAAAATTGTGGAAACCTTTTGGGAAAAGTGTATTTTTGAGGTTTGATGGCTAATAACACCATTTTTAATTTATTTTATTTTATTTGGAGTTTCAGGATAATCCTATTCCGCTGCTTCAGTTTCAGGATAATCCTATTCCACTGCTGGAATGGCCTGGGAATAGCCCAGACCTTCACCCAGTTGAAAATCTATGGAGCCGACTAAAGAAACTGGTTAGTCATAAGCGACCCAGCAATAAAACCAGGTTAACAGAAGCCATCATTCCATCTTGGTTTCACATGATAACAGCTGCAGAACTAAAAGACTTGGTTCGCTCCATGGGAAGAGGTTGTAAGGCTGTCTGTTATTTATGCTAAAGGTTACCCAACGAAGTATTAACTCTTATTTTTTCTACGGGTTTCGCTTTTCTTCTTTATACTGTAACTGCTATTCTAATAGCAAATCCTTCATAAAAGTTATCGCATTACATTCTTGATTAAATTATCTTTCCATTGATATGTAATTTTATGGTACTACTCCCCCCAAAAAGTGGTGTTATTAGCTAGTTTTAGAAAATACCCTTTTCCCAAAAGGTTTCCACAATTTTGGCCACTACTGTAAATAAATAAAAGCCAAACAAAAAGTAAACAAACAGACCAAAACACCTCACCAGAAATCAGCACCCAGATGAAGAGAGATCAACACCAAACTAGGCCAAGAAATGAGAAGTAAAGGATACCCCAAACAAGGAACTACCAATGCAGACAACCAAGCTAATAGTCAACCACAGCCTAATGAAAGAGCCACCAAGACTGACACTGATAAGGGAAGCCACTAATATGGTATCTAAAAATAAGAACAAACCTCACCCCCTTCTAGCACTGATAACGTTACCCAGTTTGGTAATGAAACGTCTGCGAGAATATAACCAAGCTCAGAGAACACCGAGGATCCCACAATCCAACCCTGAGCTACAAATATTCTCTTCTATCAGTATGACGAATGACCCTGCTGGTAAACTGAGTTTAAACCAGTATTATTAGCTAGTTTTAGAAAATACACTTTTCCCAAAAGGTTTCCCCAATTTCGGCCACTACTGTTATGGAAGAAGTCTCAGGTGCTTCAAGAAAAAGTCTTCCTTCGGATTATTATTATATTTTGGCGGAGGCAGCTCTCTACTCAAACCAACCCAAAATGTTGTGGGGGTTTTTTTTTTCCTTCCTCCCCAGCCTCCCTTCCAAATCTCCTTTGACTCCTCTTAAAGTAAGGCTCCCCCATGGCTGACATCAACAGAATTTATCAATTGAGAGAGACAGGAAACGAGAGCTAAACCGGTGACGTGATCCCCTCAGTGGAGATCGGTCCGGAAAAACAAGAAGGCATTGTTCTTTTTCTTTTCTTTTTTCTTTTTTTTTTTTTTTGCTTGTGGAAAAACCGTTCAGGGGGGCCGCGGGGCGCTTGTCAAAAACCCACAGCAGAGTTTTTGGGATCCAGCAGCTTGGCTAATCTCATTTGCATGCTGGCTCGGTTCTTTTTCTTCCCTCTTCAAACAAATATTTGGGGGGGGGGTATAGAGAGACAGAATAAAGTGTCTTGTCAGCATCTCTTCGTGCCTAGCGAGGGCCTCTCTTAAGGAGAGTTTAGGAGGGATTTTAAATTTGGGGAAGCCAAAATTTGATTTAATTACGTTTTTAGATTATTTTTAACTTTTATATTGCTTGTATTTTAATGTTTTAATGTTTGGCTGTTCACCGCCCTGAGTCCGTCAGGAGAAGGGCGGTATATAAATCTAATAAACTAAACTAAACTAAACTAAGGAGACAAGAGTGAGCCCTTTGGAGGGGTGTGTGCATCCTTATGTGCTTTGAGGAAGGACATCTCAAAGACACAGAGAAGGACAGAAAAGTGAGGGATGGGAAGCTTTAAAAAGTCTATATCAGGGGTGAAATCCAGCAGGTTCTGACAGGTTCTGGAGAACCAGTAGCGGAAATTTTGAGTAGTTCGGAGTAATGTGAGTGATGTAGGAATGGTACAGGGTCAGCTATATGAACACTGGAGGACCCTCTTTATTCACATTATTATAAGAAAAAAAAAGTGCTTGTTTAGAGATTACATTAAGTCAGCTAAATTCCATTCTTGGTAATATATCTTCTGAGGGGCCTGGTTGTCAAGAATGCAAGGACATCCATATGACACAAAAGTTACTCATTAACCAAAGAAGCCATGAATCTACGCATCAGGGGACACAGGACTGAGGAGCGTTGTTTAGCTAAAGATAATCTTATGAACTAGAAAATGATGAAGGAATTTAGTAATTAGAAAGGGTCAATTATCATGTAACAAATGTATGTTAACCATATATGGAAAACTGCTGTGCTCACAGAATCCTTTGTCTTGGATATGTATAAAAGCAGTTGTATCAGAACACTTTTTGGTTCAGAATTGCAGATACAAATCTGGTTCTGAAACTGCGCAATAAACTCTCTCTGGCTGAGCCAGAAATGTTGTTCAGTCTCCTCTTTCTACAACAGGAGAACTGGCAGATACCACCTCTGGCTGGCCCCAGAGTGGGGCGGGAATGGAGATTTTGGCTTTCTGTTCTGGAGAACTTAGAAAGTCAGGCCAGCCAAAAAAAACCTGTTGGACTTCGACTGAATCCTGATCTCTTCTTGTCAAGGATGTGGTTTCATTCTACTTTCTAAGATCTTCCCAATCCTTGCTTCTCTCCCTAGGGCTGCCTGATCTTGTACCTGACCCAAATTATGTCCAAGCGTCCACTTACGTTCAGAGAGCTCACCTCTACTCACTCCGTTGCGCAGCCGAAGAGAAGTGCCTTGCGAGGTAACTCTTTCCATGTTTCGCTTCTGTGCTTAATCGTTCATTCGTTTGTTTGTTCGTTCATTCGTTCATTCATTCAACCTGTATGTTCAAGACACAGACAGCATCTCTGGGTGGTAGATCAACAAATTAGGAGCAATGTTTATAAGAGAAAAAAAATCAAACCGGCCACACTAACCAGTAAGTTATCATAGATATACTGTATTATCTATCATTTATCTATCACATATTAGATCTTATCTATCTATTATCTATCACACTTGGAATACTGCATCCAGTTTTGGTCACCACGATGTAAAAAAGACGTGGAGACTCTAGAAAGAGTGCAGAGAAGAGCAACGAAGAGGATTAGGGGACTGGAGGCTAAAACATAGGAAGAACAGTTGCAAGGAACTGGGTATGTCAAGTTTAATGAAAAGAAGGATTGGGGGTGACATAATAGCAGTCTTCCCATATCTCAGGGGCTGCCCCAAAGAAGAGGGAGTCAAGCTATTCTCCAAAGCCCCTGAAGGCAGGACAAGAAGCAATGGGTGGAAACTCATCAAGGAGAGAAGCAACCTAGAACTGAAGAGAAATTTCCTGACAGTGAGAACAATTAATCAGTGGAACAATTTGCCTCCAGAAGTTGTGAATGTTCCAACACTGGAAGTTTTTAAGATGTTGGATAACCTTTTGTCTGAAGTGGTGTAGGGTTTCCTGCCTAAGCAGGGGGTTGGACTAGAAGACCTCTAAGGTCCCTTCCAACTCTGTTATTATATTATTTTCTAAAAGTCAGATACAGCAAGGGTTACTCTTAATTTTGAAGATAGGTGTCGAGTGCCAACGGAACCGAGGAACAATGGAGAGATTTCATTGTCAGAAACACAAAGGAAGCCCTGAATTTTGTAGAAGAAAACGGGAAGAGGAACTTCCTAAAAAGAAGCCAAAACAAAAGAGGGAGCAGGAAACAAATTCAGGGCCGAGTGTGGTTGGCAGCCCTTAATATGCATGTTGAATATATTTCCTTGCTTTAAAACAAAACAAAAAAAAAAACTGGGCACCTATCCCAGCCACATTCCAAATGTAGATTACCAACTGGCCAGAATGATAATTTATTTAAAAAGTAAACAAAAATCCTCAGCCTCTTCAACTCCGTTAAGACGGGATTTAATTGAAGGAGGATTGGACAGCCCGTTCAAGAAGGACCTTAAATGGAGTTTAAGGAAGGAAGGCTGAAAAAGAGCTCCAAAAGATATTATTTGCACGGATTTAAAAAAAAGCTGTATTTTATTATTAACAAATTTTTATTCATAATCAACATGCAAACATACAGGCATATAAACAAAACTTAGTCATCAAAATATAGCATCTAATACATTGAAGCTTGAAAAGGTTTAGACAAACTGGTAGCGGCAGCGGCAGGTGGTTTGGCAAATCGGTAGTGGTGGCAGCACTAGGCTCCACCCACCTGCCCGGATGTCGTTACTTCCTTGTTTTAACCAGGCAGTAACCTGTTTTTGACCCTCTGCACATGTGCAGAAGGCTTTGTGCTTGCGCAGAGGGTCCAAAATCTCACAGGATGTGCGCACGCAGGGGTGCACTTCCGAACTGGTAGGGAAGGTAAATAGATTTCACACCTGGTTCAAGGGAACTGAACAATGGGCCTCCATTCTCCATCTGAGCAGAGGTGGGATTCAGACGGTTCTGCAAACCGGTAACGGTGACTGCGGGCGGCTCTGCCCACCTGCCCGGATGTAATGCACGAGCGCTTGCGAAATGGTAGGGAAGGTAAGTGAATCCCACCTCATTCTGAGTCCCATAACATGAACCCTTTGAAATAGGAAGATGAGAGACGGAGCAGCTGGCCCAGAGACACCCAAAGAACTCCAGAATGGAATGGAAGCTTGGATCTTCTTAATCTAAGCCCAGCATTGTAATGATTAGGCCTCCTAAGTCAATTCAGTTGAGCACCAAAGTTATATTCTTGCTCTCATATCTCGGTTTCAACTTCGTCCAGCACGGCTTACACGGAAGAAGCGACCGATTACGATGTCCGTGTGCTACTGCGTTTCCCGCAGCGAGTGAAGAACCAGGGAACAGCGGACTTCCTGCCCAACCGAGCCCGTCATACTTGGGAATGGCACAGTTGCCATCAGTAAGTATCTCTCAGCATCAGAAAACGGTGTATGAAAGTGTATGGTGTTTTTGTTGAATTTGCCAAACCGGCTTAACCCAAGGTTGTTCACCACGTAGCACCGTGAAGGCAAACCGGAACCATATCGTGGGCACACGAGCTCAGCTCCGGTGTTCGTGCGCACACCAGCCACCTGTTTTTGGGGCCTTCTGGGCCCACTGGAAGTAGGGAAACAGGGTGTTTCCAACCTCCGGAGGACCTGGGGGGGTGGGGAAGTCCCAGCTAATTGGGAGGAAATGAGGATTTTGCAGTAACCTTCCTCTGGAGTGGGGTGAGAATGGGGATTTTACAATATTCTTCCCCTGGAGTGGGGAGGGAATGGAGATTTTACAGTATTCTTCCCCTGGAGTGGGAGGGAATGGAGATTATACAGTATCCTTCCCCTGGAGTGGGGAGGGAATGGGGATTTTGCAGTAACCTTCCCTTGGAGTGGGGAGGAATTGGGGATTTTGCAGTAACCTTCCTCTGGAGTGGGTTGAGAATGGGGATTTTGCAGTAACCTTCCTCTGGAGTGGGTTGAGAATGGGGATTTTACAATATTCTTCCCCTGGAGTGGGGAGGGAATGGGGATTTTACAGTATCCTTCCCCTGTCCCGCCCATCAAGCCACATCCACAGAACTGGTAGTAAAAAATTTTGAAACCCACCACTGCCTTGTAGTGCAGGCCAAAGATGGAAATCGGAGCTTCAGGAATGAGAAGGAAGGTAGACCCACCTTCTGACTGCCATCCATAGCATTCATATCCAGAACTTGCTGTGGACATCTTGCCATGCAGCAATCATCCCGTAGTTGATTTTAGTTCCTTCTAAGCAACCGTCCTCTCTTCTCCAGGCATTATCACAGTATGGATGAGTTCAGCCATTATGACTTGCTGGATGCTGCCACGGGGAAGAAGGTGGCTGAAGGTCACAAGGCAAGCTTTTGTCTGGAAGACACCACGTGTGACTTCGGGAATCTCAAGCGCTATGCCTGCACATCACATACCCAGGTGAGTTTACTTCTCAGAAATCTCAAATTTATGCAAAGACAATCTTTTCATGACTGGTCCAGAATGCGGCCGCGTGGGTGATTATGGGAGTGGCATGGCGCTCCCATGTAACACCTCTCCTGCGCGAGCTGCACTGGCTCCCAGCGGTCTTCCGGGTGCGCTTCAAGGTGTTGGTTCTCACCTTTAAAGCACTCCATGGCTTAGGGCCAGGGTATTTACGAGACCGCCTTCTGCTACGGATAACCTCCCACCGACCAATACGCTCTCACAGAGAGGGTCTCCTCAGGGTGCCATCGGTCAAGCAGTGTCGGCTGGTGGCCCCCAGGGGGAGACCCTTCTCTGTGGGAGCACCTGCCCTCTGGAACGAGCTACGTCCCGGAATACAACTAATCCCGGATCTCCGCACTTTCCGTAAGGCCCTGAAGAAGGCCCTTTTTTTATTCCAGCAAGCCAGCCTAGCCTAAAAGGTTTTTTATGGGCTAGTTTTTAAGTTGTATAGACGTGGGATTTTAAATTGGGAGGCCGATTGATTTAATTTATTTTAGTTATCTTAACTTTTATACTGTATGTATTTTAAATTTTGGCTGTCCACCGCCCTGAGTCCTTCGGGAGAAGGGCGGTATACAAATTCAATAAATAGATAGATAGATAGATAGATAGATAGATAGATAGATAGATAGATAGATAGATGATAGATAGATAGATAGATAGATAGATAGATAGATAGATAGATAGATAGAAAGAAAGAAAGAAAGAAAGAAAGAAAGAAAGAAAGAAAGAAAGAAAGAAAGAAAGAAAGAAAGAAAGAAAGAAAGAAAGAAAGAAAGAAAGAAGGGGGAATGCCTTCTTTTGTCATTATTTCTGACTTCCAAGACCTCTGGATGCACAAAGGCAATATTATGATATTACTAGAGAGTCAAGGCTGACATTTTGGACCCAACTCTTAGGGTTTTGAAGAATCAGTGGGGTTACTTAGAGTAGGTGTGTTGGAGTTATCTAGACTTAGGCACATGTATTTGGGCATAGGTGTTTAAAATTGTGCTACATAAAAAGAGTAGTTGGCTGCAAAATCTGAGCAGTTCAATCTTGGGGTTTCAGAGGCTGCAAACCCTTTAGTATTTAGCCAAAACGTGTTTGTGTGTGAGTGTGGGTGTGGGTGTGGGTGTAGTCTGAAGATCAAATTAAGCTGCTTAGCAGTTGAAGTCCTAGTCTTTGGTTCTATCCTTGATGGAGAAGGATGAGAAAGAAGAAAGAGAGGAAGGAGAAAGAGAAGGCGAAAGAGGTGAAGAGTAGTAGGATGAGGAGGAAAAGGAGAAAAAGAAAGACAGGAAGGAGAAAGAGAAGGTGAAAGAGGTGAAGAGTAGTAGGATGAGGAGGAAAAGGAGAAAAAGAAAGAAAAGGAGGAGGAGGAGGAGGAGGAGAGTAGTAGGACAAGGAGAAGACGGAGAAAGAGAAAGAAAAGGAGAAAGGAGGAGGAGGAGGAGGAGAAGGAGGAGGAGGGTAGTAGGAGAAGGAGAAAGAGAAAAAAGGAGAAAGGAAGAGGAGGAGGAGAAGGCAAAGGAGGAGGAGAAGGAGGAGGAGAGTAGTAGGACAAGGAGAAGGATAAAGAGAAAGAGAAAGAAAAGGAGAAAGGAGGAGGAGGAGAAGGAGGAGGAGGGTAGTAGGAGAAGGAGAAAGAGAAAAAAGGAGAAAGGAAGAGGAGGAGGAGAAGGCGAAGGAGGAGGAGAAGGAGGAGGAGAGTAGTAGGACAAGGAGAAGGATAAAGAGAAAGAGAAAGAAAAGGTGAAAGGAGGAGGAGGAGGAGAAAGAGAAGGAGGAGGAGAAGAAGATCTAATTCTCTTTGTATCATGCCTATTTTCCCATCAAGCATCTTTTCCCAGTCCGACAGCTATTGTCTTTCAAACTGTCATCAAGATTTGAACCCAAGATTTTTTTTAAATTATCCACTTAACGGTTCAAGCCACGTTTTTCTTTTCTTCCAGGGTCTGAGTCCCGGTTGCTACGACACTTACAATGCTGATATAGATTGCCAGTGGATCGATATCACAGATGTTCAGCCTGGGAATTATATCCTAAAGGTGCGCCACAAAATTTTGATCTTCCCAAATGTTGCTTTTTGCTATTCTTTAGGGAAGTAAAGACTGTGTTATAAGTGAGAAGTCCAGTTCAAGTGGCTGTTGAAAAGGGGGGGCTGGGGGTGTCAACAGTATAGTCAGACACGTCAAGATGACAGATGCAATGGTGCTTTCAATCCTCTGCCAGGTTGTGTTGCAACTCCCATAAAAGCCAGACAGAGTTTCAATCGCAGCATCATGGTCATCATTTCAACTTTTTAAATCATACCCCACAACAGTGTCTCTCAGGCTCAGCATCTTTAACTTATTGGTTGACAAGGGAATTCTCAGAGTTGAAGTCCACACATCTTTAAAGTCATTGAGGATAAAACTGCTGCCCTATGGACACCACTCATGAGGGTGGGCCAAAATACACTGATGAGCAGACCAAGGGAGAAAACGATGTGCCCTTCCTATCTAAGAAGCTGGTTGGTTGGTGGGTTGGTTAGTTGGTTGGTTGGTGGATGGGTTGCTGGGTTGGTTGGCTGGTTGGTTGGTTGGTTGGTTGGCTGGTGGGTTGACTGGTTAATTGGTTGGTGGATTGGCTGGTGGATTGGTTGGTTGGTGGGTTGACTGGCTAGCTGACTGGCTGGCTGGCTGGCTGGTTGATTGGCTGGTGGGTTGGTTGGGTTGGTTGGGTTGGGTTGGTTGGGTTGGTTGGGTTGGGTTGGGTTGGTTGGGTTGGTTGGGTTGGTTGGGTTGATTGGTTGGTTGGTTGATTGGTTGGTTGATTGGTTGATTAGTTGGTTGGCTGGTTAGTTGGTTGATGGTTGATTGGTTGGTGGGTGGGTGGGTGGGTTGGTTGGTTGATTGGTTGGTTGGCTGGTTGGTTGGTTGGTTGGTTGGCGGGCTGTTTGGTTGGTTGATTGGTTGGTTGGTTGGTTGATTGGTTGGTTGGTTGGTTGGTTGGTTGGTTGGTTGATTGGTTGGTTGGTTGATTGGTTGGTTGGTTGGCTGGTTGGTTGGTTGGTATAGGAACTTTTACCTTCTTCCCAGTTCTGTATCAAAGAGGTTGATTTGTTTTTTCATTTTCCCTCAACCTCTCAGGTTCAGGTAAATCCCAAATACATCGTGATGGAATCAGACTTCACCAACAACGTGGTAAGGTGCAACGTTCACTACACCGGGCGCTTTGTGGCCACCACAAACTGCAAAATCTCCCAGTAAGCCTCTGGAACGACTTTCTCTTTGGGAGCATGGAAAAGCTGAGTCCAATTATTTTGCAGGATGGTCTAGCTTTGAGAGGGCCACCATGAGACTCTTTGAAACAAATGTGTCCTCCATTGTCCTGGGATCAGAGCTTGGACAAATCATTTTAAATCTGATTCACTGTTAGTAGAGACAGGGTTAGTTTGATCCGAGAACGAACAACCTGTCAAAATGGTGGGACTCTTTATTGGCCTGAAGTCATCTTCTCCCAGAGCAGATGACCTTCATGAGTGAGATGGATCTCTTCCCTGCCCTTTTCCCTTTCACCCCCTTATCACTGATCTTATCCAGTAAAACTTTCTGACTAGTTTCCCCAACCTGGATCACCTCCATTCAATCTGGATGACAATGTCCCTCAACATTTCTCCCTGGCCTGTAGGCCAAACCTGGCAAATATTACAGGTCTAAACATCTGGAAGTATTAGAAATCCCCTCAGCCCCCTCTTTGCAGCATATATCCTCCTTGTGCCCAGAGAGAGAAATATCTGCCTCTACCTAGGATCGGATTCACAGCCACCTGATTGTGAGGCGAGAGCTCCACATTTAGGCCACCGCATCACTCTGAGAGGGACACCTGGCATGATCTGAAAATAATTTCTGCTGTCCCTGCGTTTGCCTCTGATTGTAGACTTCACTCTCTTTGGTTTCTCCTTCGCAGGTCTTGATTTCAACCGGGATGGTAGCAGCTCTTCCACCTTGCTTAATGGTCCTCTCGTTTTCTGCAAAAAGCCTCTGGGCAAGGTGTAGCCCGCTAGGAGGGACTGGCCTCATCATCGCACCTGGGCTCTATACAGAAATGGGAACGGTTCCACGGCTTCTTCCTTTTTTTTTTTTTTTTGAGACTATGTTAAATGAAAATGTGTCACTTTAATACTTTTTATAAAGACTTTTGTTTCTGAATCTTGGTTGGTTGGTTAGTTTAGCAAATGCAGAAGGCTGCTCGTTCGCAGGTCTGTGCATTGGGGAGAGAGAGAGAACGATCCAGAATGTAAGCTAAGGCGTAAATGCAAGTACAGAGAGTCCTCGACTTACAAGAATTCGTTTAGTGACGGTTTCAAAGTTACAACGGCACTGCAAAAAAAAGTGACTCGGGGGCCACTTTTTTTTTCCAGACTTACGACCATTGCTGCATCATCCCCGTGGTCGCAAAACTCAAGACGCTTGGCAACTAACTCGTATTTATGACCGTTGCAGTGGCCTGGGGTCCCCATTTGTGACCGTCTAACAAGCACAGTCCATGGGGAAGCAGGATTCCCTTTAAAAATCTGTTTCCAATCTGGGGATGGGCAAGTCCTCGATTTATGACCCCGATTGGGACGGAGGCTGCCTTTGATCTGTTCACGGAAGGCAGGAGCCCCGTTTCAACCAGGAAGCCGCATTAGGACTGAGGGCTGTTTGTTCTCCTGTGAGCATTTGTTCCCATTTACACTGTCAATCGTGAGCTGGCAGGGGCTCTCTTGGGGCTCTGGCAGGCTGCTTTCGTTTTTTTCATTGGTGCGTAGTCAAAAAAAAAATGGCTTTCAGAGAATTACAGAGCTAATTCTGAGCTTCCAATTGAAAAGACATGGCACTAGAGGAAGAGGGGGTGGGGGAGGAGGAGGAGGAAAGAAGGAAGTAGGGAGGGAGGGAGGGAGGGAGGGAGGGAGGGAGGGAGGAAGGGGAGAAGAGTAAGAGGGGAGGGAGGGAGGAAAGAAGGGAAGGGAAGGGAAGGGAAGGGAAGGGAAGGGAAGGGAAGGGAAGGGAAGGGAGGAAGGAAGGAAGGAAGGAAGGAAGGAAGGAAGGAAGGAAGGAAGGAAGGAAGGAAGGAAGGAAGGAAGGAAGGAAGGAAGGAAGGAGCTTCCAATTGAAAATACATGGCACTAGAGGAAGAGGGGGTGGGGGAGGAGGAGAAGGAAAGAAGGAAGGAGGACGAGGGAGGGAGGGAGGAAGGAAGGAAGGGGAGAAGAGGAGGAGGGAGGGAGGGAGGGAGGAAGGGGAGGAGGGGAGGGAGGGAGGAAAGAAGGGGGGAGGAGGAGAGGAAGGGAAGAGAAGGAAGGTAGGTTGGAAAAGAGGGAAAGAAAGAAAAAGAAGGAAAGAAAGAAAAAGAAGGAAGGAAGGAGGAAAGAAAGAAAGAAAGAAAGAAAGAAAGAAAGGAAGGAAGGAAGGAAGGAAGGAAGGAAGGAAGGAAGGAAGGAAGGAAGGAAGGAAGGAAGGAAGGAAGGAAGGAAGGAAGGAAGGAAGGAAGGAAGGAAGGAAGGAGCCAGATCCATAATTGGGCAGAATCATCCACACAACCAGGCCAGAACACAATCCAAGGTTGAGCTTTTAAAAACTCTTTAGCCAGGTGGAACAAAAACCTGGTGCTGGGAAGCAGAGAGCCCCAAAACACCTGGCTAGACTAGAGCATGGAGGGAAGGAGGCATGCCTAGAGAAGGCCTTGTTCACTGGGTGTGGCGGGGATCGACGACTGGCGTTCTGACCAAACCTGGCTTTCTAGGAAGACACAGTCCTCCCCCACTGAGGGCTGAAGACAGAAAACCTTTGACCTTCACACCTCAGCTTCCAATGGAATCGATTCAGGTAATCTGAGGGATTAGCCAGGGAGATCCAGCATGACCAGCCCTCTCTTGGCAGAAATGGTTGTACAGGGTCTCTTTTCCAACAAGGCCGCAACAAAAAATAATTAAAATTCTACAGCTATGCTAGTAAGGATCAAATCTTTTACAGATTAACAGAGTTGGAAGGGACCTTGGAGGTCATCTAGACCAACCTCCTGCCCAAGCAGGAGACCTACACCATTTCTAGATGGCAGTCTAATCTCTTCTTGAAAGCTTCCAGTGGTGAAGCTCCCACAACTTCTGAAGGCAACTTCTCTTGGTTGATTGTTCTCCCTGTCAGAAAATTCCTCATTTCCAGGTTGAATCTCTCCTTGGTCAGTTTCCATCCGTTACTCCTTGTCTGGCCTTCAGGTGCTTTGGAGAACAGCTTGACCTCCTTCCTCCTCTCTGTGGCAGCCCCCCAAATATTGGAAGATGGCTATCATGTCTCCTCTGGTCTCCTCACTAGACCAGCCATGCCCAGTTCCTGCAACCGTTCTTCATATGTTTTAGCCTCCAGTCCCCTAATCATCCTGCTTGCTCTTTTCTGCTCATTTTGCTCAACTGAAGTAGATGGGGTTGACTTTCAAAAGCTGGGTCAAGGTTGGGTCTGACAGGCAGGTAGAACCAACAAATTCTCACATGGGGAAGGGAGAATGTTAACATTTCTTCTTTTCTTTTAACTCAAGGAAAGCATTAATTTCCTGCAGGAAATAATCCCACTGATCCGCCAGAACCACACCAGTAAAACGGGTTAGAAGAGAAACTCAAGAAGAGTGCAAACAAGGGAGAAGTTATTGACAGCCTTGTAAGGTAGTCCAGACAAGACAAGTTACATTAACAGAATCTCACAAGTCTGAAAAAATATCCCCCCCCCACCCCCCGTCCCCCAAAAATCACCTTTACGTCCTAGAAACTAGGGTAGGTTTCTGAAATATTTTCCACACCCTTATTCCTTCTCTGGGTCCAACTGCCTCTTATTCAATCATTCCCCAGGCTGCGGCTCCTCTCCATCTCACAAGGTCATTTCCCACATACGTTACAGTTGGCTACTTCATATATGAACGTGTCCCAATCAGATTTCAATTTCTGAATGGGAGTGTGTAGCCATTACTACCAAGCGTCAGTAGAGGGCAATCTTGCCAAGGATTTTAACTTTATTTGCTAAACCGATAAAAAGTGAATATTAGCTCCTCTTCCAGTAGCATCTTCATACCAGCCAGATCTTCACCTCGCTTCGCTTTTTGAGATTAACTGAGATCATCTCAGGGTGGCCAGCTAACTGAGCCAAATAAGGCCTAAACTTTTTTTTACGAAGGCGGACAACTTTAAAACAAACTCTTAAGCTATTAAAGTATTTGATAAGAGTGGTCATCGGAGCCCCAGAGAGCTGAAGCTCTAAGTAAACATAAAAAGCAGGGAATGCTTGAAATGAATTCAAAGTTCAAGGTAACCAGCGGCAAACAATACGAGCAGTTAGATTGCATTCTGCATGGAGAACGCAAGATAAAACCCCCAACACTTGGGATCCTTTAGAAGTTTGTTTAAAGGAAGAAACATACCGTTCCAAGGTTCACCGTGTAATTAAACAGTCTCGCCATCCAATTAATCAACAAAGATAAAGCAGAAGGCTTAGCTTCCCAACTTTCAATCATAAACATTGTTAAATCTTCCCCAAGCTATCACTCAAACTTTAAAATACAGTCTACCTCCAATGGGTTTTGTTTAATGTTTGATCTCACGGGAATGTTTGCAAGTTTGGGGAAGAGAATGGAGTTTAGGGGCCTTCAGTGGTTGGCCGTTATTTTTTTATAATTTTTGTGACCTTTTTAGAACACCCATATCCTTCTGGATGGTGTGCAATACAATTATGTAAGCTGTGATGACATGAACTGTGTGTTAACCAACTGCCTTGTCACAGTCTGAATAGATGCTCAGATTAAGTTCACACAGAAACATAGATCACCAGCTGACCCAATACCCAAATATAGTTTGGTTTAGCAATATACATGAACCCATCCACCGAATAATGACTGTTTTGTTATCTGATTTAGAAGTTCGTGTGGTCTTGCCAATTGTGGTTTATGCAAGTTAACTGCACTAGAAAGCAAGCCAAGAAATCATGGATGGAAACTAATCAAGGAGAGAAGCAACTTAGAACTAAGGAGACATTTCCCTGACAGTGAGAACAATTCACCAGTGGAACGACTTGCCTCCAGAAGTTGTGAATGCTCCAACACTGGAAGTTTTAAAGAAGAGGCTGGATAACCATTTGTCTGAAGTGGTGTAGGGTTTCCTGCCTAAACAGGGGGTTGGACTAGAGGACCTCCAAAGTCCCTTCCAACTCTTGTTATTCTGTTTAGGGGGAAATTGATTTAGAGTTGCCATCTTTTTTGCTCAGGCTAATTTCTTCTCTTCAGCCATCCAAGGATGTGGTTGAAGGTAACAAGGATATACTAAATAATACCAGAATATAATATACTGAAATACTAGAATTAGTAGCAGCTTGTTATTCTGTAAACATTTGTACTTGTAACACATATATGATATACTATGCCTTTGTATTTGTAACACGAAAATGCTACATTATGCCTTTATATTTGTATTTCCTGGAACTAACTTCCTTTAACAAACATGCCTCCCTAAAGTATCTGGTATTTGTCAAGCATATGTTCCTGCCATTTGATCTGAACCCGTATCAATCTTCTTATCTCGTCCTCTCCTGCCATCCAGGGCCTAGCAGGTATCTCGGGTTGGAGTTGCATACAATTTACTCCTACAGCCTTAAAACTTTACACCTTTTGATCTGCGCAAGTTCCTTTCCCTGCAACCCTGAGGGGCCAATGGTGAGAATAAAGGAATGCTCAAGGAAGAGATAAAACACTGATAACGCTGATTGGGAGGCTTCTATCCTTTTGCAGGGCAATAAGGAATACGCAAAGCTAATTAGGAGGCCAGAATTGAGAAGTTTAATTGGGTGTTTTAACAGTATAAAAAGGAGTCACGGATTCGCCAGAGCGCGTGGCATGTCCTTTTTGTATGTGTTTGGAATTGCTGACCCAGTCTTTGATCAAAGATTACATGCAGATTCTTTCTCAAGCCTCCCTTTGAGTCCTCCTTTGGCTCATGGTGGCTTAAGCATTCTTGTCAGACCTTACATGGTCAAATAAGTCAAAATGGCAGTTGTATAATAAGTCAAAACTCCAGCCGTTTTCTGTATGTTCCATCTTGTCTAACCTGATACCTTAACCATTAGACCAAAGGTTTTCAAACTTCCCAACTTTTAAGATTTGTGGACTTCAACTCCCAGAATCCCACGTTCCCCTAATCCAGGGATCTCCAACCTTGGCAACTTGAAGACTTGTGGGCTTCAACTCCCAGAATCCCACCTGTTCCCCTAATCCAGGGATCTCCAACCTTGGCAACTTGAAGACTTGTGGACATCAACTCCCAGAATTCCTCAGCCACCAAAGCTGGCTGAGGAATTCTGGGAATTGAAGTCCACAAGTCAAGTTGCCAAGGTTGGAGACCCCTACTCTTAATGTATGGCTTCCCGCACCAGATACTCAAATAAGGTGTGAGACGAAGGTAATTTCTTACAATTTATTCAGAACTTGATTTTAATACAACAAAACTTTTTGTTAGCTAGAAGCCTGGAAGAAGTACAGTTACCAGGCAGGTTTGACTTGCTCGCTATTAAAACAAACAATAAAGTCCATCAGGATGGTGAGACTAAGGAAGTAGGAGTAGGAGGTGGGGGAGGGAAGTGAAATGCCAGGGGAAAAAATGAAAAAAACTCAGCAGTTAAAAGGGGCTGCCTCTGTCACAAACTACAACTCAGCAAAGTGGATATTTCAATCTTTTCCCAAAAATGCAGAATGGACGCACCTGTGATAGGCAACGGTGAAACTTCAGGAAGTGTTTGGACTACAACTCACATCCTTCCTGAGGAGATGAGAGCTGTAGTTTGACAGCCCCTGGAGAGCTACACACCGCTAGCAGCGGAGCTCAGTTAAGGCAATTGAGCCTTAAAAATTGTCAAGCCGGGGGGATAAAATGAAGAATTAAAATATGTGCTGCCAATTCTCAACATCGTAATACTGCAATAATAAAAACGAAATATCCACTTTGCTTGTGTTGGTTCCTCCACCGTTTGGGTCTGGTTGCTTCTTAAAAGAGGACACTGGGCATCAAAGATTTCTAAGGTTCAAACAGTGCTAAAAAGCAGCTTTGGAGAATCAAGGTTTGGTCGGGAGGTTATTTTTTAGGAAGTCAAAAAAGAGGAAGGTAGAAATTCAGCTCAGGATGGTCATGAGGAACTGATATGGTGTTTGTTCCAATTCTGCAAAGATTTAATTTGGAGTCAATTCAATCCAATCTAGGCATCATATCATCCCCTTGGAGAGTTAAAACAGGATATCTCCCAATCTGCTAGGCTACTCTGGTGTAAGCACCGAAAAAGGTTTTTTTCCCCATCATTTTGGACACTGGGATCAATTGTCCATAACCAACTGGAATCCTCCCATTTTCAGCTCCAACCAGCCATTCGGATTGTGTTTTTCGCAGTCAACATAGCCTACAAAGCATATCACATTTTTTGTTTTTTAAAAAATAGAGCGATATAAAATAATGACAGTGCCACGTTCCTTCAGATTCCCGGAAGAGTCACGTTTTCACATCTTCCAGTTTTGTAACATGTTGACACAGTTCAACCATCAGGCATTTAAACCAAAGGCAATTTTTTTTTCTACTCCCCCCCCCCCCAAATTCAAAATCTAACTCAATGCAGTTCCCCTCCCCCACCCCACCCCCAAGGTTAAACTTTTGTATCTGGGAAAAAAAGACAGGGAAAACGGAATCGCTTCGTTCTCTTTCGTGCAAAAAGAGCAAGAAATACTTTAAAGACATTGTTTAAAAGATCCAACTTAGTATAATAAAAGAAACTGGGATGGATGCTTTGGGAGAAAATACCCGAGTGTGGGACATCTATCCCCCAGATGCAATAGGAAAGTGGAGCTTTGCATTCTAGCTTCCTTTCCTTAAAAGCTCCTAGCAAAAAAAAAAAAACCCAGTTGCCTTGACATGCCTGGTTTTAAGAGAGTTTTTCACGGGATAAAACTTGGGAGTTCAATCTAATAAATTGTCCAGTGATGCACTGTGGCATTGACAAAGTGGAAATGGTTGCATTTTTTGCTCTGGTTCAGGCATTTTAGTATCCAATGCAGGAGTCCTTGGTCTTTCCCTGTGGGTTATAGGAAAACGAGTTAGTCCTCAGCTTATGACCACAATTCAGGCCCAAAATTCCTGCTGCTAAGCAAGATATTTGCAAAGTGAAATTTTTATCCCAGCTTTTCTTGCCACAGCTAGTCACACTTAAATTGTGAAGTTAGGAACACGAGGCTGTTGAGTGAATCTGGCTTCTCCCCTTGACTTGGGCTTGCCGGAAGATCGCAAAACGAGGAATCACGTGACCGGACACGGCAACCCATCATAAATACGAGTCGGTTGGATTTTGATCACATGACCTTGGGAGAGGCTGTGACAGTCACAAGTGAAAAACGGTCATAAAGTCACGTTTTTTGCAGGGCCGTTGTGAACTTTGGGACGGACATTAAATGAACTGTTCTAAGTCGAGGACAAGCTACAATTAGTGTCTCCACAAAAAGTCCAGTAAAAAGGAAAAAGCAGCCTGGTTGGCTGAGGGACTCTGGGAGTTGAAGTCCACAAGTCTTAAAGTTGCCAAGGTTGGAGACCCCTGGACTAGAGATCTTGTTAGATTCTTTCCTGCAAGGGCCTGCTTGCACACCATCCCCATATCCAGGGGTGAAATCCAACAGGTTCTGACAGGTTCTGGGGAACCAGTAGTGGAAATTTTGAGTAGTTTGAAGAACCGGATATACCACCTCTGCCTGGCCCCAGAGTGGGGTCGGAATGGAGATTTTGCAGTATCCTTCCCCTGGAGTGGGGAGGGAATGGGGATTTTGCAGTATCCTTCCCTTGCCACACCCACCAAACCACACCCACAGAACCGGTAGTAAAAAAAAAAAAATTGAACTCCACCACTGCCCACATCTCAAATCTTACCTCTTCAACAGTTGCTTGATATCCTGGATTATCCAACTCAAATGCTTCTATATCCACTCTTGCATCAGACCCTCTGTGGATTGTGATTTTGCCACGCCGAGCAAGCGCTTTAGGCTGCAAAGAAAACAAAGAACAAAGCAAGATAGCACCAGCCGCCTGCAATTACTGCAAGTTCGAATCTCACCAGGCTCAAGGTTGACTCAGGCTTCCATCCTTTCGGGGTAGATAAAATGAGGACCCGGATTGTGGGGGCAATAAGCTGACTTTGTATAAAAAAGAACACCGCTTGGGGAGGGGGGCCAAAAGCCCTACTAAGCAGGTATATACAAAAGTATGAAGGCTATTGCTTAATCCATTGTAAGCCGCCCTGAGTCTCTGGAGAAGGGTGGCATATAAATTGAAGCAATAAATAAATAAATAATAAGTAAGTAAGTAAGTAAGATGTGAGTTGTAACAAGATATAGGCATCTTTTAGAGTTCTGAAAAGGAGCCCTGGGGAATGATTGCAAGTCCAATCTCTTCTTAAAAAGTCCAATCTCTTCTTAAAAACTTCCAGTGTTGGAGCACTCACAACTTCTGGAGGCAAGTTGTTCCACTGATTAATTCTTCTCACTGTCAGGAAGTTTCTCCTTAGTTCTAGGTTGCTTCCTTCCTTCATTAGTTTCTTCTCCTGCCTTCAGGTGCTTTGGAGAATAGCTTGACTCTCTCTTCTTTGGGGATTGTAATTGTAATTAAACACCAGCTGTCTGCAATTACTGTAAGTTCGAATCTCCCCAAGCTCAAGGTCGACTCAGCCTTCCATCCTTTCTAAGGTGGGTAAATTGAGGACCCAGTTTGTGGGGGCAATAAGGTGACTTTGTATAAAATATACAAAAGTATGAAGGCTATTGCTTAACGCATTGTAAGCCGCCCTGAGTCTCCAGAGAAGGGCAGCATAGAAATCAAATAAATAAAAAAAAGAGTCTCCACATCTTTTTTAATCTCATGGTGACCAAAGAAGCTGCTTAAGACTATGTCTTGAAACAGGTTTAGGACCTCAAGATTCAGAATGTGAATCTGAAGAAACTTCTCTAGCTGAACTTGTGAGGTGTCAGCCACGGGAAGTCTCCCAAGGCAAGAATTGCATTAAAAATAATTAAAATTACTGTATTTTCCTGCGTATAAGATTACTTTCTAACACACAAAAATCTTCTCAAAAGTCGGGGGTCGTCTTATACGCCGGGTCTCATTCTCCTGTAACCAGGCAGACCAGCCCATAAGGCTCTGACGAGCCTTAAATGGCTCTGAGGAGGGTCGTCTTATACGCCCAGTTGTCTTATACGCCGGAAAATACGGTAGTCACCACCTGAACGACAAGAGCAATCAGATGAAGATGATGTAAGGTCACCCAGCCCTCCCTCCCTCCCCCACCCACCCCCACCATACCCAGAGAGTGGAGAAAAGCAAAGTGCAGATGTTTTATGAGGTCCTTGTCCAGCCAAGGGAGTAAACCTCTTGATTAAGCGACCTCTGGCTGCAGCTCTTACCAGCCACAGGAAGGTGGGGACAGCAATTACGGCAAGGAGAAACATAATGATGAGGACGACAGCATAGACAGGGACACCTGGTTTTTTCAAGGCAGGCTCCAGCCCAGCACCTGAGAAATTAAAAAAGGAGTTAAATCAGAGTATAAATATTGATAGCTGGAATAGTCATGGCAACAGGTCAGCCAATGGGGACTGTTTGGAAACTGAAACATAGCATTTGTTTGTATGGAGCCATAAGAGAGAGTTTTGGAGTCAAGCAGCGGAAGAGCGAAAACACCCCTTCAGAAGAAGAGACAATAAGGAAGATACTGGTCTCTGCAGAAATGGGACAGACTAACGCTAAAAATTAAAAGATAAAAGGGGACACAGAACACGATGCTATATGGAATGGTTTCTCTCAATGGTTGGAAGTTAGAACGCAATAGAATCCGGTTAGGTGGAAATGGAAAGAGATACTCTATAGGTATTAGAATGTAGGTATTAGAATGAAAAGATATATTTGATACTCTAGAATACGAGAGTGAGAAATAATTGGACAGCACTGACACTGTTAAATATAGTATCTATGTTAGTTTGTTTTTACCTTCGTTCCATGGCAAGTGGAATGCCAGGACAATTACACTGTATTCAATATATTTATGTCTTTAACAATAAAAATATTTTTTTAAGAGAGAGAGAGAGGGAGAGAGGGAGGGAGAGTGTGTGTTTGGAGTCTGGGCATGGCTTAGATTTGCTGAACTGTATATCAAAGTTGGTTTGGCCTCTGTAATGGGAGCCTCTGTACAAGTATGAAGGCTATTGCTTAAAGCATTGTAAGCCGCCCTGAGTCTCCGGAGAAGGGTGGCATATAAATCAAATTAAATATATATAAATATATAAATATATAAATATATAAATATATAAATATATAAATATATAAACACATATATATATATGGGCACCCTTGCCAGAGGTGATCCGCAGAGACCTCTTTGATGGCACATGAGCTGTCGCCTCAGTTCAGCTCCGCCGTGCATGCACGCATGCCTCCCACCAGCCAGTTAATCTTCCGGTCTCTGCCGCGCATGTGAGGAGTATGTGTGCGTGAATGGGGCGTGGGGTGCGTGCGGAGCGCACATACACATTTCATTTTGGGAGTTCTGATGGCACGCGAGCCGTCACCCCAGTTCAGCTCCGCCACGCATGCGTATACGCCTCCCATCAGCCAGCTGGTTTTCGGATCTCTGCCATGCATATATGAGGGGGGCACATGCGGAGGGCCGCACCCACATGCGCTGGGGCAGGATGCATGCACACACACATTTCATTTTGGAGATTCGGGTGCATACGCACTTTGGGCACTCGGTCCGGAAAAGGTTAGCCATCGCTGTTATATTGTATGCTGAATTCTGCTGTATGGTATTGTCTGTAAAGAAGTTTCTTATATAATTTGAATCCTGCTGAATGTGTCCGATTATGTGTGCTGCAACAAACTCTGACAATATGCCCATGGCAAACTCCATTATTACTTGACGTCGTATTATCCCAGAGAGGATTAAGCAGCCTGCCCAAAGCTGCCAGGAGCAAAGAATGCCCAGAGGCAATTTCCAATGAGAAGCAAAGCCAGGAACGTAACCCCCATGAAGGTCTACAGCTTCTCCTTCTTGTCTTCTACTCAGTGGCTAAGATGCCGAGCTTGTCGATCAGAAAGATCGGCGGTTCGAATCCCTAGTACAGGTCTCCTGCCTGAGCAGGGAGTTGGACTAGATGACCTCCAAGGTCCCTTCCAGCTCTGTTACTGTACTGTACCTTTTGCAAAGCAACCCACCCGAGCATTTTCCCCAAGAGGCTGAATCCCTTGGCTTCCATGGGCTTGAAGACATGAAAGTTGTAGTCCAAAATGGGTTCAGAGGACACTTAGAACAAGAGGTCCAACTGAATTCCTACCTGCCACAGTAAAGGAGAACCGATCCACTTGAAAACTGGAGGAATCTAGGTAATCCTCTGGATCGACCGAAAACGCCAGAGTCTGGAGAATGTCCTTCTTGCTTGGCGCCGGTTTCTGAAATACCACATCTCCGTAACAAACGAGAGAGCCCCCTCTACAATTGCAAGAGGAAGACATGGCTGAAGAAGGTTGATCTGGTTCACACCTGATGTTAAAACCCAGCTTGCTTATCTCACAGTGATCAGCTAGATTCGCCCACTGCACTAACCCGACATCCAGAAGTCACATTACGACTCAGTTCTCCGAGCCCAGCTTCTATAGAGGCCCCCCAAGGTTGCTGGTTCCAAGAAAAAATCTTATGGCTTCATGCTAGACTCAAAGAAGAGTCTATACCAGGGGTCAGCAACCCGCAGCTCTGGAGCCACATGTGGCTCTTTCATTCCTCTGCTGCAGTTCCCTGTCGCAGGTCAGCACCACAATTTTGAGAAGAGCTTCTGGTTGGGGCGGCGGGGGGGAGAATCACGGAGCACTAGGAAGAGACTCTATGGCAAAGGGAGGGTTTTCCGGTCAGCTCCACAATTGATAGGACTTTCAATTAGGACAGATAGAGGAGAAAGGATGCTGTGCTAGGAGGAATCTCTATGGTGGGGGAACTGGACTTTCCGTTGGCTCCAGAATTAAATGGGGGGCTTCCGGTTAGGACCTTTGTGGCTCTTTGAGTGTTTAAGGTTGCCGACCCCTGGTCTAGTAAGAGTTCTCCAAATAGGCTGGATGCCAGTATGGCCAAATTACTAACTGGCAAACTGTAATCCAAACAAACAGATGCTAAATTGAAGAAAAGTGATCTCAGGTGTCATCAGCAACGGGCTATCTAATAAGCATGCTATGGAAGACAAGACAATTCAACTAACTTACGTCATCTTACGGATTGCCACTTGGAGGAGATTTTCGTATTTGCCAAGTATACGTGTCAGCTGGAAAGCAATCATTTTCACAAGGTGAGCCCAGATCAGAGCCCTCCTAAAAGCCTTCAAGGTAAAAGTAAAGGTTCCCCTCGTTCCCGACTCTAGGGGGCGGTGCTCATCTCCGTTTCAAAGCCAGCGCTGTCCAAAGATGTCTCCGTGGTCATGTGGCCGGCATGACTAAACACCAAATGCGCACGGAATGCTGTTCCCTTCCCAACAAAGGTGGTCCCTATTTTTCTACTTGCATTTTTTACGTGCTTTTGAACTGCTAGGTTGGCAGAGGCTGGGACAAGTCCCAGGAGCTCACCCTGTTACGCGGCACCAGGGATTCGAACCGCTGAACTGCCAAACTTTCGATCGTGTCCACTGTGCCCCCATCCTAAAAGCCTTACACGTCACCTTTTCACCTACTACACCCATCATTCCTGCCCTACACTAGTCCAGTTACAATTTGGCAGGGGAGTTTCCAAATGTGGCAACTTCAAAACATGTAGACTTCAACTCCCAGAATTTCCTAGCCACCATGAAATTCTGAGGAATTCTGGGGAGTTGGAAGTCCATAAATCTTAAAGTTGCCAGGTTTGGAGACCTCCCTGCCTTACACCGTGGGAATATTAAAAGAAAAAGAATTATCTTGAATTGCTTATCCAGAGCTGAAACTCCCACACATTGCTAAGCTTAAGAAACCTACAGCTTCCAATTTATCATTATCACAAATATTACAGAGGTGAAAAATTTAACAATCCTCCTTCACCAGAAACAATCTATTCAGTCCCTCCTAGAAAAGAACTGTGAGTAGACCTCAGAAAATCAAGACTTTATAATCTATTTACTCTTTACTGCTTTAAATAAGAATAGATCTAAATCTTTTAATAATAACAAGCACCAAGAAGAGTTTTCAACATATTTAGCAAAAGATGAATTTGGATTTCCAGCAACCGTTCATCTCACTTACTGTATCAGAGAGATCCTTTGCAATGTTTTGACGTTCTACAGAAGAACGGTCCAACATCTTCTCATTGAATATTCTGTTGGTTATCAAGAAGGAAACTGGGAAGACTTGTAGATGGAGCTTTGAACCTAGAACCAGAGAGTTGCACTTAAGGAAAAAGGTACCTCACCTGAACCCAACCTCAGGCCTAAAGGTCATGGATTTATACCTACTGACCAGGGGTGAAATCCAGCAGGTTCTGACAGGTTCTGGAGAACCGGTAGCAGAAATTTTGAGTAGTTCGGAGAACCGGTAAATACCACATCTGGCTGGCCCCAGAGTGGGGAGGGAATGGGGATTTTGCAGTATCCTTCCACTGCCACGCCCACCAAGCCATGCCACGCCCAAGCCACGCCCACAGAACCAGTAGTAAAAAAAATTGGATTTCACCACTGCTACTGACCATTGATGGAGAGTGAGATGAGGTCCACGGAGACTTTTGAAAGCCCAATCAGTGCTTTAAGAATCCAATGAATGTCCACATGAGTATCACTCTTGATGAAGATATTCCCATTTATGTCAATGCCACCTTGGCTATTTCTGTACGAGAAAAATCAGGTTACTTTCTGCTAATTAAGACTTTGACTTGACTTCCAGGAGAAAATTCAGCATTTGATATACATTTGACTACAAGCAAAAAATATATATATTATTTTTTGTGGTTTCAAGCCTGAACCCATGAAGCTGTTTTGGATTGGTCAAGTGTCCAGCCTGAAAAATATCCAGCCCACTCTTTTTTGTTGGGAGAATCAATCCTTCCCAGAAATTTGCTACTTACCGACAGTCAACAAGCGAGATCAAAGGAACTGCATATCGGGTTCCAAGCAATAGTTTCATCTGTATGGGATGAAGAAATTATTGTATCACTGAGTCATAAATTCAGTTTGCAGAGTTAAGGATTAACTCTGCATCTCAACAGAAAAATACTTAAGACCTCTATGGACAAGTTCTTTAATTTCTCATCCCTCCCTAAATCCGGGAACATACTTAACACTTCATTAAGCTTAACGTTCCCTGGCACAGAAGTTCATCAAGGAAAATTATCTGAGATCATAACTTGGAAGCAATAGACCAAATATTGGTGAAACCTACACATTTAATTTAACCAAGCAGGACTGGCTAAACTCATCCACAATGGGCCTCTCTTCTATCCTGTGTTCTCCAGGCCTCGTCAAGTCAAGGACCTTGTTCCATTACCTTGATCTTCAGACTTTCCAAGTGTTCTTGGACAAAGTTCTTGTCATCAAAGGCTGATAGGGAACCCAGTTCCAGGAGACTGAAAAATACAGCCAACTTCTCAGGTTCTAGATTTTTCAAGCTGAATCCTAATGAAAACAGAGGACAATTCTAGGAAACAATTCTAGGAAGCATGGCTACAAGCAGAAGCATCTTCCCATTACAAATCAATTACAAATCAACCAACAGATACAAATCTTAACAAATACATTTCAGTAAGCAAAGGACGTTTGCTACTGCCTTGTTGCAGGAAGGAAATTAAGTTCCTTAACTAGGCCCGTTGTTTATGTAAATGGAGACTCAATCATCCAGATGATTGAGATCACGTGAAGCATTAATACCACTTTATAAGGCCTTGGTAAGGCCACACTTGGAATACTGCATCCAGTTTTGGTCGCTACGATGTAAAAAAAGATGTGGAGACTCTAGAAAGAGTGCAGAGAAGAGCAACCAAGAGGATTAGGGGACTGGAGGCTACATAGGAAGAACGGTTGCAGGAACTGGGTATGTCTAGTTTAATGAAAAGAAGGACCAGGGGAGACATGATAGCAGTGTTCCAATATCTCAGGGGCTGCCCCAAAGAAGAGGGAGTCAAGCTATTCTCCAAAGCATCCGAAGGTAGGACAAGAAGCAACCGGTGGAAACTCATCAAGGAGAGAAGCAATCTAGAACTAAGGAGAAATTTCCTGATAGTTAGAACAATTTATCAGTGGAACAACTTGCCTCCAGAAGTTCTGAATGCTCCAACACTGGAAGTTTTAAAGAAGATGTTGGATAACCATTTGCCTGAAGCGGTGTAGGGTTTCCTGCCTTGGAGGTCTTCTAGGTTGGACTAGAAGACCTCCAAAATCCCTTCCAACTCTGTTGTTCTATTATCCAGGCCAAAAGTCTCTAAAATGGTTAAATCATGTCAACTGGACCAAAGCCCATTGCTTGGTGACTCACCATTTGAGTGCAAAGATCTCACATCTATCCTCCAGTCAAAAAAGGCATCTATTTTCCGGCTCTCAACATTTGTCACAATTGTCCGTATGATGTCAGAAGGGGTGGGAAGAAGGCTTGTTGCCCGGAAGACCACCAGGCTCTCCACTACAACAGATCCATTCCTATGGGAGAGAATTCAGGAGAACATCTATAGACATTAACACATTTCTAGTAACTCCAGGAATTGCCAGCCAGCAATCCACGACTTCTAGATGCAACCACTGGAAGGATTCCAGATTGGACAAAACTTTATTATGATTCTATCTCAAATATTGGTGCCATTATCCAAAACAGAACATCTCTGGAGAGAATACTCTCTGCACGGACCACTCCATCTTTCATGCTACATGGGCAGACAAGACTAATGATGGGGTGGAATTAACGTATTCTTCCAAATGATCCAACTGATTTGAATCTGCAATCGATCTAATAAACTGATTCAGAACTTCTATTCTAAGCATTCAGTTGGGGGAATTCTACATAGATGCAAAATCAATTTAGAAGAACCAATGGAAAAGGGGCTATTATTATACATGAGCTCTTCTGGAGCTTGGAATAAATTCAGAGGCATCCCTTTCAGAAACCAAGACAGGGCAAAGAACTGATCAAATCTCCATACTGGTAATTCATACCCTTCTATCCCAGTGGTGAAATCCAAATTTTTTTACTACCGGTTCTGTGGGCGTGGCTTGGTAGGTGTGATATGGCTTGATGGGTATGGCAGGGGAAGGATACTGCGAAATCTCCATTCCCACCCCACTCTGGGTCCAGCCAGAGGTGGCATTTGCCGGTTCTCCAAACTGCTTAAAATTTCCACTACCGGTTCGGCAGAACCTGATGGATTTCACCCGTTTTATCCTTAATTCCATGGGTCTCTTCCTGCCTAGAAACCGAGTGATGCATTTGGCAGCATACTTACAAGAAACGCAGAACCTTTGCGTGCAGAAAGTTCTCATAGGTAGACAGCATCTTCTTTAACTGGAAGCAGAACATTAAAATAGATTGTTAAGGAGCAGTTTTGCCCAGAAAAACGTTCAGAATGTAGGAAGCCAGTAGAGAAAACTCTACATGGATAATCCATGGATATTGCACAGTGTTTCTTTGTTCAACCGCCAACTTGGTTGCAATGGTGGATATCAAGCTCCACAAGATCAAGAAAGCAGGCGCTGCAAATTTCACTAAGGTCTCTTTAATGTTAATTTTGGGGTAAACAAAGGCATGGAAATTATATTTCCAACCCTTATTAATAGCAAGTTCGTTAAGTTCTGAAGTCTTGTCTTCAGAAGTTCTGGGTGCTACATCACTGGAGGCTTTTAAGAAGAGACTAGATAGCCACTTGTCTGGAATGGTAAGCTAAGCTGCTAATGAACATCCCATCTTTCTCTTGGTTATTTATGTCTCCTCTCCCTTGCCTCAAAAGTGCTTTTTTCAAGAGTCAACTGGACTTTTCTGGTTTTTCTTTGAAGACGTTTTGCTTCTCATCCAAGAAGCTTCTTCAGCTCTGACCAGATGATGGTGGGGAATGGAAGGGTTTCCTCGGGGAGACACAGACAGACCTCCAAGTGGCCTCAAGGACCTCTAAAAAGGATGCAAAGGACCAGCTATCTGCAAGGAATATAAATCCTTCCCTTCCCCACCATCCAGTCAGAGCTGAAGAAGCTCCTTGGGCGAGGAGCAAAATGTCTTCTAAGAAAAACCAGAAAAGTCCAGTTGCCTCTTGAAAAAAGCACATTTGGGACAACCATGGTCTAGATGACTGAGAATCTCCATAGATGTTCTCCTTTCCTTTTCACTGTATTCACAACCTCCTGTGTTTATGCACAAAAGATGATTGAAAGAAAGGCAGTGGTGTGGTCCACATTTCGCTTGGTTCTTTGCATAAACAACCTATGATCTCATATCACCCCATATATAGTCCTCCTTTGCTTCTGCATGCTGTCGATTACCTTTTAATAACCTCCTGTACTGACCTTGACGCACAGACTGTTATTGATTTCTCAGCATTAAGGACCCCACCAGAATTATGTCATTGACTTCAACCTTATCGTTATTATGAACAGATGTGTCCCTCTCTAAAAGGGAGGGTGAATTGATAGACGCCTGCCAAGAAAAGCAATCTCTCCTGGAAATGTCCTTTGGCAAGCATCTTCAGGCCCTAAATCAGATCACCATCCTACATGGAAATGTATTTAAGCCCAGAGAAATCAGGGATGGGACCTCAGGGTAGACCAGGATGGTGCTACATTCCAGTTGGCACAAGGTGGGGTCCATCCAGACTCTTTTTCAGAGTTCCTCTCTGCAGAAAAGACACATTAAAAGAGGACCCCTCGCGTCCCAGACATAAATTGTTTCAACTCCTACCCTCAAAACAATGCTATCGAGCACTGCATACCAGGACTACTAGACCAGGGGTCTCCAAACTTGGCAACTTTAAGACTTGTGGACTTCAACTCCACAAGGACAGTGGTGAAATCCATTTTTTTTTACTACCAATTCTGTGGGCATGGCTTGCTGGCCGTGGTATGGCTTGGTGGGTGTGGCAGGGGAAGGATAGTACAAAATCTCCATTCCCTCCCCACTCCAAGGGAAGAATACTGTAAAATCCCCATTCCTTTCCCACTCCAGGGGAAGGATACTACAAAATCCCCATTCCCTCCCCACTCCAAGGGAAGAATACTGTAAAATCCCCATTCCTTTCCCACTCCAGGGGAAGGATACTACAAAATCTCCATTCCCACCCCACTCCAGGGGAAGGATATTGCAGAATCCCCATTCCCTCCCCACTCTGGGGCCAGCCAGAGGTGGCATTTGCCATTTCTCCAAACTATTCAAAATTTCCGCTACCGGTTCTCTAAGCTACTCAAAATTTCCGCTACCAGTTCTCCAGAACCTGCTGGATTTCACCCCTGCATTGGATTATATTCCCTTTTTTAAAAAAGGAAGCTTCCAGGTTGGGAAGGGTAGAGAAGGAAGAAAATGCTTACTGTTAATTTAATTTCTTTTTCCAGTTTCTTATAACTTTCAGAAGACTTGTTCATCAGGGCGTTAGTGTAATTTATTTTGAGGAGACGAAACCACAAAGACAGAATACGCAGTGCTGGAACAGTTGAAGTCAATTTACCCAGGGTCAAATTCTCCTTCACTGACCGGTTCAACGGTGAGGTGGTGAATTCAGACCTGGGCTGCTGTGAAGAATGATCATGTTGGACTTCAGTCACCGTTTTTGTTCTGGGTAATGTAGTTGTGTCTCTCTCTTCTGATCTGGACACTTTGGCCTCAACAAGGGTCACGTGCTTCTTGGGTGCCTCCGTCCCTAAGACAGTGCTCAAAAACTTTTTCGTCAAGAATGGTTGGGAAGTCATGATTTGAGCCGATATATCCTGAGGTGGTGTGAAGATACTAGCTGGGCAAGAGATGTTCCTACAAGTAGTTTTTGACTCAACTGGAAGAGTTATTTGAGTGGTCCACAGCATAGTTGTAGCAGAAAATGTAGGAGTTGCCTGGTTGGATTTGATCTCCAGGACAGAAGATGGATATGCAGGAACACCAGAATTACTGGATATGGTGAATCTTGAACTACGAATGGTCAAAGTTGTCCTGCCGATCGTTTCTATATTATTTGCAGTGGAGGTACCTGTGACCTGGTGTCCTTTTCTAACTAGCTGGCCCTCCATAATGTTGATAAATGTTTTCGAAGTTGACTCAGGAACACTGATTGTAGAAAAGGGAATGGAGGTAATGCTTGATGATAAAGAGTGGTGGGATGGGGTGACTAAAGATCTATCAAATTCTATCAAATCCGGAAGAGAAACTGTGGGATGAGATTGTGATGGACTGGGGAGCTTCTGTTCAACAGAAGGACTGCCAGAAGACTCCATGGAAGCACTACTGGTGTGTCCTTCTGGAAGATCAGTGTAGGTCAGTCTAGTTGAGGTTGCTCCAATTGGATGCAGAACATCTCCTATATCTAAATATGGGAGCGATGGAACAGCAGAGTCATTTTTTGTGGTACCAAGTCTAAATACCTTTGTCACCAAGAAATCTGTAATTGTCTCAGGCTCAGAAGACTCCTTTGATGTTTGCCACATCTTGGACAGAGGAGTGATAGAACTTCGAGGAGATAAGGGAGTAGCTCCAGTTCCCCTCTTTGGCAAGGCATCTACTGGCTGAACATTGGTCAGCTTTCTGAACGAATCAGTTTCCATAGCAGTTAGAGGAGACTTTGAGGTAGGTATCTCTTTCATACTTGCTGAGATCTGTCTCTTTCTTCCATAGTATTGGGTCTCTAATGGCTTCCCATAATCCGTAGTGTGAGCTGTAGTTTCCAACAGATTGGTCTGAAAGGAAATTCGGGGTCTAGTTTCAGCATTTCCAGAAGGTAGAGTGCTAAATGGTGAAGAAAGCTGATGATTCAAGAAACTGACACCAACACTGGTTGCATCCATTCCATCTTTTGAGATGGGCCCATAGATGGAGCTCACTGTAGGATCAACAAAGCCTTCAACTATGGAAGAAGTGGTGTTGTCCTTTGGTTCCAGTTTGATTGCTTCCACCAGGGAGCTATTTAGTACGTTATGAGAAACCAAGGAGACCTCATCTTCTTTTGAAGTTCCAAAAGATGGAGTTGTTGGAAAGCTTTCAATGTGTTCTTTCAGCAGAGAACTCTGGGGTTCAAGAGAAGGATTGGTTTCCTTCAGAAGGCCAACAGTTGCAGTTGCAAAAGCAAGCTGTGTCGCTTCAAGTGAAACTTGGTGTTTTGGTGTCTCGGCTACAGACGTAGGAAGAGTATCAGTAGACCCTGGCACCATCCGATCGCTCTCATTATTAGCCACGTCAAGAGAAAACTTTGCTTCCACAGTAGAAGTGCCTGGTGGACTGGAATTTGTCAATGGCACCGTGAAACTGACTTCAAGCTGTTGAGATCCCTGCAGGACAGAATCTGCTATCACTTGTTGGGTTGAAGAACTCACCACTGTAACTAAGCTATGGATAGGAGGTGGGGCTGTGACACTTTCTTCATAAGGATGGACTGCTGTGGAATTCTCTGGATCAAGATGGGAT
The DNA here is from genome assembly GCA_038048745.1 of Coluber constrictor foxii. NCBI lineage: Eukaryota > Metazoa > Chordata > Lepidosauria > Squamata > Colubridae > Coluber > Coluber constrictor. The sequence continues at coordinate 21,431,827 of CM075972.1, forward strand.
CTAGCAATTGCCGTTGATGGAGGAAAAGCCTCACGGGCCTCAATCCTTCTGGAAATGGGAGAACGTGAAGACCAACTGAGGCTCAGAGGTTCCACTTGCTGCTGAGTGGAAACTCCAGTGGTTTCTTCTGCTTGCAGTCTTGTTGAGGTGACAGATGTAGGCATAGCAACATGAGCGGTGGTTTCAACTGGGTATCTAGCAGAGACCCAAAGGGAGGAGAGAGATTGAGTTACATGAATGGTGACATCTGTTGGGGGGTTGGTAGAAGCCAATTGAGCAGTATCATAGTCTTCATTATATGTAGTCGCCTGGTCCAATAGGGTCTTATTTGAGCTTGCCACATGAGATGGAATAGAAGTGGGACCTGGGAAGTTATTGCTACGAGATCTGAAGAACTTGGGAGCACCAGAGTTCTGAGCTGTTCCTTCACTACTTGATGGGAAAAACACTGATCTTCCCTCCATGGTGCCAAGAGACTCTGTTCCAGGAGAAGAAATCAGATCCTGAAGACTTGTACCCATTGAATTAATGCTGGATGATGTGGATCTCCTGGTCCTCTTTCTGTCACCACTGAAAGCATCAAGATGTTGAGGAAGAGAGGTATGAAGCTGGCCGGCATTCCTCTGACTTACACCAGTTTGATTAATTAACCTACTAGAAGACAAGTCTGTTTTGTGTTGGCCCTCCTGGGTGTGTCCAAGATCTGTGGGTTTCTCAGCAGAGATGGCCGTGGCATTGCCAGTTGGCCAACCAGTAGTAGAAACTGTATTTAAAAAGCTTTGATCTTCTTTGCTGGAGGCAGTGGTGAAGAAAAGAAGAAGAATGGTGAAGAGAATGGGCCACCTTGGATTTCTGGCAACTCTTACTGAGTTGGGACGAGGACATAAAATTCTTCTATGGGCAAAGGACAAGTCTGCAGGCTGAGATCCTGTCCCTTGGCATCCTGTAGCAGAGGAACCCAGCATGGCTGCTTCACTGTGAAACAACAGGAAGTAAAGTTATTTGAGCAGATGTGCAATTTCCCAGAATATTCTCTAACTAAAGTATAGCTCCTAAACTCCCTTTTTGTGACCCCCTCCCCCTTCCAAGCCAAATAACTCAAATTTGGGGGGTTTTCACAACACTCAAATGTATTTGGCTGGTTGGACCCCACCTTAGATTATACAAGCCATGATTTGTTGCAAGCCCCAAACATCCTAACTAGCAAGTTTTAGACTGTATGTAAATGCATAAGCCACCTTCCATTGCAATGAGCAAACTACAGTTTGATCTGTTCATGGATAGCAAACTTCTCTCCCCACCCGAGTGGCCTTCAGGCTTGTTTGGATTGCAAATCCCAGCCTCCTCAGCCAGCATGACCAATAGCCTTGCAGGCTTGAGCCCAAGAATTGGATCTTCTGGATCAGGGGTCTCCAACCGTGGCAATTTTAAGATTTGTGGATTTCAACTCCCAGCAAAGCTGGCTGAGGAACTCTGGGAATTGAAGTCCACAAGTCTTAAAAATTACCAAGGTTAGAGACCCTTGTAATGGATTATGTAAGAAAGCCCTCCTCTTTTTTTTTTCCTCCCAAAAGGCTAGCTTTGGAAGCTAAATGGGGAGAGAACAGATTAATTCAGGGATGGGAGGCCACTAAGAAACTGCCAAGATTGGAGACAGAAAAAATATCTCTAATAAAAAGGAACCACAAACTGCTTCTAAGCCAACTGCAAGACCAGGTCCTCAAGCCACTGAAAGCTGAACTTGGCTATAAAGAAATCCCAAAAGGGCTTTTTCAAAAAGCAATTGGACTTTTTTTTTTCTCCTTGAAGATGTTTGGCTTCCAAGAAAAAAAGAAAAGAAAAAAACTAAATCCAGTTGCCTTTTGAAAAAGCACCTTGTGGCCGGCTTCTCCCTGAAAACGGAGCTTCTTTTTCCAAGCCAAACCCTGCTTCTAGCAGAACCCCCGAATGCTGGCTAGAGAGAAAAGCAACCGAGAGAATTGTGGCTTAAGGGAAATTGGTTCAAACTGGTGGGAGGAAAGCAGCAGAGACGGCAAAACGCCCATTTCCAAAAATGCGCCCTTCGTTACATACATCACACAATCCTTATTTAAATGTTGGGTAATATAGGGTTTCCTGCGTTATCCAAAGAAAAAGCAACTTTCTCCCATTTGGGAGGATCATTTACTCGAGTTTGAGAAAGACTAAGATAAAGCAACCGGCCTGGGAGGACGCAGAGAAGAGGAGGATTTGGAGAAGGAAAGGGGCGCACTAATACTTGTGGATCCAATCCTCAGAAATGGATCTCGGAGAGTATCCAAGTTTTTGGGTCCCACGCGCACTCCCAAAGCCGTGGAGGGGGGGAATCACGCTGGAGGAGCCCGCCCTTGCACCCTCGGCCCAAAGACACACGCACCCCAATCCTTTGAGGCCCTTTGCACTGATCCGGAGCACCTGCTATCTAAACGCAATTCATTCTTGGCAAGCCTTACCAAGGCAGCTTTGCTCCAAAAGCGAGTCGCCACGCGCGCGGCGGATTACAACAGCCAGCCAGCTAGCTAGCCAACCAGGCAGCCAACTGAATGGGAATTGTAGTCCCCAGGGGTTGTTAGGAAGGGCTGCTTCTTGGGGACACACACAAACACACACACAATGCACAGGGGGCGACTTAAAACCGCCCCGCACCTGGCTCCAAGCGTCCCCCCAGCTCCTACCTGCGACCTGGAGCGAGGCGAAAGCTCTTGCGCCCCTCCTAAGCGCCTAATTGCGAGCAGCTTTTGTGGGCGGGTCTCTCTCGGATTCCCAGGAGGCCAATTAGCACCTTTTAGGAGACCGAGGGGCGCCTCGGACGGGGCTGGGGAGGGAGCCGGTGGAGGACAGAGGAAGCCAAGATTTGGCTTCTCTGAGCAGAATGAATAAATGAAGGAAGGAAGGAAGGACCCTGAAAAAGCAAAGCCAGTTTTTGGAGCCTTTGCGTGGCAGGGTGGCCAACTGACTGGCTGGGCCCTGCACCTATGCCTTTTACCAAAATGCCAGCGGGTACCACTCTGTGCCTTAAGTCAGTGCTTCATCAAAGCTGGGGAAATCACCCAACATTCAATAAAAGTGGCTTTGCTTTGGTTAAAGACACATGACCCATTAGGGGCCTGGAGGCTAAAAAGTATGAAGAACGGTTGCAGGAACTGGGTTTGATGGAAAGGAGGACTAGGGGAGACACGATACCAGTGTTCCAATATCTCAGGGGCTGCCCCAAAGGAGAGGGAGTCAAGCTATTCTCCAAAGCACCTGAAGACAGGAGAAGAAGCAATGGGTGGGAACTAATCAAGGAGAGAAGCAACTTAGAACTAAGGAGAAATTTCCTGACAGTGAGAACAATGAATCAGTGGAACAACTTGCCTCCAGAAGTTGTGAATGCTCCAACACTGGAAGTTTTTAAGAAGGTGTTGGATAACTATTTGTCTGAAGTGATGAAGGGTTTCCTGGCTAAGCAGGGGTTGGACTAGAAGACCTCCAAGGTCCCTTCCAACTCTGTTATTATATATCACAATAGGGATATTTAAATGGACTTCTTAAAGGAAAAAATTGTGCCTTCCGTCAAACGCCCCAACTTCTAAGCATATGGCAAGCAGCCTTGCACCCCGATTCTGCCCTTTACTGACTGTTGAAGCTCAGCCTAAGGAAAATTTACCTGGGAGTCTCCAAATGGTTGAAAGTTAAACCCTCGTTTCTCAAACATGGCCACTTCCAAGCATGGAGACTTCCAATCCCCAGAATTTTCATTAATGGCCATCCTGGCTATGGAATTTTGGGATTTGAAATCCACACAATTGCCAACATTAGTGAATGATGGTTTAAACTCAGTTTACCAGCAGGGTCATTCGTCACACTGATAGAAGAGAATATTTGTAGCTCAGGGTTGGATTGTGGGATCCTCGGTGTTCTCTGAGCTTGGTTATATTCTCGCAGACGTTTCATTACCAAACTGGGTAACGTCACCAGTGCTAGAAGGGGGTGATGTTTGTTCTTATTTTTAGATACCATATTAGTGGCTTCCCTTATCAGTGTCAATCTTGGTGGCTCTTTCATTAGGCTGTGGTTGACTATTAGCTTGGTTGTCTGCATTGGTAGTTCCTTGTTTGGGGTATCCTTTACTTCTCATTTCTTGGCCTAGTTTGGTGTTGATCTCTCTTCATCTGGGTGTTGATTTCTGGTGAGGTGTTTTGGTCTGTTTGTTTACTTTTTGTTTGGCTTTTATTTATTTACAGTAGTGGCCAAAATTGTGGAAACCTTTTGGGAAAAGTATTTTCTAAAACTAGCTAATAACGCCACTTTGTTTTTGGAGTAGTACCATAAAATTATATATCAGTGGAAAGATAGTTTAATCAACGTAATGCAATAACTTTTATGAAGGATTTGCTATTAGAATAGCAGAGTATAAAGAAGAAAAGTGAAACACATAGAAAAACCAAGATATACAAAAATGATCACGTCAGTTAATACTTCGTTGGGTAACCTTTAGCATAAACGATGGCCTTACAATGTCTTCCCATCGAGTGAACCAAGTCTTTTAGTTCTTCAGCAGTTCTAATGTGAAACCAAGATTGAATGATGGCTTCTATTAACTGGGTTTTATTCCTGGGTCGCTTCTAACTAACCAGTTTCTTTAGTCGGCTCCATAGATTTTCAATTGGGTTAAGGTCTGAGCTATTCCCAGGCCATTCCAACAGTGGAATGGGATTATTTTGAATTTGAAACTCCAAAAAAAAAGTGGTGTTATTAGCCTTCAAACCTCAAAAATACTATTTGAGATATTTTCCCAAAAGGTTTCTACAATTGGCCACTACTGTATTTAAGGAAATTTATATTGCCGCCTATCCTATAAACACATGGCAACTCAAGGCGACGTACAGGACTATAAAAGCCTCATATATAAAACAATAAAACTAATAAAAGAATCATCATATAATCAATTAATAACATCATTATTTCTTTTTATTCTTTCTGCACTTTCTTTACTGCTTTTGCTCCCTATTTTTATGTACACTGAGAGCATATGCACTGAGACAAATTCCTTGTATGTCCAATCACACTTGGCCAATAAAAAATTCTATTCTATTCTATTCTATTCTATTCTATTATTCTACTCTATTCTATTCTATTCTTCTATTCTATTTGTGTTCATTTTTACCTTCTTTAAAAAATTATAAAGGAAAGCTTGCCATTATTTGCGTCTATATTGACATGCTTTCTGAAATAATGTATCTCGATTGAAGAATACAAAACAATAATTCCATTAAAAAATAAAAGTGGAAACAGGTTAAGAAACATTAAAGGATGGACGAAGAATTGTTGTTAGTTGCGAAGTCATGTCCGACCCATCGCGATCCCATGGACAAGGTTCCTCCAGGCCTTCCTGTCCTCTACCATTCTCTGGAGTACATTTAAGCTCACGCCGACTGCTTCGGTGACTCCATCCAGCCACCTCGTTCTCTGTCGCCTCCTCCTTCTTCTTTTTCCCTCCATCTTTCCCAGCTTGAGGCTCTTCACCAGGGAGTCCTTCCTTCCTTCTCATGAGGTGGCCAAAGGATTTGAGTTTCCTCTTCAGGATCTGGTCTTCTCGAGAGCAGTCAGGATTGATCTCCTCTAGGACTGACCGGTTGGATCGCCTTGCAGTCCAAGGGACAAAGAATGCCAAACTCCATTTAAAAAAAGTTATCCAAACTTTAGTCATTCTTACACAGGCCAGCTAAGACATCTAGTAGTTTAGAAGAAACAAAGGGAAATACTCAAGGAGATACCTTGGAATGTCTTTTTGGAACCATTAAAAAAAACTCAAAAAAGTTTTAACAAAGATGGTGAGTTGATGAAGATCTAAAGAAATTTAAAGGACTGGAGGGATGAATTTGGGAGAAAAGGCTTAGTATAAATTCTGGTCCCTTTCTCTACTTAAGCAAGTTGGCTTGGTTTTATTTTTTAAAAAAATACATTGACTACATCTAAAAGCTTCATTGTCATGTTTGGGATTGAGCAGAGACAAAGTTCTTATCATTGTGGTGTTAATAGCTGCAAGCTATTCCCTAGCAGGACCATAAATCTTTTGTGAATGGGTTGTTAATCTGTACTGATTGTCTGCATCTCCTAAGATTCTCTTTGACCTCATCATTTATTCTTTTTCCTCCTCTGTTCCCCTCCTCACTTGGCCTCCAGGCCAAGAATAGAACTACACTCACAACAAATAATCCACCTGTAACCCACCATTAAGGGTTTAAAGCTGTCAGGGGCCCATGAAGGATGGATTTTTGCTGCAGCAGACCAACATAGCTCTTCGGAGGAATTTGATCAATATTTTCAGATTGATTTATTCAAACCCCACCTTTATTATTTTTATAAACATACTTAATACTTCCTCCTCCTCCTCTTTTCATCTAGGTGGCTCAGTGGCAAAGATGCTGAGCTTGTCGATGAGAAAAGTCGGCAGTTCGAATCCCTAGTATAGGTCTGCCTGGGTAGGGGGTTGGATTGATGATCTCCAAGGTCCTATCCAACTCTGTTGCTGTTACAACAACCTGGTGAGGTGGGTTGGGTCGAGAGAAAGCCCATCAACCCTAAGTCCTTGCCTAAGTCACGACTAGACTCCCAGTCTCCTGGTGATTGGCCCATCCACCCAGCTGGCTTTCTTGCCTAAGGCAAGACTAGAATTCCCAGTCTCCTGGTGATTGGCCCAGTCACCCAGCCAGCTTTCATGGCTAAGGTGGGACTAGAACTCACTGTCTCCTGGTGATTGGCTGAAAATCACCCAACCAGCTTTCATTCCTAAAACAGGACTAGAACTCACCGTCTCCTGATTTCTAACCTGGTGCTTTCTCTACTAGACCAAACTGACTGGTTGACCATTTATAAGTGATTATAATAATTCTCATCAAAGGTCCATTTAGTCCATAAATTATAGATTGGAAGAGACCTTGGATATCATATAGTCCTACCTACCCCATTGTCCAGTGCAGAAACAGAGTCCTACGGGGTCCCAACAGGTAGCCATCTAAAAGCCATTTAAACACCTCCAGTCCATCTCTCAAGGAAGTCTGTTCCTCTGTTAAATCATTTTTTAGCAGTAAGGCCAGTCTAGTCTAGTGGTTAAAGAACTAGAAACCAGGAGACTCGTGAGTTCTAGTCCCACCTTAGGTATGAAAGCTGGTTGGGTGACATTGGGCCAATCACCAGGAGACAGGGAGTTCTAGTCCCGCCTTAGGCATGAAAGCTGACTGGATGACGTTGGGCCAATCACCAGGAGATGGGGAGTTCTAGTCCTGCCTTAGGCATGAAAGCTGACTGGGTGACGTTAGGCCAATCACCAGGAGACAGGGAGTTCTAGTCCCGCCTTAGGCATGAAAGCTGACTGGATGACGTTGGGCCAATCACCAGGAGATGGGGAGTTCTAGTCCTGCCTTAGGCATGAAAGCTGACTGGGTGACTTTGGGCCAGTCCCTCTTTCAACATAACCTACCTCACAGGATTGTTGTGAGGAAAAACAGGAGGAGGAAGGAATATTAGGCATGTCTGCCACCTTGAGTTGTTTATAAAAACAAATAAAGGGAGGGTATCGATAAATGAAAGAAATGATTACTATTAGCTTTGATAAATTCAGAGGTTGCCTTTCCCAGACTGAGTGGTTGGATGCCATCTCTGAGACCAGTTGCTCAAGGACCAATTTTAATTCCCAAACATCAAAAGACGGGAGACGTTACCCACAAGAGGAAGGAGGGAAACCCCCCTCCCTTTACTTTCCTAGCCCCTTGGATAGGTTTTTCAAACCGACCGGCACTGGTACTGCCGAGCTTTGCTTCCGACGGAACAATCGACGGAGACAGAAAGAGAAGCCGCGAAGTCACCACTTCCAAAACAGTGGTTTTAATTTTAATGAAGCACCTCTTAAAAACTGCATCCTGACCAAAAAGGTGGGGGAGGGAGAGAAAAATTAAATAAAAAGGCAAATAAAAGGCTCCCGGTTTATGTACAACATTTTTACAGTATTATGCATTCGTTTCTCTTTGGCAGCAGGGTACAATCTGTCTTCATTTTGCTTTCTTGTCTGGGAGGAAGGGGAGCAAGGACAGGGAAAGGGACCCCATCCCGATCTGGCTTTTTTTTGCACGCTCGACATAGAGAGAGACACACAACTTTTGAAACAAGCAGGTGGAAACACACAACCATCCTCCGAGCAGGAAGGATCCAAACTGCACCAGCTGTGCATTCAAAATATATAACGAGACCTTCTTCCGTTTGTAAAACTAGCACCGATTCTTTCTCTTTTTTATCAATTTGGCCAGAATTGATGGAATGGACCTGTCGAGCAGGTGCCCTCACAAGCTCATCTCTCCTGGTGTTCAACATGACGGTGCAAAATAGGAGAGAAACATCTTCCAAGCTTGCCGCCAGCTCATTTCGGCTTTTTAGAAACTATCATATTTTTCGGACTGTAAGACAACCCTAAATTTACAGGAGGAAAACAAGAAAAAAAATAGTTTTTGGCCTCCGCACATCATGTTTTCGCCTTCTCAGGCTCCCAGAAGCTCTCTGCAGTGCTCTGCATGCCCCCCCCCCTTTTTTTTTTGCCAAAAACCCATTTTTGCCAAAAAATGGACCCGATTTTGGCCTGCAGAGTGCTTCTGGGGGCTTTGGAGGTCAAAAACGCCCGTACTCGGTCTATAAGATGCACCTAAATTTTCACCCACTTTTAGGGGGAAGAAGGTGTGCCTTATACTCCAAAAAATATGGTAACCCGCGCGTGCTTTTAGAAATATTTCAATTTTTTTTTCCTCTTCCCTGCTCTTCTTCGTTTTGATTCTCCAAGCTTCATTTCTCAGAAATAAACTTTTTATTATTATTATTATTTTAACCTGTGGCCTGCAAAGGAGCTTGAACTATCCATGTTTTATCCTTTCCGTTCCTTCTTTTTCTTTTTAGTAAATAGTAAGCGCTTGGAGCTTTAAAAAAAAAAGTCATTTAAACTGAACATCAATCGGCTATCGGGTATTGAAAATTACATTTACCAAGGTCATGGACAAAAGTCTCCGACAGGAAGTCTATAAAAAAATTTATCTTGAAAAGAAAGTCAAAACACCCTTGAAACGAGCAGCAATTCCTTATAAAGGCAAAATAAATCACATTTCTAAAATGTGCCATATTTATGCCCCTCGGGTTGGGGGGTGGGGGGAAAACAGCACAGCCCTTCAAAAATCAAAACAAACACACGGGTGTGGTTTTGTTCCACGGTTTTAGGTGTACAAAGCTGGTTGTGTCATTTTTTTAAAAAATACAGGTCCTTTTTTATATAAATAGAGGGAAAAGTGTAATTTGAACTGTATTTCATCAAGTGGGTTGGTGGATTTACAGGACTTCCTCAAGTTGAATTTTTCTTTCTTTTTTTTTTTAATTTTTAAAAAGAGGCCTATATAGGTAGTCCTTGAGTTACTATCACAATTGGGACCAGGATTTCTGTCACTAAGGAAGGTGGTTGTTAAATGACCTTTTTTTCCCCTTCTACATTTCTTAAGCAAATCCTATGGTCGCTAAATGAATCCGACAACCAGGGAAGCTGGGTTCACTTAAAAAGTTGCAGTGACTCACTAAACCACCATGGTAAAAAGGTGGTGGAATTAGACGTGACTCGATTAAAACAACTGCCCTGCTTAGCAACTTAAATCATGGCTATCTCATAATGCCCTTGGACAAGCATCATTCTAAAGACACTCTAGGAATTGGACGAACTCGCTACCTCTGGATTGGAATTCAGGACAGAGGATGGGGCCCACCAGGGAAATTTCTTGGGAATGTCCTGAGAGCCCCACCCATGGAGAAGATCTGTAAAATGTACCGTGAGATTCATATTTCACTTCTGGTGTCAGTTGGGACAACAGGAAGTCATTTTGTAAACCCAGCTCAGCTGTGGTTCAAAACATTGTTCAAACCCAGAAAGTTACTCCACCGTGTGGTTTCTGGAAAGTGTTATGGAGCCCTGAGGTGGTGAGAACCACAAGATGATGACCTGAATTGGGGCCAAGTCAACTTAAGCCAATGTGTGTCAGGATGAAGTTGTGCGAGATGTAGGAAAGCCCATTGATAGTTTTAGCTGTGTTCCAATCCGACAGCCAGCCAGATGAATCAAATCTCCCCTTGTCTCTCTCAATTTGACACACACAAGCACACAAACACACCCACACCCATCTACTCATTCATCCAGCTCCACCCAACCTTTCTTATAATCCTGCAGAATCTCGAGGTAATATTGCCACTCTGGCTCACTATCATATTTCACCTCATAAACAGTCTTCAAAGGGTTCTTGTGGGGCTTGTGAACACGAAGTACCACGCCCTGATACCAGGCCTCTGTCTTGTCCTTCTCCTCATACAAGTGCCTGATCCTCTTCCCAACAAGTTCTGGATACTCAGAGGGCAAGGAAGAAACCTTGGCACGACTGTGTTTCCGATGCTTGAAACGCTTTAGGAGGAGGGGTGGTGGAACTTTCTTCCCCTTCCCTGAAGGACCAAGAATCTGAGGTCCTTGAATGTCTTGAAGAGCATTCTGGAATTGGATGTGAACCACGGATTTCCGGAGGTGAAGGATCTTGGAAGCCCTGGTTGACCTTCTAGCGACCTTTGCAGTCAATTTAAGCTCGAGAGTCCTTGGCTGTTTATGGGATGGCCTCCTAGCACCAGGGCAAAGAGTGAGTCCCTTGGTCTCCAAGGCTGCGTCTTCCTTAGGAAGCACCTTCATCCCTTTTAGCACACAATCACATTGTAGGGAAGGTGAGGAACATCCCGCCAGGGTCTCTTCTTTATCTTTATCTGGTTGGAGAGTCTCATAATGCAAGGACGTAGTCCCAAAACAGGCTGCCAATCCACATGTTTTGCCTTTGGTGCTCTTCTCTGGGAAGTCCTGGTCAAGAGATTCGTTGCCTGCATCTGTTCCTAATGCCTCAACTTCTCTGTTTGGGATCTCCTTCGCAGGATCCTCTGGGAAAATGAAAAGCACAAGCACAGTCAACTGAATGAGTATCTTCATTCATAAAATGCTGTCCACAGTTGAGATCCTAAACTCTTCTTCCAACAGTTCAACAACTCTCCTCCATTCTCCAGCTAGTCCAAAACTGTTCTAAAGGGAAAATGGATCCCACCGGACAACTTCTAAGACTCACTTCCTTTCAGATGATGGATTTGGAGATTCTTGGGTAGCGTCCCCATCCCAAAAGATCTCTTCATCTCAGAGTTCTTAACAAAACCAAGAACTCCAGATGTGTTGGGATTACAGTTTCCAGAATTCCAGAAAAAGGAAGTATAATCTCAACACACGTTTTGAAGAAGACACCAAATTCCCCAAGGTTGCCTAAATCAAGAAGTCCCTTCACCTCTTCTGATGCTCCAGGAGATATCACACTGCAGCCCAATTGCCAAGGATTGTTCTGTCTGTCCATCTCTCCTATCGCTCTCTGTCCCTCTTATCATCATCATCTCTATCATCTATCTATCTATCTATCTATCTATCTATCTATCTATCTATCTATCTATCTATCTATCTATCTATCATCTATCTAATCTAATCTAATCTAATCTAATCTAATCTAATCTAAGTATCTACTTTATCTAATCTCTCTTATCTATCTATCTAATCTAATCTATTTTATCTAAACTATCTATTTTATCTAATCTATGTATCTACTTTATCTAATCTCTCTTATCTATCTGTCTATCTTATCTACCTACCTCTCTATCTCTCTCCATCCATCCAAAATCAGAACAGCCATTGCTCTTCTATACATCAGATGCCTTTTAACCCAGGGAAGCCAAGGACCAAAAAAGATGAAATAAAGCCCCACTATTTGCTGACAAGATGCTCCAAGGCTTGCCTCTGGTTTTGCAGGAGCATCGTGCGCTGTTCAAAATGTCCTTCAGGAGCGCCTTCAGCCCTGTCTACCTATAATTGCTAACCTCCAAGGCCCAGGGTGTTTTCCACAAAAGGCACCTGTAATGGCATAGGAGAATGACCTTGAGAGACAGGAGGAAGAGACGCAGCCTAGACAACTGTCTGACAAACAAAATCCGAGTCTGAAGGAGATGGAGAAAGTGACTCAGAAGGGGAACTGCCTTGGTTTGAGGACAGTAAAAGTGAAAAAAAGGAGGGGGCCTGTACGGTTGTGAGGCTGATTTATTTTATTTTATTTTATTTTATTTTATTTTATTTTATTTTATTTTATTTTATTTTATTTTATTTTATTTTATTTTATTTTATTTTATTTTATTTTATTTTATTTATTTTATTTTATTTTATTTTATTTTATTATTTTATTTTATTTTATTTTATTTTATTATTTTATTTATTATTTTATTTTATTTTATTATTTTATTTTATTGAATTTATATACCGCCCTTCTCCCCCAAGGGACTCAGGGCGGTGAACAGCCGAAAATTTAGAACACATACACTATAAAAGTTAAGACTAGCTAAAAATAAATTAAATTAATCGGCCTCCCCAATTTAAAACCCCAAAACTATACAAATCAAAACTAACCTACAAAAAACCTAATTTAGGCCAGGCAGGCTTACTGAAATAAAAAAGTCTTCAAGGCCTTAGGGAAAGTGCGGAGACACCTCGCCGGAATCTACCCAGGCACCCTGGCTGGATGCGAGGTCATCCAGCCAAGAAGCTCAAACAGGAATGCTAGCTCTCTCTTTATTGTAAGGTTACTTTAACAGAATCTTGCCAGTCTGAAAGTACCAGGAATCCCATTCTCCAAGGGCTTCAACAACCCTCAAAAAAGGATGCAAAGGACCAGCTGCCTTCAAAGAATATAAATCCTTTCCTTCCCCACCATCCAGTCAGAGCTGAAGATGACTGGATGACTGAAAAATCTCTACAGGCTCTCTAAACTACATTTCTTCCCCCATGTCTTTACAGTCTAAGAAATGAAGTAGGGACTCTGGACCTTTTGAGATGTTTACCCAGCTCCATCCCTTCCGTGGAACCAGCTGCCTCTTCTCTGACCATCGTCTTGCCTGTGGCTCTTCCTCCTGTCTGACAAGGTCATTCCCAAAGACCATTACATCAACTGGTTAGTCTACAAGATTCAAGCATTGCAAGATTCCGTTCATGTAGCCTTAGAATAAAGACAGCACTGGGTGTCTTTATTCCTGGGTGGTGCTTCCCATCTGGACTACCTCGCAGGGATAACCTCTATTCACTTTGCAAGTCTTGAAAAAACATCTTTTCCCCCCCACCCCCCGCTCTCCCTTGTTTCTGCAACCCGAGAAACTAGAGAGGGTCTTTTTTTTTGAGATGTTTGACTGGCTCCATTCCTTCTGTGAGCTAATCTGCCTCTTCCTACTCTGTTTCCCCGAAAATAAGACCCAACCGGAAAATAAGGCCTAACATGATTTTTCAGGATGCTCGTAATATAAGCCCTACCCCAAAAAATAAACCCCAGTTAATATCGTCAGCAGACGGAGGAGTTTAATACTGTATTTCCCCCAAAATAAGACCTAACCGGAAAATAAGCCATAATGCATCTTTTGGAGCGAAAGTTAATATAAGACCCTGTCTTATTTGGGGGAAAATCTGGTATCTGTCTATCGCCTAATGTGCAGCTCTTCCTCCTGTCCCCCAAGGCCATTCCCACATACCATTACAGCACCGGAGCAGCACAGCTAGCTGGCAAGATCGCAAGAAGCCCTACCACCTCAACCGGTGCCCAAGGGCCTTCCACAACTCTAACTAAACCCAGCAGCAATGAGCAAGACGCACCCACACAAAGAACGGATACCTACTTGGAGGTGTGCAGGCGCGCCTGTGAACTTGGACCTGGAAAAAATAAAGGTGTCGAGAATCATCTGAAATGACACTGGCTGGGGGGGGGACAGTTGGTCAGAGCTAATGAAAGCGAGCATGGGTGCGTGTGTGTGTACATGCGATGTGGGCAACGGTCCCTAACATTCCGTCTTGCCCAAAGCTCTCCACCGCCAGCTTTTCTAATACAGCACCCTCCAGCTGAACTAAGCGTTCCCGAGCCAAACAGCTGCTATCAGGATACAACAGGGGGAAGAAATATGTTGAATTATAGATCTCGGTAGGTTCTTCACCTCTGAATTACAGGTAGTCCTTGACTTACGACCACAATTGGAACAGAAACTTATCTCACCAAGCGATGCGATAAGGGCCCGGTGGCTCAGCAGACTAAAGCATTATGATTAACACCAACTTCCAGTCTGCAATTACTGGAAGTTTGAATCTCCCCAGGCTCAAGGTTGACTCAGCCTTCCATCCTTTCTAAGGTAGGTAAATTGAGGACCCAGTTTGTGAGGGCAATAAGCTGACTTTGTATAAATATACAAAAGTATGAAGGCTATTGCTTAACGCATTGTAAGCCGCCCTGAGTCTCCGGAGAAGGGTGGCATATAAATCAATTTTTTTTTTAAAAAGCCGTGCTTAAATTTTTGCCATGGTCATTAAGAGGACCCAGCTCATTGACTTTGCATGTCGGAAGTCCCCTGGGAAGGATGCAAGGGGTCAACCTGTGACCCCAGAACACTGCAGCCATTTTAAATATATGCTGATTGCCAAGCACCTGAACTTTGATTGTACAAACATGTAGACGTTGCAATGGTCATAAAGTGTGAGGCTCACTTGTAAGTCACTTTTTTTCAGCACCATCGTAACTTTGAAAATCCATTAAATGGAATGGTCATAAGTCAAGGACTTTCTGTACATCAGAGTCATTTGCCCGTAATACAGGCACTCAATTCCACGCCTTCTTTGCCAACAATCTCTGGACATCTTCCCCTTTAGGGTTTAAGCACAGCCTATTCTCTTAAGATCCCTTTTCCTGGTCCTTTCCCCATCTAGAAAGCACGATCCCACCAATCTTGGAAGAGTTCGCTGAATTCTGTCTCGGGCATCGATCCTGACCACTACGTAAATTTTCTACCCACATCTATAGGGAAGAGTAACCAAAGCTGTGTCCATGCAAGTGGGAAAGTGCAGTGACCAAAGCCCAGGGAAATCATACTTTTTTGCAAGACAGAGAAGAGAAAAAGGAGAACAAGGTGAGCATACTAGATTCAGTTCAATTCTTAAAAAGTTTCTAAAGAAGGCCAATTGTCTGCCCTTACCAAGCTGCTCCTTGACACACTCATGCCAATGAAGGGTCACGAGGTCCAGGTAAATGTCCGGCAACTGTTTCAAAGCCAGCAGCTTCAACATCCGAGAAGTACAGCTCTTGAGGTCCAAGTCCCTCAACGCCTTCTCTTCAGATAAGGTGGTAGGACGCAGTTCCACCTTGTGGTCCTGCAAGACATGGTCAACCAACACACCAGGAAGATTGGGGAAGAGTTCCTCCTTCACCACGTGAATAGGGATGAAGGTGGCGCCAGCGCGCATCACGTGAGGAAAAGGACACTTATTATAGAGCAGGAATATCTCCAGTTGAGACTGCAGCTTCTTGATAAGCACCTCTACGCCCTTAAAGGCCAACCAGATCTCTTTGCTCTTGGAGAGCCTGGGGCCTTCAGAGACCTTTGAACCATTTTTTGGTTTGGTGGAACTGACCGTCTTCTCCTGCAGCTCCACAGTGGGCTCAGTCATCTCTAGCCATTCCTTGAGTTGGTCAGGGGAGGAGGTAGACACCACACCAGATATTATAGTGCAGACGCAAGTATGCACCACAGTGAAATATTGCCTGGGTGAATATTTCTGCTGACCAAGAAGTTTTTCAGTGGCGGGATCCAGAACCTGGATCTCTCTGAGGGCAGGAGAAGAGCCAGGAGGGACACTAGGAGACAAGAGCGTTGAAGCAGTGGGCAGCTGAGCATTCAAGCATTTGATCTGCAAAATCAGAGTTTCGGAGGACGGCGTCACAGTCTGGGGAAGGCTGGGCCCAACCAAAGGGCCGTTTGGCTGAGTTACTTGTGGGTCAGTCCTTTTTGGGGGAGAGACATCCTTGACCCCTCCAGAGGCAGCTTCCGCCGCGTGAGCTTTTAGGATTTTGAATTTCTTGAACAGAAACGCCGCGGAGCTGTGAAAATGCCGACTGCCTTTGGAATCGCCGTTGATGGGCAGCACCGAGGTCTCTCCCTTTGCCTGGGAGACTGAGCCCTGGCTGTCGGCTGCTTTCTCTTTGACTTCTTCACCTTGGATCTTTGGACCTCCAATGTCTGGAGCCTCAGCCTTCTTGGGCAGCTGTGGAAGATCAGGTCGCTCTGCCACCAAGTCTTCAGTTTTAAAGCTGAGGTCCAAGACACGGTCTTCTTGAGTAAGTCTCTCAACTCTATCATTGGAATGACTGGCAGGGGGTGGTTGGCAAGATGCAGGATCGCTTGGATTCAAAAGCTTGAAGCTTTCCCAAGGGCCAGCATAATCTTCACCCCCTTGCCCTGTTGGGAGACTGTTTTTATTCAAGTCAGCATCTCCACTTTTCGTTACGGTATTGCGAGGGAACCCTTCCTCTCTGGGCAGTTCCAGCCTGCATTCTCCGGTTGATCTTTGAGAGCCTGTCCATGGCACAAATCCGTTTTCCACACTCTTGCTTCGGCTTTTGGGAAGCGACTCCTCGGCCTGACAATGTTTAGTGGTGTCCAGTTCCACCAAATCGGCAGAACCTTCTAAGTAGGCTTGGTACGGAGCTAAGCTGAAGACGTTGTTGATGACAGGCATGGGAGGAGAAGACGTCAAGGGACCTTCACGCCGTTCATGGAGTCCCTTCGGTTGATCCTCTGGGGACCAATGTCCATGAGATGTAGGCTGGGTGTTAGGAGTCTTCAGAACATTTTTGGGCAGGGCTGGTTTGGAGTAGGGATTGTGGGAGACAGTTGGGCTATCAGGAATCATTATGCAGCTCCCCGGTTCATTTTTGTGTGGGGTGATGCTCCTCTTCCTAGATTCGTACGTTAAGGAGAATTTTTTGTGTGTCTTGGAAGATTCCTCCTTCTCCTCCTCCATCACCTTTTCTGGCGGGAAAAGATCCTTCTTGCAACTGTTTTCCTCCGTCTTTTCAACCCTGTTGTAACAATGAGACAGTCGGTCTACTGGATGAATGGAAGGGAAAGCTTGTTGACCCGATGAATTTGTGCTGGCTTCTCTTGCAACACAGCTACTCTCACCCCAGTCTGGAAGGCCACCTCGGCTGCGCCAAGGATTACAAACTGGAGCAGGCTTTTCAGGCAGAGCACAGGCAGAAACAGGAGTCTTTGGGGTAAAGTCCCCCTTGGCCATCGCATTCTGTGGGTGCTCGTGTTCCCTTGAAGAGTGAAGCTCTTCAGTGGGGGTCAATGGAGGTGGGCCCACCGCTTGGTAAAGGTAGCTCTCCAGATGCCCGGGATAATAGCTGCGAGAGGTTTGCTGAAAATATGACCCGGGGAACATCTGGCCATCTTCACGGCTTGATGGAGACCCAAAACCTTTGCAGGCTGCCAAAGCAAAGACCGAGTTTGTTTTTTCGGCTTGCACGAAGCTCTGATGATACAACAACATCTGTTCGTGAGAAGTCAGAGGATACGATCCTAGAGGGTAGCATGAGGGGGATTGCTCCTGGTACACCAGGTCCTGGCGATTCACCAGCAAGCTGGAAGGATGAAGAGGAGGAGGAGGAGGAAGGGGTGACGGCGGTGGCCTGGACCACATGTGTTTTCTGGAATTGCTACCCGTTGGGGATTCCAAGTTGCTTTTCTGACTTACAGAAGGATAAGTGGCATCCAAGGAAGAGCCATTCTGCACCCCCTGGCATTTCTCCAATGTCTTCTGGTAAGGCATGAAGCCAGCTGAGTGAACAGCGCCCTCTTTGGACCCTGGTCGCAACTGCACCGTGCCGTTCTCAGCTACCGACGTTTTCTTGGAGCCCGCTGTGCTGTAAGCATGACTCTCTGCACCAGTGGGCAACACGGAGGATGGGGAAGGCCATTCCAAGCGTTTTGAGTAGTTCTCCATCTGCATTCGGAAGGTCAGAGCCCTTTTGGGAGGGCAGCCCGAATCTGTCCCGTACGGATGGTTTCGGTAAACCGGTTTGGGGGCTGCCAAGGTGGAGCAAGCAGCAGGAGATGGAGGGAGCTGCTGGGCTGGGTATCCCTGGAGCCAACCTTGCTGGATGATGCCCGTATGACCCACATAACTGGCCCACCGTTCACGGGCGATACATTCATTGACCTTTTCAGAACCTGGAAATCTCTGGCGGGCTTTCAAACCTTCCATTTCGGATTGGCAGGTAGCTTTTTCTGTCCTTGGAGAGTGGCCAGGCACGCCGGCTGGGCAATGGCTGTAGTTCTCAGCAGCTGACCAGTGAGTTAAAGTTTTAGGTGCTTCGTGGCACTGGAGCGGGAAAGTAAAATAGGAGCCTTTATAACTGTAATGGTCTTCCATAGGGAGGTCGGGCAGCCTACTCGAGCGGCACAAACCCACCGGGAGGACGTGAGTTGGGTCCACCTCCACTCGAGGGAGCTTGCCGTAACTCACGGTGCTCACGGCTTCCAGAATCCGCTTCTCCGCCATCGGTAGATGCTTTCTGGCCAACGGTCTGGGCTAGGAAACGGAGCAGTCGCTCGGGTTTTTCTAGAAACAGGAGACAAGGAAAAAAGAATCAGTCTTCACGCCTTCCCTAGTTTAATTGTTATAAATTGACATAGGAATTTTGATGACACGACCCATGGGGGAACGGTGATAAACTGTGAAAAATGGTCCTAGGCCATTTTATTCCGTGCTGCTGTAACTTTGGCCGCTAAATGAATTGTTATAAGTTGAGGGCTATCTGTATTGCCAAAAACGCAGCGTTCCCAAGTTAAAAATCTGAAAAATCAATAGAGAAATCTATCCAAAGAATCAGGCTACCCATCCACCCCTAAGCTCAGCACGAGACTTCTTGGAAAGCCTTCAAATTGCTTCGTAATTAAGATATTTCTGGTTTCTTGGCTTCTCAGAAACTGCCAAGTCAGAAGAAAGAGGGAGAGGAGACATTATGAGTCATATTACCAAGGTGCTTCTCCGTTGAGCCATAACAAGGCCAGGCTGGAACTCTGCAACTATCTCCTTCTGCCATCTCACCCAATTGTCCTGGAAATCTTTCATCCTTGCCCTGAGCCTAACAGGAAGGAGGCTTTGCTATCTAATGCCTCCATAAGTAAGATTTATTCCTGCTCAATGAAGTAAGAGATCCCTCAATACTCAACCCCCTTGGCCGAGTTTTTTAGATGCCTAGTTCTTTCCTTGCACCTGGGATTAAGACACTAATGAACCACAATTCTCAAGATCCCTCACCAATGGTTGGGTTGCTGGGAAATGTAGTTTGGCAACATCTGGAAGGTCAGATGGGGTTTTTTTCCCTCCCCTCCTGATCTTCTGCCTGAGCAGTGATGGAAGGGTTAAACAGCCCTTTAGGTCACATGCTAGCTGGGGAATTCTGGGAGCTGAAGTCCACATACATCTTAAAAAGTTGCAAAACACTGCCAGACACTATTATCCTCGACCTAGGTTCTTACAAACTTTGCTCTCCGATCTTGAACTGAGGCCACTCCCACCAACACTGGCAGGGGCAAACCACTCGTCTATAACCAGAGAGAAAACCTCACTCCCTTCTAGCACTGATGACGGTCTCTAGTTGGGTTATGAAACGTCTCCAAGCAAACAATCAAACTCGGAGAGCGCCAAGGACCCCACGTGTCCATGGAGATTGTCCGTCATCCAGGCCAGAGTTGCCCCAAAGGTGCTTTTTCAAAAGACTGGCTGGACTTCCTTCGTTTTTGCTTGACGGGTCGCTTCTCATCCAAGAGGCTTCTTCAGTGAAGAACCGAGGAAGCGTTTTTTGGATGAGAAGGGAAACATCTTTTTAAAAAAAAGTTAATTCGCCTTTTGAAAAAGCACTTTTGTGACCCCACTGTTATGGAATGAAAGACTGAAAAACATTCCTGGGTCAGCCAGATACAGTTTATTGCGCAGGTTCCGAGCCAGATTTGTACCTGAAATTCTGAACCCCTGAAAGCTCTGATACAACTGCTTATATATGTTTCCAAGACAAAGGGTTTGGTGAGCACATGCATTTTTCCATATATGGTTAACATACACTTTTTATATGATAATTGACACTTCCTAATTACTAAACCATTATTTTCTAGTTTATAAGATTATCTTTAGCTAGACAACCTTCCTTAGTTCTGTAATTACTACTACAGGAGATTTATTGCTGTCCTTAGGTAGTGAGTAACTCTTTGTAACATACATGTCCTTGTGTCTTTGACAGTGAGGCCCCTCAGATGTTTTCCATATGGCTGTCCTTCCGTGACAGCTAGGCCTCCTCAGAAGATATATCACCAATAATGGGATTTAGCTGATTTTTAATATAATCTCCAAACAAGCACATTTCTCCCTTATAAGAATGTGAATAGAGAGGGTCCTTTAACTGACCCTGTATGATTCCTACTTTATTCACATTAACCCCTGGGGATTAATGCTGGCTGGGGGATTCTGGGAGTTGAAGTCCACCCATCTTCAAGCTTCCAAGAAGAAACACTCAAGAAACACTGTTTTAGAGAGTAGGAATGCTGTAACCAGCTTTTATGATCAATGGTGTTTGCTGAGGGGGGGGGGGAAGAGAGAGAGAGAGAGAGAGAGAGAGAGAGAGAGAGAGAGAGAGAGAGAGAGAGAGAGAGAGAGAGAGAGAGAGAGAGAGAGAGAGAGAGAGAGAGAGAGAGAGAGAGAGAGAGACGAACTTTACAAAAAGAAAGATTGGGAAATTTCTTGGGAAAGAGAACTGGCTATGAATCGTGACCTATATTCTATCACATGCAATCAGGAAAGTAAGAATTACAGAAAGATACAACTGCTGTTATGGAATATCAGGATACAATCAGGATACAACCTACATCTCCATTTTTTTTCACCCGTGGGACCCCCTTCTAATCTTCTCAACCTAATGTCAACAAGATGGTATTTGCAAAGCCAGTTTGGCCTACTGGTTAAGGCATCAGGCTAGAAACTGGGAAACGGTGAGTGCTAGTTCTGCTCGAGCCATGAAAGCTGGCTGGGTGACTTCAAGCCAATCCCTCCCTCCCTCTCTCTCTCTCCCTAATCCACCTCACAGGGTTGGGGGAAATAGGTGGAGGAAAATATGTTGGGTATGCTTGCCACCTTGATATATTTGTAAAAATAATAAAGGTTGGATTCAAGATAGATAGATAGATAGATTAGATAGATGGATGGGTGGATGGAGAGGGAGAGAGATAGATGGAAAGAAGAAAAGGAAGGAAGGAAGGAAGGAAGGAAGGAAGGAAGGAAGGAAGGAAGGAAGGAAGGAAGGAAGGAAGGAAGGAAGGAAGGAAGGAAAAGAAAGAAAGAAAGAAAGAAGAAAGAAAGAAAAGAAAAGAAAAGAAAAGAAAAGAAAAGAAAAGAAAAGAAAAGAAAGAAAGAAAGAAAGAAAGAAAGAAAGAAAGAAAGAAAGAAAGAAAGAAAAGAAAGAAAGAAAGAAAGTGCTTTCCCAGGTCCCATTGGCATATGTAATGACCTCCCCATAAGGATTTTTTTCACCTGAGGCCCCAAGTTGAGAACCATTGACTCACTCAATATTTCATCCTTAGCCGTTATTTAGTCTCCTTTTCAATATGTTTATATATTTTACTGCTTTTAATGCCAATTTTAATCTATTCATAACCAAGTGTCACGTGGAAACTTAATAAACTTGGATATATTTTTTTTCTTAATCAACCAACCGAGACTGCATTTTTCATCCTTAACAATCTGGGTTTCTGGTTATTGGGATTAATGTTAGTATACCCTCTTCTCACTTTGGGTATAGGAAATGTTGAATTGAGCCAGTTCTCTATATTCCTCCATATTTAAATCTCTCTCAATCAGCTCACTGGCAACGAATCCGGTCCTTTCAGACTTAAAAAATTATTAAAAGGCATCATGAGCTTTAATTCACAAACACTTACCCTTTTTAATCACTCCTCTCAGTCTGAAAAGAGGCTGCCGAATTCGGAATTTAGCTACCCAAATCCAACATGGTTCTCATTTCCCAGTGTGACTGTTAGCTAATTTATGAGCACTTCACTGGCATTTTTTTAAAGCACAGCATCTAATTGCCCTGAGACCTAGATTCCCTGGAGTGTTAGACACACCTTAATATATTTTTAAATTGTTCTCTTAGGTAGCGCATCTTCCTCTCCTTTTTTTTTTTAGATTAAAAATTTTAGCCTGTCATGATCAATAGAATGGAATGCATTCGCTTATTGCAAACAAATGTTTCCTTATCTAGAGTGAAAACAATTCTCCACCCCCCCACCCCCACCCCCAGTTAGGGTTAAAACAGATGTCTCCTTATCTCGAATTAAACCAGATGTTTTCTTAAATAGGCATTTTATCTTTCCGATACATATGTTTTTGCTAAGAACATGTCTTCCTTTATGTATGATACGT
The DNA here is from genome assembly GCA_038048745.1 of Coluber constrictor foxii. NCBI lineage: Eukaryota > Metazoa > Chordata > Lepidosauria > Squamata > Colubridae > Coluber > Coluber constrictor. Next base: position 21,454,247 of record CM075972.1, read on the forward strand.
TTTTGATGGGCGATATACTCATTGGTTAGCTCTTATAAAATGACATTATTGCCGTCTATATGATCTTTCATTGATCCTTAATTTGTAAATTTATTGTAAACCTAGAAAGGAAAATAATATTCCAGGAATACATTCCTGGGAGAGAGATTTATCTGAGCAAAGACATCTCCCACATATGGAGATGTTGGTGCCTTGTGTTCAATCATTGTTGGGTTTTCTCTGTGTGTGTGTGGTGTTTTTTTTTTACAACATTGCCTCACTTTCCAGCGGTCTCTTGCAAGGAATTCGTGACTTTAACATCTTAAGACTTTCAGGGGTTAAAATCTGGTTTTGCTCACCTAGTACCGGAAGATCCTGGGAAAATAGAAACTCAAATTGTGTGGGTGGCTTTGCTATACAAATGCTTCCCTGTTTAATTTCCTTCGCAGGTAGTCCTTGACACAATTAACAACACAATTGAGAGCAGAATTTCCAAGGCAGTGGCTAAGTGAGTCCCGCTTTGATATTACAACCTCTCTTTTTTTGCCATTTTTCTCCCCTACCCCCTTTGACTTCGCTTGTCAGCTGGGAATGTTGCAAATGAAAATCACTTGACCCCGGGACTCTGCAATCATCATATATCCATACTTGTTGAAATTGCCTAAATTGTGAATCAACTTTTGACCAGGGAAATATTGCTGATAGTCATAAGTGCGAGGATTGGTCATAAATTGCTTTTTTTTTTCAGTGCCGTTCTAAATGTGAATGGTCACGAAATCCAGGACTATCTGGATTTAAAACAAACGGGATTATTCCTTATTTTCTCTCCCTTTTGCCTCTTTCAACAGGAAACGAGGCCTGTGTATTGCATAAAACCTTCAGATCGTTGCAGCTAAAATTCACCTAATATATAATATTATTTGCTGAAGCTGAATTTATAGAAACATTTTTTTTTCTACCCATATTGGGAGTGTGGGTTTTTTGGGACAGGTTTTCTAGCAGATCTTAAAAGTTTTGCGTTGTGCGTAGCTTATATTATATAAAAATCACAGACCCGCAAAAGACTAATCAATAAATAAACAAAGAGCAAGGAGCAAATATGTAACTTTTGCCATCTCTTCCCAACTTAAATAGGGGCACTAAAAATGCCAACAGGGTCTTTAAAGGGGACACAGGATCAATTTTCATCCAAAAAAGATTTCTTTCTTTTTTCCCCTAGAGTGTAAGTCCTACTCTATTGAAGCCAGGGAGGTCTACTCATAAGAAAATATGCACAAGGATAGCACATGGATACATGTCCCAGATGCATTAAAAAGAAAAGGCAGACGCAATATTGCTTATTGCTTAACGCATTGTAAGCCGCCCTGAGTCTCCGGAGAAGGGCGGCATATAAATCTAATTTAAAAAAAATAATAACTGGGATTCGAAATGCAACAAGCCACCTTATTCGTCTCTTGACTCTTTATAGCAGACGTGTCCAAATCCTGCTAAGACTGGTGGACTTCAACTCCCAGAATTCCCCAGGCTGGGGGAATTCTGGGAGTTGAAGTCCACCAGTCTTAAAGTTGCCAAGGTCGGACACCCCCTGCTTTATAGGATTGGGTTTTTCAGAGAAACTGCAAACCAATCAGCGTCAAGCGTGTGAGCCTGTCATCCAATCGGCATTCAACTAACTCACAGCGGTGGCATTTCCTACACGCTCCACGCACACACATCACCTTTTGTGTACCCAAGCTCTATAGTTACGGCAAACATTGCTTTCGCAGCTTAACCACTGCTCACATGTCTACAGGGCCCAAAATGTCTCCTTTTTTAAGAGCACAGCAGGCCACAGGTCCCCAGAGGAACCTTAAGCATGCTTTCATGTGTGTGCAAATGCACACGTACACGCATCCCACCTATAAATCACACACACACACACACACACACACACACCAGCAATCTCTAAACGGCTCAAGGCCACTTTTTGTAGCCCTCCTCCAATCCATAGCAGTTGATCTCCGGGGAAGGTATAAAAAAGAAGTAAAATAGAATAGAGCTGGCATCTCAGACAAGTGACCGTCCAGTCTCTTCTTAAAAATCTCAACTCGTTTAAACATTTGGTCAAATGCAGAAGGAAAAAAACACCAGCTCGGAAATCTCAAGCAACTCATTTAAATATGTTGTCCCATGCAAAAGAAAACTAAGCACTTTTCCACAGAGGTTAGCTAAAGGCAGCAAAATGCAGCCAAAAATAAATGCAGAGAGACTATCGCTGAGGATGGGGGCTCTAAGCAGGAGTCCGAAAGCTCAGAAGAACAAAACTTCTGGTCCCGACCCAGATTGGGATCTTTACAACATTATTCTGGGACACAGATATTCATTCACCTGGTAAAATAAATGCATCAGGTGAAATCCAGTTTGCTTAAAAAGGCAGCCCTGTTTATTTTATTCCTGGTTGCTTCAGAAACTCCATTTTTGGTTGAAGACCCGAGCAAAAAACTGACTTGTAACAGGGCTCCAGCAGACCGACCACGTACAGAGTGCTTTCCAATCCAGAGACGGTGGCATCCAACTTGAGTACATTTGGATGGTGGGGAGTAAAATCTTTTTCCCCCCCCCCTCTTCTTTCTTTGGCATCCCCCCACTCCACCCCACCCCATCTCAGCAGCTCCTTCCAAAGTTGATCCTGGTTTAAAGCCGGCTAGAAGTGCCCAAAGTGGAGGAGAAAGCGGGCAGTTGGGAGAATATGACTCTCTGGGTGTCCATTCTCCAACCCACCCACCCACCCACTCAGTCCTTTGGCTGCCTTCCAATCCCACCCTTCATAGACTAAACACGATTTTTTTTTGTCTTTTTTTTTAAAAAAAAAACATGTTTATCTGGGAAGAGCCACTCGGTGCCAGCCACCACCCAAACAACCGCCCCTCCCCCCACTAAAGAACAACACCTGGATGCTCTGGGTTACCTTCCCTCCTCCCTCCACCCCCCCACCCCCACCCAGAACATGATGCAACCAGGGAGCTTATCAAGCCACATCTCTTTCGACACAGGTTTGCTGCGGATCAAACCTCCTTCCCCACCGATCAGAGGCACGGGCAGGGGAGGATGGGAACCGAAGTCCAAGCGAGCTGGAGGATGTCCCGCTTTTGGGGGGGAGGGGGGAAGAAGAGGAATTCCACCCGGGGGGTGGGGTGGGGAGGGGGAATCCCTTTCTCGGGAGTTGGCCTGAAGTTTTTCAAAGCAAGCGAACCGAACCGCGAATGAATCATTCATCATAAGCATCATAACGATCCGGAGCTTTCCACCGGGTCGGGATAGGGGGGAGGAGGGAGGGAGGCGATCCCTCAGCCCTTTCCCACCCCCACAAAGCCCGCAAAAGCCTGACTTCCGTGTAAACACGCCTCTGACTTTTTTTTTCTTTTCTTCCTCTCCTTAGCCCGTCACGTGCGAAGCGGAGGCAGCCTTCCTTCCAGGCGCTCCGGATCGTGCCCAGCAACACCCTACCCGGTGCTGCGCCCGATGGGGGGTGTAGTTCTCCTCCTCCCCTCTCTCTCTCTCTCTCTCCTATCTATCTATCTATCTGTCTGTCTGTCTGTCTGTCTGTCTGTCTGTCTGTCTATCTATCTATCTATCTATCTATCTATCTATCTATCTATCTATCTATCTATCTATCTATCTATCTATCTATCTATCCTCTCTCCCTTTCCATCTCTTTATCTCTCTTGCCCATCCACATCTCTCTCTCTCTCTCTCTCTCTCTCTCTCTCCCTTTCCATCTCTTTATCTATCTCTCTTACCCATCCCCATCTATCTATCTATCTATCTATCTATCTATCTATCTATCTATCTATCTATCTATCTATCTATCCTCACCTCCGGCTCCCGCAGCCCTCGCCGCCGCCGCATCTTCTTCCCGGACGGAGCTTCTGCGCCCGGGTGGAGAGTTTGCAAAGGTTTGGGTGACCGTGGGGGCGCTCGCCTCCTTCCTTCCTTCTTTCTTTCCTTCCTTCCTTCTTTCCTTCTTTCTTTCTTTCCTTCTTTCCCTCTTTCTTTCCTTCCTTCCCGAGTCCGAGCTCCGTCTGGGCCCCTCGATCCGGAGTCGCTCCGCTTTCCTCTAAGATCGGACGAAGCTCCGGTTTAGTTAGCCACAGCAGCGGGTTTCGCTCTCCCTGCGCCCGGCACGTCCCGCCAGCTTGATCCGGAGTGGCAAAGGTGGCGCGGCCGCTCCTCTCTCGCTGGTCCCTCCCCGCAAGCGCGATTCGCGAGTCAAGGGCGGGAGGAGGAGAGGGAGGAGGAGGAGGAGGAGGAAGGCACCCACGGGTGTGGGGGGGGGCGAGGAGGGGGAGAGAGAGAGGAGGAGCCGGGACCCGGGTGCGCCCAGCCAATGGAAACCCAACGGCCAAGCAGCCGCCAGAAGTTTGCACTCTCGTCTGGGTGGGAAGCCGCGGCTGCTCTTCCTCCTCCTCCTCCTCCTCCTCTCCTCCTCCTCCTGGCACGATGTGCCTTCCGGCGGCGGGGTCTCCCCCTCCCTCCTTTTTGCACAACAGCTTTGACAGGTCAGCCTGTCCCCCTCCCCCGCCCCCACTCCCCCTTCGCAATTCCGGTGGGTTGCAACTTGCTACAGATCGCAGGCTTGGGCTCCCGAGGAAGGAGCCGAGGTGGCCACGCGCGAAGGACGCCCCTTTCCTTTGCGCCGGTTGACTTCAAAGGGACGCCTTCCACCACACACACACACACACACACACACACACACACACACACACACACACACCCAGCGTGGCACTTTTTTTTCGGTTGAATTCTGTAAAAGCGCAAAGGCAGAGGGAGGGGAGAAATACTGTCCTCTGCAGGCCGTCCAGATGTTTTAAGGCGAAAGCGCGATTCGGAGATGCGTGGGCGGGCGTGCAAGTGGCCCGAATCCACTCTCGGGACGGGACGGGACGGGACGGTGGGAGTGGGTGGGGGATGTACGGAGATCGGAAGGTTTAGGCGAAGGAGATCGGGCAACCCGACATAGATAAACCTACTGAAAGCGCCCGTTTCCAAAACAGTTGTGAAACACTGTTGAATTACACACACACGCACACACAGAGAGAGAGAGAGATGTGGGGACTTTGAAAAAAGGGCAGGGAAGAGCAACTAGGAATGCCAAGCGATGGGTCATCCAACAGATCGACCCAGAATTCTCACCTGAGACACAAAGGACCAGACTTAAAATGACCCACCGTGGATTTGTCATGGAAAGATCCCAGCGCTCTGGAGACAACTGAGCTTGCCCATCAGAAAGGTTGGCAGGCAGTTCGGGGGTTCGGGGTTCGGCTTAGTAAAGGGGGTTTGGCTAGATGACCTCCAAGGTCCTTTCCAACTCTTGTTACTGTTAGACTGTTAGAGAAGGCCCTAAAGCTGGGGAAGATGGAAGGAAAGAGAAGAGTAGAGCCTGGTAGCTCACCAGACTAAAAGCATTGTGATTAACTCCAGCTGTCTGCAATTACTGGAAGTTCGAATCTCACCAGGCTCAAGGTTGACTCAGCCTTCCTAAGATAGATAAAATGAGGACCCAGTTTGTGGGGGCAATAAGCTGACTTTGTATAAAAATATACAAAAGTATGAAGGCTATTGCTTAACATATTGTAAGCCGCCCTGAGTCTCCAGAGAAGGACGGCATATAAATCGAACTAATAAATAACAAATCAATAATAATCAATAATCAGCCAGGTAGATAAATAAGGATGGAAACTTTGCGTGTCTATAATCCACGGATAACATCCAACTGAGCGTTCCATGAACTGTAGCATGTACTACAACACCCATCGATTCCACTCTTGGATGAATGGGATGGAACCCCGCCTAATGTTGCACCAACCACTGGACATATCTGCCACGGGTACAGCAGCCAGATAGATCCACTGCTGATCCCTAACTTCAGATTCAATCCCTGTTGTTGTTGTTTTTTGTTTCCCTGGAACAACTGAACGAGATCCATTTCAGTTGGACCAATAGATAAGGGATCTTTCTGCCAGAGTAAAAGATCCACCATTCAAGGATTTTGGATCATCCCTGAGGCCTCTAGGGAGAAAGAAGCCTAAAATCATGATGGATGGATCAAGCGAAATGTCAAAGCCATCATAGCTTTTTTTTAAAAATTTGATTTATATGCCGCCCTTCTCCAGAGACTCAGGGTGGCTTACAATGCGTTAAGCAATAGCCTTCATACTTTTGTATATATTTATACAAAGTCAGCTTATTGCCCCCACAAACTGGGTCCTCAATTTACCCACCTTAGAAAGGATGGAAGGCTGAGTCGACCTTGAGCCTGGCGAGGATTGAACTCGCAGTAATTGCAGGCAGCTGGATCTTAATTGCTGCCTTTAGTAGGAGGCATTAGCTTTTAAAGTTACCACTTTACTCTCTGCAGAATCCTGGGTTATTCTAGCCCCAAATTATAGCTGTTTTACCGAATGCACACCCATCTTATTTATTTAAGTCCAGTTAAATGAACCCCAGGAGTTGGATTTGCACACCACCACTAATTGTAGACTCACTCAGTGCATAACACACCAGCCAAAAGCCAATTTTATCTTGGCCTGGCAACGCGTGCAAATAAATGTTTTAAGGGGAAATTTCACAGCCCAATTCAGTGATGCTGCAAATCATTTCCTAAATTAAAATTTATTCTCTAGGCAACTCTGAATAAGATCCCTGTCTCTCACCACTTCCACCCAAAGAGAAAGAAAAATACAATAATCCTCCTGTGCCCAATGCTGAATTTGTCTTGCCTCTGTTTGATACATCAGCTAATTATTTCTGTTTAGATTTCGGCTAAATCAACAAACCTGGCTTAGCAGACCCGTCAACTCAAAATTAAATCCCAAACAATAAGCAGGACTTAACAAGGAAGGGAACATTTTATACTCTGTAACCTTTTAAAGTCAAGCAAGCAGAGCTCAAAAGTTTGCCTCTCCCAAATCTCCCATTAACCCTGGTTTCCCAAACCATCCTTTGATGAGTTCACACAACCCGCTAATCCGTAATCCAAGATTTAACAACCATTGGGTAGGGACAGCATCCTGCGCCCACCCCAGTGGTTCATTAACTGTGGGCACACCAGGCAAACTTATGGTTTATTCAATCCAGGTTTTTACATTCCAACTTGTTTGTGCAAAACTGTGAACCGTCAAAGGGAGCGTAGGGGGTTGGGTTCACACAACTCACTAGGTGTAACCCACAACTCACACAACCACTAAGGGGGTGGATTTGTTGGCAGTCCGTTGGTTCCCAGGCAAAAGAGAGCTCTTATATTACACGCCACTCGCTGACATGTTATTACCCGTTCCTCTGCTTTGCTACACCTCATGTTTCCCTCGCCTCTCTCTCTTGCCAACATTTGCCAACAAGGGAGACTTGGTGCATGATGCAAGACCCTTCTGGCTTCTGACAAGGTGCCAATTCAGAGTGGAAAGCTTCCTCTAACAAGCTCCTCGGGGAGGAAGCCTTTGAAAACCTGCAGAAGAAAGCAAGTGAGAGTAACTCACTGCTAGCTACAACACCCAGCTTTGGCTAGGCTTATAGCTTCCATGGTGCTTAGCCAATGCTTGGGTTGCTAAGGGGGCACGGTCATCCAAGATCCTAGGTGTGAGGGACTTGTAACTCCAAACGACATATAAACAGATTTCAAGGAATAACAGGGTTGGAAGGAAGGGATCTTGGAGGTCTTCCCAAATCCGCCTGGAGACTAAAACCTATGAAGAACGGTTGGGTTGAGGGCATTGGGTATGGCTAGTCTACAGAAGACCTCCCAGGTGCATTCTGACTCTTGCTATTCTGTTCTGTTCTTCCCAGGTAAAGGGTAAATGACAGAGAAATGAAACTTTCCCAATAGTTTTTCTGGATTGCATCAGCCCTCTTTCTCACCTACCCTTATTTCTCTCTCTTTCTCTCTCTCTCAATCTATCATCTATCTATCTCTGTCTATATCTATCTATCTGTCTATCATCTATCTGTCTCTATCAATCTATCATCTATCTATCATCTATATCTATCATCTATCTATCTCCATCAGTCTATCATCTATCATCTATCTATCCATCATCTATCTCAATCTACTATCTATCATCTATCTATCTCCATTAATCTATCATCTATCTAATCTATCTATCTATCTATCTATCATCTATCTATCATTTATCTATCTATCTATTTATCTATCTATATCAATCTATCACCTATCTATCATCTACCTATCATCTATCTCTCATCTCTCATCTATCTCTCTATCATCTATCTATCATCTATTTATGGCTTATTCTGCCGCTAAAGTGACTTTTAAGCATCTGCATCCAACTGGCGAAATGATTTTAGAGGTTTTGCAATATCTCTCATGTGGGGTCATTCAAGATCTAGAATAGAATAGAATAGAATAGAATAGAATAGAATAGAATAGAATAGAATAGAATAGAATAGAATAGAATAGAATAGAATAGAATAGAATAGAATAGAATAGAATAGAATAGAATAGAATGAAGAGGGAATGGAATGAAATAAGAATGGAATGGAATGGAATGGAATAGAATAGAATTCTTTATTGGCCAAGTGTGATTGGACACAGAAGGAATTTGTCTTTGGTGCATATGCTCTCAGTGTACATAAAGAAAAAATAAAATATATAAGATACAACATTTAGTGATAGTCATAAGGTTTTCATTGTGGTGCATTGTGTTTCTGTTTGCAACACTTTATTCAACTTTGTTTTAGGCAACTTTGTAAAAATTTGTAAAAATTCAGGTACCAGATGGGATAATGATGATTATGGTTAACAATCAATGCTGCCTCACTCTTACTCTTTCTGAAGTTATCCTTTCTGGTGCCTAGAACTAAACCACATTAATAGGTCAAATGTCATTCAGAGGGGCTTGTCTTCTTCATAGGAAAGAAAGAGCCATGGTTATGAAAATACAGGATCCATAAAAGGGGAGGGGGAAGGGAGGGCGGTGGGAATCAAGGCCTCCAAAGACTTATGCAGTGACCTCTGTTTGCATAACACAAGATGCCAAAGGCTTAATTCTTTCTTCATTCTTAATTCCCTTCTTTTATTTACACAATTGATGACTTCCACTACATTGTTCAACCTGTATGCCAGCTTTCCGGTTTTCAAATTGTTACAGTGCTAAAAGGAGAAGTCAAACTGCTGGGTTGAATGGATGGAATAATTGGATAAGTGGAATGGAAGAATTATAAACCTGAATTAGAGCTTCCTTAAAGAGAAATGGTCTCTTTTGTGCATCCCCCGCACCCTTGGCTGAATTCAGTCAGAGGGAGTCAGAGGCTGAGGCTGAAATGATCCAATGGTAGCTATTAGGAGCTCAGAAATTTGCTTCCTTATTTACTTACTTAATTAAATGGATTCATCCAATGAATTGAAATTACAGAGTAACATAGTTGGAAGGGATTTTGGAGGTCTTCTAATCCAGGGGTCTCCAACTTTGGCAACTTTAAGACTTGTGGACTTCAACTCCCAGAATTCTGGGAATTCTGAACTCTGGGAATTGAACTTTGGCAACTTTAAGACTTGTGGACTTCAACTCCCAGAATTCTGGGAATTCTGAACTCTGGGAATTGAAGTCCACAAGTCTTAAAGTTGCCAAGGTTGCTGGCTGAGGAATTCTGGGAATTGAAGTCCACAAGTCTTAAAGTTGCCAAGGTTGCTGGCTGAGGAATTCTGGGAGTTGAAGTCCACAAGTCTTAAAATTGCCAAAGTTGGAGATCCCTGGACTAGTCCAACTCCAGGGTCAGGCAGGAAACCCGCCTAGACCATTTCAGACAAATGCTTGTCCAATATCTTCTTCAAAACCTCCATGAAGCGCCCACAACTTCTGGAGGCAATTCGTTCCACTGATTAATTGAAACGTCTCCTCAGTTTTAGGTTGGTTCTCTCCTGGATTAGCTTCCATCCTTTCCTTCTTCTCCTGCCTTCAGGTTCTTTGGAGAATAGGTTGACCCCTTCTTCTTTTTGGCAGCCCCTGAAATATTGGAAGACTGCTATCATGTCACCCCTAGTCCTTCTTCTCAACAATAACACTTAGGCTTCTATACCGCTTCACAGTGCTTTCCAGCCCTCTCTAAGTGGTTTACAGAGTCAGCCTCTTGCCCCCAACAATCTGGATCCTCCTTTTACCCCACCTTGGAAGGATGGAAGGAAGGAAGAGTCAACCTTGATGGAGCAACTCCTGGCTGGAGAATTCTGGGAGTTGAAGAGTCCACTAACCTTAACATTCCAAGATTGTTCACCTCTGCTCTTAGATAATCACCTTTCCCTGAACGATAGCCATTATTTAGGGGCTCTCTTAGTTCTACCTCCTCTCACAGACCCAAGATTCAGATTTAGAGAGTGAGTTTTCAGATGGCTTAAAAAAAGATATATATATTTTTTTCAATAAGGGAAAGAAAAGTTGAGGGATGCTCCTTTGCTGGGCGTGTTTGGGCCAAAGCTTGGACAGCTGTCCCGTCAAAATATCTTTTGTTTTGCATTTTTGTCCGGGCGTGCAAGTCAGACTCCTTCTAACTCTGCAAGTTTAATTTTAACATTCTTTTGAGATAAGCTGGCCAACTCAAGGACAATTTTCAATTCAAGGTCATTCAAACAATGTCATTCTGATCAGGATGAATCCGTCTCCCCTAAAAATCCCACCAACAACAGCTTTTTATCATTAAGCCTGTATTTTATTTTGGCTGTTTGGCTGCAGACCTAAAACCCATTTCCTTCGCTTCCATTATCTGACCATCTGGTTGCATTTCGCCATCCAAAAGTTGAGAACGAAATATTACTTTAATGAAAAGAAGGACTAGGGGCAGTGGTGAAATCCGATTTGTTTTTTACTACCGGTTCTGTGGGCGTGGCTTTGTGCGCATGGCAGGGGAAGAATACTGCAAAATCTCCATTCCCTCCCCACTCCAGGGGAAGGATACTGCAAAATCCCCTTTCCCTCCCCATTCCTGGGAGAAGGATTTTGCAAAATCTCCATTCCCCGCCCCACTCCTGGGAGAAAGATATTGCAAAATCTCCATTCCCAGCCACTGTGGAGCCAGCCAGAGGGGGTATTTGCCAGTTCTCCAAACTACTCAAAATTTCCGCTACTGGTTCTCCAGAACCTCCCAGAACCTGCTGGATTTCACCACTGACTAGGGGTGGCTTAGAGCAATCTTCCAATAATTCAGGATCTTCAGGACAGAAGAAGAAGCAATGGGTGGAAACTCGACTGCTCAGTTTAAAAGGGAAAGTGGTACCATAAAATACAAACGATAGTATGATATTTATACATAAGTTAATAATTAATGATTGTTGTAGAGACGAAGGGGTGCTGTATAATAAAGAAATTGTACTCCTAGTAATATAGTCACAGGAAAGATACGGTAAATTCTTCCTTGCACAAGGCCCCAGAAGCTACTGTTTATCCTTTTAGGATGCAAGGGATGTTCCTATTTCATTACCCCAACTTTCTTTCCCATTCTCGTATATCGTTATAAAGTTATTTCTCCTTTGACTGTAATCACGGTACCTTATTGATTTTAAATTCTTTACAGCTGCGATTGCAATTGGATAGTGGCTCTGGAATAATAAGTTTGGATGAACAGTGCAGCAGAGTAGATAATTAGCTTAAAGCAATATATTGTTACCTGTTTTATATAAATTACCCTCTTTATTCTAGTTAACCCCTACTTCAGCAGGTTGGAAGATGTCTAATGAAAAGCTGGTGAGGTAAACATATGAGTATGGCCTCTCTTTTTTTTTTTTTGAAGGCATTATTTACCTTTTCAGAGAAGCAACCTAGAACTGAGGAGAAATTTCCTGACAGTTTAAAACAATTAATCAGTGGAACGGCTTCCCCTCCAGAAGTTGTGGGTGCTCCATCACTGGAAGTTTTTAAGAAGAGACTGAACAATCATTTGTCGGAAATGATATAGGGCCGTGATGACGAGCCTATAGCACGCGTGCCACAGGTGACATGTGGAGTCATATCTGTGGGCACACGAGCATTGCCCTAGCTCACCTCGGTCTTCCCACCGGAAGTCGGGAAACGGGTTGTTTCCAGCCTCCGGAGGGCCTCCGGGGAAGGGGGGAACCGTTTTCGCCCTCCCGAGACTCCAAAAAAGCCTCTGGAGCCTGGGGAGGGCAAAAAAACGGGCCTACTGGGCCCACTGTGCCATCACATGCCAAAAGCAGGGGGGGAGGGTCATAGAGACCCATCACAGGGACCTTTAGATGCTACTCAGCTACTCCTTTGGATGATACCTGGGTGCAGAATACAATATTCTTGTGTACTCCGAACGGTGTGGGATTATCTCCAGGCCAGATTTTGAACCTGAGGCAAGGAGAAGAGATAGGCAAACAGCGCTGAGGAACAGTGATAGCTTTGGAACAGGATTTGATTGAGCCAATAAGCTTTCATTAGTTTTGGCTATTGATGTCCCAGATGTGGTATCTTTGTTCATGGTGGAGAGAAGGTAGCCAAGGACACACAAAAGACCTAAAACAAAATGTTCTTCTTGGGATTGTGGAGTGCTTCTGGAGGTTTCCAGTCCTACCTGAAGTAGTGTGAGGTCACTGAACATATTCAAGACATCCTGGGTTGGTCTGAGGGATCTAATTTCTCCTTGTTGCCCACGCCCCAAAAAAAGACGTTTAATTTTTTGGTCCGAAACTCTCAACTTCCCAATGCCTGTCCTTTTGGCCTTGACGATGATGTTTGCAATTAGTTATATTCAGTCTTCCGTGACCTGCCAAAATCCAGTCAAAATAAATTAGCCAGGACCTACAAATCTTGAACATAACAGAAGCAACAGTTGGGATGTTTTGTCTCCGAGATATATTTTGAAGGACACACCGGCTGGGTTAGGAATGAGCAAAAAGAAAATTTTGGAAGATCGCAACAGAAGTTAACGCTTAGCTTGGCAAAGAAGAGTTTTCATTCCTGAATCAGTGTTTGGCAGCTTGAAGACGTATGGACTTCAACTCCCAAGACTTCCCCAGCCAGCCACCGTTGAGAGACACTGCAAAAAAATTTCAGCAGTCACTACAGAAAAAAAACGGCACGTGTAGAAATAGACACATCCTTATATTTTGGAGATAAAGGTATAAGCAGGAATGGAGTTGTGCGTGATCTTTTCATTCCTAAACTCCAAATAATTTTTAAGCACGGTCTAGTCCTGGTATGGTTTTGGGTGAAACTGTCGATCGTGGTGGTGGCAGTGTTAGAATGCGGCATGGCAGGCTAATTCTGCTGACTGCCAGCAGTTCAATCTTGACTGACCCAAGGTTGACTCATCCTTCCAACCTCAGTAGAATGAGGGCCCAGATTGTTGGCGGCAATATGCTGCCTCCAGTGGTGGGTTGCCCCCGGTTCGTACCGATTCTATAGAACCGGTAGGAAAACCGGCGGGAGGCTCCGCCCACTGACATCATCAAAATGCTTCTACGGCCCCGCTGCGAACCAGTAGTAAAGGTAAGTAGAACCCACCTCTGTGTCAGTATTGGAAATTAACTTTATTTCAGAGGATGAAACCGAAACTTTGACACTCTGGCTGCCTCTGTAAACCACTTAGAGAGAGCTGTAAAGCAGTGGGAAGCAGTATATAAATCTAAGTGCTATTGCTAAATGGGAAGGAAGGAAGGAAGGAAGGAAGGAAGGAAGGAAGGAAGGAAGGAAGGAAGGAAGGAAGGAAGGAAGGAAGGAAGGAAGGAAGGAAGGAAGGAAGGAAGGGCAGTGGTGGCCCAGTGGTTAGAATGCAGTATTAAAGGCTAATTCTGCCAACTGCCAGCAGTTCGATCCTGACCGGCTCAAGGCTGACTCAGCCTTCCATCCTTCCAAGATGGGTAAAATGAGGACCCAGATCGTTGGAGGCGAATATGCTGACTCTATAAACCGCTTAGAGAGGGCTGTAAAAGCACCGTGAAACGGTATATAAGTCTAAGTGCTATTGGTAAGTTCGGAGGTTTGACATCAGTCATTCAACCTGCCACAGATAAACAAATCATAGCAGCGGTGGGTGCCACTTGGAGTTTAAACACTGAGTCACCAAAACCTACACTTCCAAGGAAGTTGCAAGAACGGCCCCTTTTTCAATAGAGAGATGATGTGGTTGCAATCATGTAATGCGTTAATTGAAGCCAGTTTGAGTTTGACAGAGCAAGTGTGAGTCAGCCAGGGGTGTTTGGCAGCCAGATTTTGTGGCATCGCTCGGAGGCTCAAACTTCATGATACCTGGCCCATTAAAAGAAGAAACGGATTTGTGTGAGGCACACCCACCCACCCACCCCGCCTCTGGCCAAGTACAATCCATTATTTCTTTGAGATTCTTGGTTAAGCAACCAAGAGTTGCAAGACATACAACTTTAAATAATCTGCTTTCTGTCACTAAGCAGCTAAGAAACTGGCATAGATGCAGGCATTCTTGCCTTTCAGATTAAGTATCCCTCTGGGTCTTTTTACCGCTTATGGACTCTAACCGTGATTGCAACAACTCTTCCCTTTATTGAACAGCTGCGTTGCTGTGCAGTGCAACACAAAGGCCAATCACAAGGTGCACAATATGTACACAGGAACACCATCATTGACAACAGTTCATTTCTCACCGTGGGAACTCTTCCTGCCCCACTCACGCTATACAGTAAATCAGTATTTCTCAACCTTGTTCAAGAGAGATGGACTTGAACAACCTAGAATTAAGGAGAAATTTCCTGACAGTTAGAACAATTAATCAGTGGAACGACTTACCTCCAGAAGTTGTGAATGTTCCAACACTGGAAGTTCTTAAGATGTTGGATAACCATTTGTCTGAAGTGGTGTAGGGTTTCCTGCCTATGCAGGGGGTTGGACTAGAAGACCTCCAAGGTCCCTTTCCAACTCTGCTATTCTATTCTGTCCTCTATCTGGTATTTGACATAAGGATGTCAATTGAGTTCTTTAAGTGATGATGTAATGCACCAAGACAAATTCCTTGTGTGTCCAATCACACTTGGCCAATAAAAAATTCTATTCTATTCTATTCTATTCTATTCTATTCTATTCTATTCTATTCTATTCTATTCTATTCTATTCTATTCTATTCTATTCCATTCCATTCCATTCCATTCCATTCCATTCCATTCCATTCCATTCCACTCCACTCCACTCCACTCCAGTCTAGTCTACTCTACTCTACTCTACTCTACTCTACTCTATTTATTCTATTCTATTCTATTCTACTCTACTCTACTCTACTCTACTCTACTCTACTCTACTCTACTCTACTCTAGTCTATTTATTCTATTCTATTCTACTCTACTCTACTCTACTCTACTCTACTCTACTCTACTCTACTCTATTTATTCTATTCTATTCTATTCTATTCTATTCTATTCTATTCTATTCTATTCTATTCTATTCTATTCTATTCTATTCTATTCTATTCTATTCTATTCTATTTTATATCTGGAAGGTAAAGAGATGCTCAACCTCCAGCGACGAGGAAGTGAAGCTGTTCCATATTGTGCCGTGCCAACTCAGCCTGCGCCATCGAAGGAAGAAATCCGAATAACGCCAGATAATGGCAATCAAGGCATCCACTGTCTCTGCCAATGTCCTTAAATCATGCTCGTTCTGGGGAAGCTTTGTTTGAAGAACACCTTGGCTCGGTTTGTCCTGTTCTTTTTGGCATTGGAACAGGGAATGTCCTGACTCTGAGAGATCATCGGCAGTATTTCACCCAACTCCAGGCGTACTTTCTTGTGGATATTAAAACCAGATGTTGGAGCCAGGAAATTCTGCCCTGTGGCTTGTGAAGGGGCCGTTCTTGTTTAGCTCCCTGGATTAATTTATTCTCTCCTAGAAGGCACTGTGCTTGAGTGCGAAGCACATCTCCTTCCCGGTTGTCAAGGCAAGGTGCAAAGCCTATTGTCAACGCCGAAGAATTGGCAAGAGATGCCCAAATCCTAAACTGACGACAGGCAGGAAATCCAGAATAAACATCGGCTAAAATGATCTGTTATAGCTGCAAGGCAGCCTCTCTTGATCTTCCATTAAGGCCTTCTCCACCGATGAGTTTGCTTCCCTCCTAAAACAATGGCTCTCATTTCATTCGGTCATTCAATCAAGGAAGACATCTTGGGTGGCTGAATTAGGTTTCTGCCTCTAATCTTGAGCCTACTTCTATGAAAACCATGCGTTAAATTGTTCCTAGAAGCACAAGGCTGAAGGCACCACCCTGAAGATGACGAATGAGACTTTGTCGAAATGTCGCCATATATATATATGGATGGACGGAATAGACCCTAACCCTAACCCTAACCCTAACCCTAACCCTAACCCTAACTCTAACCCTAACCCTAACTGACAGATCACTGATGACCAAATTGACTTCCTTGGTTAGAAAGAAGTCAACATCTAAATTATTACATAACTTATAAAACATAACCGTATTTCCCAGAATTCTTAGCAACAGCCCTGCACCACCCAGGAGGATTCTGGGGAATGAAGTCCACACATATCCGGAGAAAATAAATCTGGAAAATACCAAGTTACTCAACTCCTGTGATCCAGATATTATCTTTGACATCAGTTTTTTGTGTTTGCTTTTTGGAACTGTACAGATTTCTTGTTTCTTTTCTTTTCTTTTTTTAAAGCTTGATTCAGAAAGGGAAGACCAAAGAACAAAGCTCTCGACTGGGGATGGGGTAGAAAAACCTGGTTCTGAGCCATGCTTCTTATCACCAGGGGCACAATTATGTGTTTGTGGCACTTGGGGTGTGTGTGTAGAAGTTCTTAAGGAAATCGCTTGGGCATCATTACGTAGAGGTCATGCCAAGGTCTCCCTCAGATTCAACCCTGGTGGAATCGCCCAGCAGGTGGAGGGTCCTTTAACCCAGTGTTTTCTCAGCCTTCCCAACTTGAAGATGCTTGTGCTTCAACTCCCAGGAGTGCCCCAGCCAGCGTGGGAATTCAATTCTGGGAGCTGAAGTTCATGTATCTTCAAGTTGCAAAGGTTGAGGAACATTTAAGTATGGACTTCAACTCCCAAAATTCTTCCTTCCTTCCTTCCTTCCTCCCTCCCTCCCATTCACCCACCCCTTTCCTTCCTTTCCTCCCTTCCTTCCTTTCTTTCCATCCATCCAGCCACCAATCCATCCCCTTCCTTCCTCCCTCCCTCCCTTCCTTCCTTCCTTCCTTCCTTCCTCCCTCCCTCCCTCCCTCCCTCCCTTCCTTCCTTCCTTCCTTCCTTCTTCCTTTCTTCCTTCCTTCCCTCCCATCCATCCCTCCATCATTTTTTCTTTCTTTCTTTCTTTCCTTTCTTTCTTTCTTCCCTCCCTCCCTCCTTGTCCTCCTGTCATTGGGACAGTCCATCTTTCTTTAGCCCAACCCACTTCGCAAGGTGGGTTTTTGTGGGGGGTGGAAAATAGGAGAAGGAAGATGTGTTGGGTTTTTTCACCCCCTCGAGTTATTTGTAAAAAAAATAATAAAGGCAGGATACAAACAAACAAAGACATCATTCTGAGTGGAGCAAAATTCAAGGATAATTTTATGCTGAAAGCCTGATTTATTTAATTTCACTAGGCAATCGAAAGTTTGAAGATTCTGGTGGCACAAATGACTATGAAGCATGGCAGTCCAAGCTATTCCCTACTAGGATATTTACTAGATATGTTACTAGCTTATTTATCAGGCTCATTTCCCTCCTACGGAAATTCTGCATGTTGGGTCTCGACCCAGAAGTCTTTTTCAACAAGGGCACTCAGACAGCGGAATGAAACTTTGAAGAAAGAAAGAAAGAAAGAAAGAAAGAAAGAAAGAAAGAAAGAAAGAAAGAAAGAAAGAAAGAAAGAAAGAAAGAAAGAAAGAAAAGAGAGAGAGAAAGAAGAGAGATAGAGAAAGAAAGAGAGAGAAAGAGAGAAAGAACGAAAGAATGAAAGAAGAAAGAGAGAGAAAGAAAGAAGAGAGAGAGAGAAAGAGAAAGAAGAAAGAAGAAAGAGGGAGAGAGAAAGAAAGAGAGATAAAGAAAGAAGAGAGAGAGAGAAGAAAGAGAGAGAGAGAAAAAGAGAGAGGAGAGAAAGAAAAGAAAGAAAGAAGAGAGAGAGAAAGAAAGAAAGAAAGAAGAAAGAAAGAAAGAAAGAAAGAAAGAAAGAAAGAAAGAAAGAAAGAAAGAAAGAAAGATAGATGATAGATAGATAGATAGATAGATAGATAGATAGATAGATAGATAGATAGATAGATAGATAGATAGATAGATAGATAGATAGATTGATTGCAGGTGTTCGGCCTCCTAGCCTCCTGATATTTTTATAGCCCTTTTCACGAAGGATATGTGGCTTGTTGTGTGTGTGTGTGTGTGAATGCTTTTTTTTTTTCCTTTTTCTTATCAGCCGTTTCCGTCTTATTAGCCGTTTCCGTTCCAACTGTAAACGCTGAATGGTTTTACTGCTTTAATTGTCAATAA
This sequence comes from Coluber constrictor foxii, assembly GCA_038048745.1. Taxonomy (NCBI): domain Eukaryota; kingdom Metazoa; phylum Chordata; class Lepidosauria; order Squamata; family Colubridae; genus Coluber; species Coluber constrictor. The sequence goes on from CM075972.1 coordinate 21,472,670, forward strand.
AGGGCTTTCTCCAGCAAATGGGTGGGAACGCATTCCCAGAGGGCAATATAACCAGGCCGACGTGTCAGCCACAACAGTTTTTACCTATGTTACAAGTTAGAAGCTCAGATCTCACAAAATTCCCCTTTCGGGTGGAGAATTCCGTGGGAAAAAAAACCCATAAATACACGAAGCGCTGCCAATTTCTCCACTCAGGTGAGCTGAGGGTACGATAGAAAATTGTTCAATAAATAAAAATAAAGAGTACAAAAATAAAATTCCTCAGGAACTCTCAATCCCAGCCCAGAATTTTTCTTACGGAGTGAAAAATGCCTTCCGTGAGCTCTGCCCAGTTTTACGACTTTTCTGTTAAGTGAATCACTCAAATTGCGAAGTTAGGAACACGGCTACTAAGGGAATCTGGCTTCCCCGTTGATTTTGCTTGTCAGAAGGACGCAAAAGGGGGAAATCCCATGTTTCGGGGACACGGCAACCATCATAAATGTAAGTTGGTCACCAAGCATCTGAATTTTTTGATCATGTGACCGTGGGGATGCTGCAACGGTCATAAGTGTGAAAAACGGTTCAGCACCGTTGTAACTTCGAACCCGTGAAATTCAGTTTGACACCCCCTGTTTTAGATCTTTCGTCCCTTCTAGTCCATCGCAGCTCTATGACTACTGAGCATGCTCAGTCTTCCCCTGAAGGTTTTAGGGTCTCTGCTCCAGTGGTGAAATTCAATTTCTTTTACTACCAGTTCTGTGAGCGTCGCTTGATGGACGCGGCAGGGGAAGGATACTGCAAAATCCACATTCCCACCCCACTCCAGGGGAAGGATATTGCAAAATCCCCATTCCCTCCCCACTTCTGGGGGAAAGGATATGGCAAAATCTCCATTCCCACCCCACTCTTGGGGCCAGCCAGAGATGGCATTTGCCGGTTCTCCGAACTACTCAAAATTTCCGCTACCAGTTCGCCAGAACCTGTCAGAACCTGCTGAATAGCACTCCTGCTCTGCCTGCTGATTAATCTCTCTACACCCACAAACCTATTTTTTGAAAAGCTTCAGGTTTCCCCCCGAGCTTGCCAATAGTCTTGTGCTTCTTGTGGGGCTTTGACACTCACACTGAACCATGGATATCCAGGGAGCGGCAACAAGACAATAACAACCGTTTGGGCTAAGAGAGTTGCACAAAGGTTTGTGTGTGTGTCACATCTCGATCGCCAAGCGGGTTACATTTAATAGCAGGGAGAGTCGGTGACGTGTCTCCGTGGCTCGCCGCACAGCCTATAGGGGTGACTTTCTCTCCACTCATCAATCCGGGTGAAATGAATTCAGCCCGTGGCCCGTTAGGAGAAAACACCCGAGGTTGATGAAAAACAATAGCCAAAACAGGGGATAAGCGTTCCCCGGGGCCAGCTTTTAAAGAGCTCCATATCCTTCTCTTGGCAAAACAAAACTGAAGGCTCTGGGGATTTCTGCATCTGCTGGGTGATAATAAGGACCATGATGAAATTCTTGTTCAGGCTTGCAGGAGGTTGGTTGAGGGGTGGTGACACCTTCCCCCAGCCTCGGCTCAATCGCTCCGTAGCAAATCAAGGCCAAGATCAGCCGCACTGCACAAGCCAACTTAAAAGCTCTTCGAAACATCCTAACAGCAGCCCGGACTGTATAGAATGGGATGGGATGGGATGGGATGGGATGGGATGGGATGGGATGGGATGGGATGGGATGGGATGGGATGGGATGGGATAGGATAAGGAAGAGAAGGATAGGAATAGGAGTAGGAGTAGGAGTAGGAGTAGGAATAGGAATAGGATAGGATAGGATAGGATAGGATAGGATAGGATAGGATAGGATAGGATAGGATAGGATAGGATAGAACAGGAGAGAGAAGGATAGGATAGGGTAGGGTAGGGTAGGGTAGGGTAGGGTAGGGTAGGGTAGGGTAGGATAGGATAGGATAGGATAGGATAGGATAGGATAGGATAGGATAGGATAGAATAGAATAGAATAGAATAGAATAGAATAGAATAGAATAGAATAGAATAGAATAGAATAGAATAGAATAGAATAGAATAGAATAGAATAGAATAGAATAGAATAGAAATGACTCTGAGCGTTTAAGGTTGCAGACCTCTGGTGCATAAGCTCTCAGTGTACATAAGGAGAATAAAATACATTCATCAAGAATAAAGAGATACAACACTTCGTGATAGTCAAAGTTACTAATAAGCTATCAAATCGGACTAGGAAACAAGTAAAAACAATATAAATTGAAAAATACAAGCACATTATATATAGTATATGCACAATACTGGAAAAATCCAAAAACCCCTACAGATGAAATAATAATAATAATAATAATAATAATAATAATAATAATAATAATAATAATAATAATAATAATAATAATAATAATAATAATAATCACAAAATACCGGGACTTGCAAATCGAAGTTGAGCGACTATGGAAAAAGAAATCATGTGTTGTTCCGATTGTAATTGGAGCCCTTGGAGCAATACCCAAAGGGCTACCCTGCTATTTGGAAATTCTAAATTTACCGGATTTGAACATTTTGACTCTACAAAAAACCACCTTACTCGGAACAGCTTACATCCTCCGATGATATCTTAACAGTTCCTAGGTCCTTGGTTAGGACTCGAGCTGCTGAGCTATTAACCAGCCTCAAAGGCTGTGAATCTCACTACCGATTTAATAATAATAATAATAATAATAATAATAATAATAATAATAATAATAATAATAATAATAATAATAATAGAAAATCTGGAATGTGCGAAATGGATAGGTTAACCCTAAAAATCAAAGGAAAAGAAGATTTGGAATATTTTATAACTTGGGAACTATTCTACAAATGTTTAATTGACAGATACTGAGGTTAGTGGAGTGGATTTATGTGAAATATGGACTACATCAGAAAGAAAAACTGAAACGAATGGAGGCCTTTGAACTCTGGTGCTGGAGAAGATTCCTGCGAGTCCCTTGGACTGCAAGGCGATCCAACCGGTCAGTCCTAGGGAGATCAACCCTGGCTGCTCTTTAGAAGGCCAAATCCTGAAGAGGAAACTCAAATACTTTGGCCACCTAATGAGAAGGAAGGACTTCCTGGAGAAGAGCCTAATGCTGGGAAGGATGGAGGGCAAAAAAAGAAAGGGACGGCAGAGAATGAAGTGGCTGGATGGAGTCACCAAAGCAGTCGGCGTGAGCCTAAATGGACTCCAGAGGATGGTAGAGGACAGGAAGGCCTGGAGGAATGTTGTCCATGGGGTCACGATGGGTCGGACACAACTTTGCAACTAACAATAACCTTGGTGACGCCTTGGTGGCGCAGCAGACTAAAGTGCTGTTAAATAGCACCTGCTGCCTGCAATTACTGCGAGTTCAAATTTCACCAGACTCAAGGTTGACTCAGCCTTCCAGCCTTCCGAGGTAGGTAAAATGAGGACCTGGATTGTGGGGGCAATAAGCTGATTTTGTATAAAAAAGAACACTGCTTGGGGGGGGGGGGGCGAAAGCCCTACTAAGCAGGTATATACAAAAGTATGAAGGCTTTTGCTTAACGCATTGTAAGCCGCCCTGAGTCTCCAGAGAAAAGAATTTCATCTGAGAGCATAACAGAATTACAGAGTTGGAAGGGATCCCGGAGGTCTTCTAATCCAATTATAACTCTGAAACATTGCTAAATGAATAAACCAGGGGTGAAATCCAACAGGTCTGACAGGTTCTGGAGAACCAGTAGCGGAAATTTTGAGTAGTTTGGAGAACCGGCAAATACCACTCTTGGCTGGCCCCAGAGTGGGTTGGGAATGGAGATTTTGCATATCCTTCCCCCAGGAGTGGGGAGGGAATGGAAATTTTGCAATATCCTTCCCACTGGAGTGGGTTGGGAATGGAGAATTTGCAATATCCTTCCTCCAGGAGTGGGGAGGGAAAGGCGATTTTGCAGTATCCTTCCCTTGCCACGCCCCTCCCCCAAGCCACACTGTTATAGAAAATGAAAGACTGGAAAACATTCCTGGGTCAGACAGATGCATTTATTTGCGCAAAGATTCAGTGCAGTTTTTGGTTCTCGCAAATCTGAACGAAGAGGAGCTCTGATTTCACTGTTTTTATATGTTTTCAAGACAAGGAGTTCTATGAGCCCTTCCGGCTTCCATATATGGTTACATTATAAATACATTATACTTACATTACACTTTACTAATTACCAAACCATTACATGCTAGTTAATAAAATTATTTTGGCTACACAATTTTACTACTCCAACATTTTACTAATTATTAAACCATTACAACTTTCCTTAAGTGCTGTAATGTTTAAATACAGAAATTTATGGCTATACTTTAAACAATAAGTAACTTTCTGTTTCCTACGCATGTCCTTCCAGATGTTCCCCTATAGCTATATTTCCGTAGTTTTGATTCTAACAAGAAGATATATAGAATCAGTGTGTTTGACACAGTGTCATAGGTCAAGTCATTATGAGGAACTCTATGAGTTAATTGCTTAGCTTCTTCTCCTTATCAGAGTCAGTCATCCACAAGAACAGCATTCTTAGCTTTCCTGAGGGGTGACAGCTAGGTCCCATCAGAAGATATATTACCAATAATGGGGTTCAGCTGCCTCTAAAAAGCACATTTCTCTCTTGAAATAATGTGAATAGAGAAGGTCTTTCAGGGTTCATGCATCTGATTTTATGTATCTGACTTTGTATGATTCCTATTTTATTCACATTATTTCTTATTGGCTATAATTCCTAAGTTTTTCACATCAACACCCACAGAACCAGTAGTAAAGTGTAACTTGAGGACAATCTGCATTATGATAAATTTTCAAAACTTTATTCTCATCCACCAACCACCACCCAACCACCAGACAAATTCTGCTTACGGTTGAAGTAAAAAAAAAACAATCAGATGGTGGAAAGTAATGCAAAATAGTGAAGGAAGAAAAGGCATCAAACTTTTTTTAAAAAAAAAAGTTGCTGGGGAAGGTGTGAAAATCGTGGCTGAAACTAGATTGGTTAAGATCAGAACTCCACTAGCAAATGTGGGAATTCACCCCTCTGGGGGGTGGGGGGGGGAGAAAGCATTTCTCACAGAGGTTGCCCGGATTATACAAGGAAGTGAAAAATACCAATTTGGTTTTGAGTCATTTTCTAAATGATAAACTTGAGCTCTCAAGAACTGCATCAAAGTCACGTTGGGAGTGACTGTCACTTAGGCTGAAACCAAAAAGAAAGTCATACAAGTAATCCTCGACTAGCGACCACAACGGAGCCCAACATTTATGTTATCAAGCGAGACATTTCTGAATTTTACAGCCTTCTTTGCCACTTTCTGTTCTATTCTATTCTGTTCTGTTCTGTTCTGTTCTGTTCTGTTCTATTCTATTCTATTCTATTCTATTCTATTCTATTCTATTCTATTCTATTCTATTCTATTCTATTCTATTCTATTCTATTCCATTCCATTCCATTCCATTCCACTCCACTCCACTCCACTCCACTCCACTCCACTCCACTCCTCTATTCTATTCTATTCTATTCTATTCTATTCTATTCTATTCTATTCTATTCTATTCTATTCTATTCTATTCTATTCTCATTTCTATTGGAAGAAAAATCTGATCCGGTTCCAAGCTGGGAGAAAGACACTGGAAATAAAATGGAGGCTGACTAGCTGCGAGGAAAGAAGCTTTATAGATGAGCAGAACCAACCACAGCCTGCAGTTCTGGGACAACTGACAAATCAGCTGAATGAGTGGGTGGATCTTTTTATAAGTTTCCGTAGCTTTGAAGTTTGAACTGTTCTTGGGAATTGTGCAAGGAAGGGGCCTTTGTGTCTTTTGCTATTTCAGTGGTGGTGAGTTAATCCTATTGTGTCCTTAAGGGTCATATCCTGTCCTTAGAATTTGGGTGGGGGATGTACATTTTAATCCCATCAGTTCCAACTTTCTGGGCATTTTGTTTATGAATAGATCGGCCCAGTATTTTTTAATGGGCACAAAATATCCATCTCTAAAGACTTCAGGCATCTGCTGGAGGCTATTAAGAAAGACCCGGGCTGCTTTCTGCCTTTTAAGAACCTGTTTTCTCTATTTCTCCTTTGTGGAAACATTCCGTCCTGCTCCTTTTAATATTGAGAATAAAGAAAATTTTAATCTGGGAAGGGCTGTGGGGGGACTTCCTACATTCCACACACACCCCAAAAAAGGCCCCTGGCAGGGTTCCAAATCATGCACAGAAAAGCAGCATGCAAAGCAGAACTCCTTCAAATCATTAACATGATTTTATTTAGAGCAAAAAAAAATCAGAAGGAGAGCAAATACTGGCTGGAAAATTATTGGATTCATGCTTTCAGTTAGGAGGAGGTGGGGGGGAAATCCAGGATAATTTTGAGCTGGTTGTCCAAAATCCACCAATTGAAGACCAGAAAGCAAAGAAATCAAAAACCTTAGGCGCCAAAATAATCCTAACATGTTGTTGTTGTTAGTGGTGAAGTTGTGTCCAACCCATTGCGACCCCATGGACAACGTTCCTCCAGGCCTTCCTGTCCTCTACCATCCTCTGGAGTCCATTTAAGCTCAGGCCGACTGCTTCGGTGACTCCATCCAGCCACCTCGTTCTCTGCCGTCCCCTTCTTCTTTTGCCCTCCATCGTTCCCAGCATTAGGCTCTTCTCCAGGGAGTCCTTCCTTCTCATTAGGTGGACACAGTACTTGAGTTTCCTCTTCAGGATCTGGCCTTCTAAAGAGCAGCCAAGGTTGATCTCCTCTAGGACTGACCAGTTGGATCTCCTTACAGTTCAAGGGACTCGCAGGAGTCTTCTCCAGCACCAGAGTTCAAAGGCTTCCATTCTTTGGCGCTCAGCCTTTCTTGTGGTCCAACTTTCACAGCCAAAAATTCCAAACCACAGCCTTGACTATATGCATTTTTATTGGCAGGGAGATGTCTCTGCTTTATAGTAGGCTAATCCTAACATAATTAATAGCAAAGCTTTTGATGCAAATGTTAGAAGAAATATCCTTCGGGGTTCAGCTCCAAGTAGGGAAAAAGACACTGGAAACATGGAGACTGCTTGGAAAGATGGTTTAATGGTGGACAGGCTCACATGGTTTGAGTTCCTGAACAGAAAAGGGTGAGATGCAGTGAGTCTCTGGGTTTTATGTCCTCTCTAGCTTTGAACTTCCTTGGCCCCTGAAAGAGTATCCTGATTGGTTGTTAGACTCCCAGGGGGTGGGGGTCTTAGCTAGCCTTGCTGGCTGATGTAATCTTCCCAGGTGCCATGTGGTGAGTTTCTATTGCTAGATGGATCCTATTGTGTTAGTTTCTGTTGCTAGATGGGTCCTACTGTGTTGCAGATGATGGTCTGTTGACAAAAATGGGAGGGAATTGAGTTTCTGCCTCCAGCCCATTGACAAAGGATGGGGGTCAAGAAGGTGGGAGCTGCTTCATCTTTAAAACATGCTTCTCCATTACTCATCCAGGGAAACATAATATTCTGCCTTTTTAATATTTCCTAAAATATTTCATTCTTCTAGGAAAGGGGTGGGTGCTCACTTCCTACACAAACACAAATAGGAATTCCCCATTCTTGCCTACGCAAGGGATATAAATCTCTAAACTTTTAACAGTTGGTTCCTTGACAAATTAAAAGTTCTCGAATTCTGCCAAGAGGGCAGGAAGAATTTCAACAATGCTGGCTGATTGTTCACCTTGCATTATACTAATCCCGCCTGTTTAGCCCAGGTCATCCTATTGGCAATTCAGAGTGGGCGAGAAAAAGAAGATTTCAGTTTCTGGTGCTGGGGAAAACGGCCTTTCTTTCTCTTCCCCCCCCCCTGCCCCCCGTTTTAAGTTTTAAAAAGACGTCTACAGAGCCACTCTTACCGCAAAGCAATGCAAAACTTTTGCTTCGGGCAGCCCAGCGTTGAAACGATCTCTACGGGTTAAGAGATAGAAGATTTGTTCTTGCTGATTAGGAAAAAAGCGGAGGAGGCAAAAGCCACCCACTGAAACTGATCGTCAGATTAGCGGTCGGCAGTAAATTACCTGGGGACTTTATGAGAGAAAGCATAAATATCCCAACCAAAACAGCCAAATCAGAGAATGCAGCCAGGCCATCTCGGCAGCCTCCTTTCTTCTTGGCAGCTGAATTAGGAACACAGGTTGTCCTCGACTTACGGCCACAATGGCTTCAACTCATTGCAGCCAACTCTGGCTTCCTCAGGCAAAACCCTCCTTTTCCTCTCCCTACTCCTCAAAAACTCATTGGCCATCTTCCCCGTCACTCTGTCCCTAATCTACTGCTCCCACTCAAAAGAATTTCCCCCCTCCCATCTCATCTCCTAGGTGATATTCTCTCCAGGGAAAATAAGTAGGTGAAGTGTCAAATGTCTCTTTCCAGATGCCTCCGCTTCTTCCTCTTATGTCAGCATTAGAGTAAGTGCAGCGTGAAATGCTGACATATGGGTTGTTAAGCGAATCAGGTTTCCCTGTTGACTTTGCTTGTTGGGAGGTCGCAAAAGGAGATCACGTGACCCCGGGATGTTGCAATGGTTAGGGTTAGGGTTAGGGTTAGGGTTAGGGTTAGGGTTAGGGTTAGGGTTAGGGTTAGGGTTGTCCAATCTCTTCTTAAAAACCATGAGGAAGTACCCACAACTTCTGGAGGGGAAGCATTCCATTGCTTAATTGTCCTCCATGTTAGGAAATTTCTCCTTAATTCTAGGTTGCTTCTCTCCTTGATTAGTTTCCACCCGTTGCTTCTTGTCCTGCCTTCAGGTGCTTTGGAGAATAGCTTGACTCCCTCTTCTTTGGGGCAGCCCCTGAGATATCAGAACACTGCTATCTTGTCTTCCCTAGTCCTTCTTTTCATTAAACTAGACATACCCAGCTCCTGCAACCGTTCTTCATATGTTTTAGCCTCCAGTCCCCTAATCCTCTTGGTTGCTCTTCTCTGCACTCTTTTTAGAGTCTCAACATTTTTTTTACATCGCGGTCAAACTGGATGCAGAATTCAAAGTGTGGCCTTACAAAGGCATTATAAATTGGTATTCCTGTGACTGAGACTGATGTGATTGGACCTGGTACCTGTGTCACTTAGCAAAGCAATTATTAAGGGAGCCATGCCCCGATTTCCCCCAAAGCTCCTACAGTTGGAATGAGAAGACAGGACTGCTGGACAGTGCCCCATGGGTTCTCACATGCCATCATTCCTGACCAGAAAACCAAGACTGTCCCATAATAGGATAGGATAGGATAGGATAGGATAGGAGAGGAGAGGAGAGGAGAGGAGAGGAGAGGAGAGGAGAGGAGAGGAGAGGAGAGGAGAGAAGAGAAGAGAAGAGAAGAGAAGAGAAGAGAAGAGAAGAGAAGAGAAGAAGGGATAGAGTAGAGTAGAGTAGAATAGAATAAGGGATAGGATAGGATGAAATGGAATGGAATGGAATGGAATGGAATGGAATGGAATGGAATGGAATGGAATGGAATAGAATAGAATAGAATAGAATAGAATAGAATAGAATAGAATAGAATAGAATAGAATAGAATAGAATAGAATAGAATAGAATAGAATAGAATAGAATTCTTTATTGGCCAGGTGTGATTGGACACACAAGGAATTTGTCTTGGTGCATCCACTCTCAGAGCACATAAAAGAAAAGATACATTGGTCAAGAATCATCAAGTACAAGTCCAGCTGAACGCATCCGATGTTTCGCAAGCCAACACAACCAGGCTCGTGCCCGCGGGATTGCCTGCAGCTCAACCTGGCCCTTTTGCAAACCAAGAGCATTCTTTCTCTTTCTCTCAACACCTCCTCTCCTCCCTTCCCTATTCTAGCAGGAAGACGTTCCCTGCCTTTTAAACACTGCAGGGAAGAGCCTGTTGAATAAAGAACCTGGAGGGAAAGCCGGAGGCCGAGTCTCGGGGATCTTCAAGCTGAAACCTGCCTGAGCGGCAGGATGGAACTTGCAAGCGGTTTGCCCAGTTGCCGGGGGGGGGGGGGGGGGAACACCCTTCCGGCTAGCATTGCAATCATTTCTAGTCCCAACTATCTCCAGCAATCAGCCTCTGGCAGTCAAGAAAATTGTGTGCACCTCACCAAGCTCAACCTCCCAATATCTTGGGTGTTTCCAAGCAAAGGTGGATCACCCGTTTAGCTGGGATCATCTAAGGATTCCTCCTTAGAGACCGGACAACCATTTGTCTGAAATGGCATAGGGTGTCCTGCTTGAAAAGGCAATTGGACTCTAAGACCTCCAAAGTCTCTTCTGACTCTGTTATTCTGTTATTTTGTTATTCTGTTATTCCTACCACTCTGGGGAGAAGATCAAAGTTAGAAGATCTTCAGGATTCCTTCCAAGTTTTATGATTCCTTGTTGTTGTTAGTTGCGAAGTCGTGTCCGATCCATCGTGACGTCATGGACAACGTTCCTCCAGGCCTTCCTGTCTGCCACCATCCTCTGGAGTCCATTTAAGCTCACACGGACTGCTTCAGTGACTCCATCCAGCCACCTTGTTCTCTCTCGTCCCTTTCTTCTTTTGCCCTCCATCATTCCCAGCATTAGGCTCTTCTCCAGGGAGTCCTTCCTTCTCATTAGGTGGCCAAAGTATCTGAGTTTCCTCTTTAGGATCTGGCCTTCTAAAGAGCAGTCAGGGTTGATCTCCTCTAGGACTGACCGGTTGGATCACCTTGCAGTCCAAGGGACTCGCAGGAGTCTTCTCCAGCACCAGAGTTCAAAGGCCTCCATTCTTTGGCGCTCAGCCTTCCTTATGGTCCAACTTTCACAGCCATCCATTGCAACGGGGAAAACCAGAGCCTTGACTATACGCACTTTTGTTGGCAGGGTGATGTCTCTGCTTTTTAGTACGCTGTCTAGATTTGCCGTAGCTTTCCTCCCCAGAAGCACGCGTCTTAATTTCTTGGCTGCAGTCCCCATCTGCCGTGATCTGTCACTACCTCCATTTCTTCCCCATCTATTTGCCAGGAATTGAGAGGGCCGAATGCCATGATCTTAGTTTTCTTAATGAGTTTCAAGCCAACTTTTGCACTCTCCTTCTTCACTCGCATCAAGAGCTCCTCTTTAGCTCCTCTTCGCTTTCTGCCATGAAAGTGGTATCATATGCAATATCTGATATAGGATTCCTTTATACATGCTTTTAGATCAAAAAAGAAAACTTAACTCAGTGGTGAAATCCAAATATGTTTACTACCGGTTCTGTGGGCGTGGCTTGGTGATCGTGGCAGGGCAAGGATACTGCAAAATCCCCATTCCCTCCCCACTTCTGGGGGAAGGATATTGCCAAATCTCCATTCCCACCCCACTTGGGGGCCAGCCAGAGGTGGTAGTTGCCGGTTCTCCGAACTGCTTAAAATTTCCGCTACCGCTTATCCAGAACCTGTCAGAACCTGCTGGATTTCACCCCAACTTTCTACACCCAGATGCTCCAAGACAACGTTTCTCAGCCTCAGCAACGTTCAGCTGTGCTTCAACTCCCAGAATTCCCCAGCCAGCCTGAGGAATATAAACCAGGATTTTAGATTTTTGATCATTTAAATTGGCAGTCAGTTTTAAAGAGCTGATATCTGAGGCAACTGGGGCACCCTTCGCTCCTCGGTTTACAGAGCTCCTATCTAAGGCTAGATTTCTCCAGAAATACAAAGCGATTTCAGATAAAATGGAATGTGGGCTATGAATCACTGCTGGCTAAAAAGAGAAAAGAATCAGCCATGATCTGGTTAACTGATATGAACTGTTGTGGTTTGAAACAGGGAGAAAATTCAGACGACGTTGGCCTTAGCAATATTATAGGAAGAGCCGCTGCACCAGCTCATCTGAAGACTTTGCAGTTATCTCAGAAACAAACGATTCCGCTTATATAACGCTTTGAAAAAATGGATTTTGTCATCAGCTTCCGCAGAACTATAGAGGAGAACTTCAGAGCCACAACAGGAAGTTAAAACAGAATGATTTTTTTTTAAAAGAACCAAACAAAAAACAAAAAAAAACCCCACACCAGGGCCATCCATTAAGCAGAAAATTTTGAAGGTGTTTCAGCTTTCCTCAACTTCCTGATTTCATCACAAGCGTTGTATGTGTGACCAGCTATAATAATACGATTGTTGCAGTTATTATTGCAGATTATTAATACTGCCACCTCTGGTATTATTTCAGTAGACTTTTTAGACAAGGGAAAAAAGAGCCTCCAACAATGGGCTATTTTTTTCCTGGTCTAAAAAAAGTCAACTAAAATAATACCAGAGGTGACAGCATTAATAATCTGCAATAATAACTTCAACGATCGTATTATGATGACTCGTCGCACATTCTGACAGATGTTGAGGCCAGAACTGGCATTTTTATCCATCAATTGACTTCTTCCCAAAGGACCCAGGATAGGCAGAAGTTATTGTTTCATAATATTAAATTATATCTTTGCTGGATGTAAGCTGTTCCGAAAAGAGCTGCCTTTTGCAATTGACTGATGATCATTCCAATTCGATTCAAATCTTTATTGTCAGTGCACAACAGATGGACATTGAGATTGGCTGAGCTCCCTCAGTGCACACACACCCCACACACAACACAACTCACAGCAAAGACAGAAAATCCCTAACCCAATAAATCATATTAACAAAACACCCAGTCCTATTGCACCAGTTCAAACTGGATCATGTGAAGCGGTAGTAAAACTGACGAGAAGCTCCGCCCATTACCCCAGATGTCATCATAGGCGATCTGCACATGTGCACAGAAGCTCGGCGTGTGCACAGAAGCTCGACGCGTGCCCTCGCTTCACTCATGCACTTGCGCAATCCCGTTGCAAATCGGTAGTAAAGGTAAGTAGAACCAACCCCTGTATTGCATCCATGTGAACATGTTACACATTGCGCCTGCCCTGCAGTCCCTCATACTACATAGTTATGATGTTATTTCACATTCAGGTGTCTGACAGCCCACAGATAAAAACTGCCTTTCAGCCTGTTTGTGCGGCTGGCTATGCTTCTGTGTCTCCTTCCCGATGGTAGGAGGGTAAAGAAGTGATGACCAGAGTGAGCGTCGTCCCTGAGAATTTTCCTCACTCTTCTAAGGCAGCGAGCCCTAGCGATCTCATCTAGCGGTATCAAGGGGACAGCCCACGATGTTTTGTGCTGTGATCACCACGCTCAACGTAGTGATGTTGTCAATGCCACTCGTCTTCAAGGGGTGCCGCCGGATGTTTTGGCATTGCTTCATTTTATTGGTGCTATATTAAATCTAAATTGTTATTATTGTTCCTATTTCCTTAATAGCGTGCTTATCTATGCATTTTGCAGGAATTAAGGAAGGACAAAGAAAGGTGAATTTGGTAAGAACTGGATCTACTCTTAAATGGAGGAAAGATAAGCTCAACTGCTGTATTATATGGACTCAATAAAGTAATTTAATTCTTATACATAACCCCAGAGCACTTTCAGATTTACTAGGAACTCTAACTGATTAAGAATGAGACAATAGTGTTATTTCAGGAAGGAAGGCAGGGAGGGAGGGAGGGAGGGAGGGAGGGAGGGAGGGAAGGAAGGAAGGAAGGAAGGAAGGAAGGAAGGAAGGAAGGAAGGGCACTATCAATAGCACTTAGACATCTATACAGCTTCACAGTGCTTTACAGCCTCTCTAAGTGGTTTACAATATCATCCTATTGCCCCCAACAATCTGGGTCCTCCTTTTACTGAACTCGGAAGGTTGAGTCAACCTTGAATTGGTCATAATCAAACTCCTGACTGTGGGCAGAGTTAACCTGCAATATTGCCATTCTAACCACTGGGAAGGGAGGGAGGGAGGGAGGGAGGGAGGGAGGGAGGGAAGAAGGAAGGAAGGAAGGAAGGAAGGAAGGAAGGAAGGAAGGAAGGAAGGAAGGAAGGAAGGAAGGAAGGAAGGAAGGAAATGTTGATCAGGATGCCTCCCACATTCAGTTGCTACTGATGACCTTAACCAATATTTCTCAACCTTGGAACTTGAAGATGCGTGGACTTCAACTCCAGAATTCCCCAGCCAGCCACGCTCTCTGAGGAATTCTGCGAGTTGAAGTCCACAAGTCTTCAAATTGCCAAGGTTGGACATCCCTGATCCAGAAGTTGCATCTGTGGGACTCCCACTGCGGCTTGAAACAACCGTGGCTTTCCCTTGTCCCGATGTCAGAGGTAGCCCAGCCCAAGGTAAGATGCTAGGAAGACAGCAGGGCAAGAAGTCTCCACCCAGCTGCCACATCTTCTGTGGACTTTTGTTAGAACTCTGAGCTGGGGAAATAAAGAAAATGTTGGTTTAAAACCGAAAGGAGGGAGGCAGGATGGAACATCAACAAGAGGAAAGGGAGTGTAAGTTTGATTTGGCAAGTCCAAACAAAGGAATGACAGAGTCGCCAGAAGCAATGAAGCCAAGAAATAAAAGGCGGGGCAGAGAAGGGGGTGGATGGACCCATTTCTTCCTCGCCATTCACCATCCTTGCCCTGAACAGGAAATACCCAGGTATGAGAAGTTGCAAATTGGACGTGTATATAAGGCTGTTCTTTTAAGCCTCCCGACATATAGAACAACAGTGACAGATGTCTTGGGGCTACAAGATCAAAGGGCCATTGTGCTGAATCTCTCAGCAGACCAGGCTCTTGTCTTTTGCCCAAACCCGCAAGAATGTGAACAGCCCCATCATTTTGACATGGGCTGATCAACCACAGAGCTCAATTCTTTCAATTAAAGGCCAACCAGAGTGCCATCGCCTTCCAAATAAGGAAGTCACAATAGGAAGATGTCCCCACCCTTGCCTAACCGGATGAGATCTCCATCAGCCAATAAGTCCATCTGCTATTATTTGAAGGATCACAGATGAATGTCACCCTTCCCGGAATAGCTGCTATAGAAGGCAGCTCGTAGTATTGGTCAATCACATGAATTTCTTGAGATTTCCGTTCATTACTGAACCAAATCCCTTGGACTCAGAGGTGGGTTTCAGCAGGTTCTGACCAGTTCTGGAGAACTGGTAGCGGAAATTTGGAATAGTTCAGAGAACCGGTAGTAAAAATTCTGACTGGCCCCGCCCACATCTATCCTCTGCCTCCCAAGTCCCAGCTGATCAGGAGTGAATGGGGATTTTACAGTATCCTTCCCCTGGAGTAGGGTGGGAATGGAGATTTTGCAGTATCCTTCCCCTGCCATGCCCACCAAGCCACACCCACAGAACGGGTAGTATAAATTTTTGAAACCCCCACTGCTTGAACTGCAACTTGAGAGTACGCCATGAATATATTGTGACACGCTAACCCCCCCCCCCAATTTTTCAATCTCAGCGACTTTTAAGATTGCTCGTCGACTCTAGAAAGAATGCAGAGAAGAGCAACATAGATGATTACGGGGACTAAAGACTAAAATCAGGGGTGAAATTCAGCAGGTTCTGACAGGTTCTGGAGAACCCGTAACGGAAATTTTGAATAGTTCGGAGAACCGGCAAATACCACCTCTGGTTGGCCCCAGTGAGGTGGGAATGGAGATTTTGCAGTATCCTTCCCCTGCCACGCCCACCAAGCCACACCATGTCCACCAAGCCACGCCCACAGAACCGGTAGTAAAAAAATTTGGATTTCACCACTGGCTATAACATACGAAGAACGGTTGCAGAAACTGATTATGTGTACTTTAATGAAAATAAGGATTAGGGGAGAAATGATAGCAGCATTCCAATATCTCAGGGGCTGCCCCAAAGAAGAGGGAGTCAAGCTATTCTCCAAAGCACCTGAGGGCAGGACAAGAAGCAATGGGTGGAAACTAATCAAAGAGAGGAGCAACTTAGAACTAAGGAGAAATTTCCTGACAGTGAGAACAATGAATCAGTGGACTAACTTGCCTCCAGAAGTTGTGAATGCTCCAACACTGGAAGTTTTTAAGAAGATGTTGGATAACCATTTGTCTGAAGGGGTATAGGATTTCCTGCCTAAGCACGGGGTCAGATTAGAAGACCTCCAAGGTCCCTTCCAACTCTGTTAGTCTGTTAAAGTGCATGGATTTCAACTTCCAGAATTCCTGTTTGCTAAGGGCTTGCTTAGAACTTCATAGACATTTAACCTGGAATTCTCTGGATGCAAAATTCTATCTCTGGCTGAAACCAATTTATCTACACTTCCATCTTTTCCTCTCTTTGCTGTGGAGGTTAGTTTTGGAGAAGAGGAATGGGAACATACTCCTCTAGAAAAGGAAACCCTGGAAAGTCAATAAGGAAGAATTCAGAGTGAGCCACAGATTTTCCAGATTTTTTATTTATTTATTTATTTATTGAATCACAACGGAAATCTGTCCTTCTTCAAAAGCTTTTCACAAAACCCTCTGAAAATATTTGCAGGATGGTAACCCATTCTGGCTGGAAATGTTTTGTCTTTGCTTTGTTTCTCGAGAGACCTCCTGCCTTCCATTCTGCACAATAACTTGTGGTGGGGGGAAAAGCAGAACTGGGAGTGTGCAAGTGCAAACACACCTCCCTGGGATAACACTCCGTATGTTGCAAACAGAAGCAAAACCAGGTCTCGAGAAAGTTTAAAACGGGTTCTTCTCCAGCCAGTTGCACAAGAGGGTGCTTGGCCACAACTGGTCTGAAGTGAGTGAAATTGTGAAACTGGGCGATGGAAAGCAGATGTTAAGCCCATTGTGACACATTGTGACTCTAAGGACACTGACGAAATAAGGATGGCATTAGATCATCTCCACCGGCTGCCTGTCTTCCCCACTCCCCCCAGTCCAGTTCCAAGCACGGGACTCGATTCCAAAAAAAAAAAACCTCCAATTATTTGAGGTCAGCTCCATTCTGAATTTCATTTATGCTTGTGGCTAAAATTCCCAGGGCAAAATTTGATCTGCTGAGATCACAGCAACAACATCCCTAAGCAGAATCTTCTCAATGATGCCCCCCCCCACTTCTGCCAGATGATATGTCAGTACCAACAACCACTTCCTTTCCCTCGTCTCACAGATCAAGAACCTTTGTCGTTTCAACTCCTACCTCAAAACGACGCTATAGAGCACTGCACACCAGACACAACTAGACACAAGTACAGTTTTTCCCCGAATGCCATCACTCCGCTAAACAAATAATTCCCTCAATGCTGTCAAACTATTCACTAAGTCTGCGCTACTATTAATCTTCTCATCATTCCCATCACCCATCTCCTTCCACTTATGACTGTATGACTGTAACTTTTTTGTTTGTATCCTTACGATTTATATTGATATTGTTTCCTGGTTGCTTATTTGTACCCTATGACTATCATTAAGTCTTGTACCTTATGATTCTTGATGAACGTATCTTTTCTTTTATGTACACTGAGAGCGTATGCACCAAAGACAAATTCCTTGTGTGTCCAATCACACTTGGCCAATAAAGAATTCTATTCCTATTCCTATTCCTATTCCTATTCCTATTCCTATTCCTATTCCTATTCCTATTCCTATTCCTATTCCTATTCCTATTCCTATTCCTATTCCTATTCCTATTCCTATTCTACTCTACTCTACTCTACTCTACTCTACTCTACTCTACTCTACTCTACTCTATTCTATTCTATGTTTATACGTTATGTTTATACTTATACTTGTTTTCTCATACATGCTTGACATAAATAAATAAATAATAAAATATAATATAATAATAAAATAAAATAATAAAATAAACAAAACATTCTAGTCTTAATAGGTACACGGACTACCATACTGTGGGCAGATATACAGATTAGTCAGATGGGCAGAGTCTCCATTAGGTTCTGCATCCTTCTTGGAGGTACAGGCTGTTCCGATTCGGAGGCATTATCTACCCCATCAATACAGTCTAGATAGAACTGTTCCCATGGCATATTGTTAAACCCTGTAGAATTTATTCCACAGTCCACGAAGCTAGGATAGGTCCTTGGGTGACTTCAAGGAGAGGTTGGATAAATTCAGGGAGGACCTCTCTACACGAGTGGCCAAAATTGTGGAAACTTTTTGAGAAAAGTGTATTTTTGAGGTTTGACGGCTAATAACACCACTTTTTGGGGGGTGGGTGGGATAAGATAATCCTATTCCACTGCTGGAATGGCCTGGGAATAGCTCAGACCTTCACCCAATTGAAAATCTATGGAGCCGACTAAAGAAACTGGTTAGTCAGAAGCAGCCCAGCAATAAAACCCAGTTAATAGAAGCCATCATTCCATCTTGGCTTCACATGATAACAGCTGCAGAACTCAAAGACTTGGTTCCCTCCATGGGAAGACCTTGTAAGGCCGTCATTCATGCTAAAGGTTACCCAGCTAAGTATTAACTGACATAGTGATCATTTTTGTATATCTCGTTCTTTCCATGGTGATCATTTTTGTATATCTCATTTTTTATATGGTGATAATTTTTGGATATCTCGTTTTTCTTTTGCTGATAATTTTTTCATATCTCATTTTTTTTCTATGGTGATAATTTTTGGATATCTCGTTTTTTCTATGGTGATAATTTTTGTATATCTCATTTTTTCTATGGTGATAATTTTTGCATATCTCATTTTTTCTATGGTGATAATTTTTCTACATTCCGTTTTTTCCTATGGTGATAATTTTTTGTACATCTCGTTTTTTCTACGTGTTTCGCTTTTCTTCTTTATACTGTCACTGCTATTCTAATAGCAAACCCTTCATAAAAGTTATGGCATTACATTCTTGATTAAATTATCTTTCCATTGATATGTAATTTTATGGTACTACTCCAAAAAAAAAAAGTAGTGTTATTAGCTAGTTTTAGAAAATACACTTTTCCCAAAAAGTTTCCACAATTTTGGCCACTACTGTATCTGGTTCGCCATGGAAAAAGAAACTCATGAGTTGGAAGACTCTGATTTTCAGGGTTTCTTTCCTAAAAATAATTTCCCATTTGTGCTTCTTCTTCAAGGTGCTACAAGAGAAGGAAGTTCAGACCTGTATTCAGGTTAATTATAGTTGTACATCGGCTGCTTGGCAAGGGGCAGGGTGGCAATTAGAGGTACGTTACTGTGCCAGCCTCCTGACCTTATGGGATTCTACGTCGCTCATCCCTGAAGGATAGTGTCAGCTCCTGTCCATTCCCAGAAGGAAAGGCAACCAGCTCTCACTGTTTCATCAGCCACAAATCCCTTAGAACAGACTTTCTCAGCCTTGGGCAACTTCAATATAGGTGGACTTCAACTCCCAGAATTCTCCAGCCAGCTGGGGAATTCTGGGAGTTGAAGTCCACGCAGCTTTACAAGTTCTCAAGGCTGAGCAACCCTTCCTTAGGAGTAGCTATCTTCTATCGATCAAGACGTCTGCTTGATCTATCCGGTCAGTGGAACAAATGTCAAGAAAGGACGTTTCTTTTCAGAAAAGAAGAGCTAACTGCAATATTTCAATGTTTTCTCCCCTCCAAAAAAAAGGTCATAAAATTCACTTAGTGACAGAAATATGGGGCTCAATTGTAGTCAAGGATTATGTGTCAACAACAGAATCTATTAATTAGATAGGTAATCTGGCCTGAAGCAGCCCTTCTGTGTTCACCTCCCTGATTAGAGTAGAGTAGAGTAGAGTAGAGTAGAGTAGAGTAGAGTAGAGTAGAGTAGAGTAGAATAGAATAGAATAGAATAGAATAGAATAGAATAGAATAGAATAGAATACAAATAGAATAGATTACAAATAGAATAGATTACAAATAGAATTGAATGAAATTACAAATAGAGTAGAATAAGAATAGAGCAGAATATATTACAAATAGAATAGAATAGAACAGAATAAATTACAAATAGAATTGAATGAAATTACAAATAGAGTAGAATAAGAATAGAACAGAATAAATTACAAATAGAATAGAATAGAATGCAGAATAGAATTCTTTATTGGCCAAGTATGATTGGATACACAAGGAATTTGTCTCCAGTGCAGAATCTCTTGTTGTATATACCTACAAACAAGAAAGTCATAAGTCATTGAGTAATTTTAATGGGGATAATGAAAGGAGCTACCGCCAGAGGCAGGCAGAGGTTCAACATCTAGCTTGACACAATTTTAATTGCAGAGCAGAGCAAGAAAATTGCATCCCCCATTGGCTCCTCATGCTTGGACGTTCTCCAGCTCCTCTGATGTTTATACGCGAAAGGTTTAGGGATTTGCTAGAGTTGTTTCTTCTTTTAATTGGGTATTTGTTTACCGGGCTCACTGACACTATCGCACAGTTGGCTGGCTCCAAGGACCACGATCAAATCAGACATGGAGATACCAAGCACAGCTGCTGTTTTTCATTGTTATCTGAATCAACTTTAAAAAAGAAAAAAGAAAAAGAAGACTCGGTTTGGAATCGGAATCAATCCGCATCGAATGAAATAGAAGGCTGAGGTTACTGGGTTCAAATATTTTCTATCCCTCGGGGCCTTCCTGAATATCTAACGTCAATGAAATTCATCCTTATAGACATCGGGTTGAAACATCAAGATACTCCCACGGTTAAAATTAAACTCTTCTTCAGTTCGAAACAAGGACGGGGCTAAACGGGAGACCAATTCGAGTTACAACCGTAATTTACCCCGATAATTACAGTCCTAGCTAAGTCGTGACAATTGTAAAGCTGGTCACCAGAAAAATCACTCGATGTTATGACAACTTTTGCGACGGTCCTTAAGTGAATGTAGCAGCTGTAAAGCGAAACCTGTGGTCTTTAAGTGATTGTAGAAATATGAAATGCAAATCTCTTTCTTCAAAACCATCATAAATCACAAAGAGTAGAGTAGAGTAGAATAATAGTAGAGTAGAATAATAGGGACGCAGTGGCTCAGTGGCTAAGGCACTGAGCTTGTCGATCGAAAGGTCGGCAGTTCAGCAGTTCGAATCCCTAGTGTCGCGCAACTATGGGTGAACTCCTGTGACTTGTCCCAGCTTCTGCCAACCTAGCAGTTCGAAAGCAGGTAAAAATAATGCAAGTAGAAAAATAGGGACCACCTTTGGTGGGAAGGGAACAGCGTTCCATGAGCCTTTGGCGTTGAGTCATGCCAGCCACATGACCACGGAAACATCTTCGGACAGCTTTGAAACAGAGATGAGCACTCATATGTGCGAGGGAAACCTTTACCTTTAAGTCATATTTTCTGCAATCGAGTTTGGAGAGGTTTACCTTGAGTTGGTATCTATTATGTGCTTGTGTATTATTGCGGTTGAAGCCAAAGTAGTCATTAACAGGTAGGACGTTGTAACAGACAATTTTGTGTACTAAGCTTAGGTCAGACCGTAGATGGTGTAGTTCCAGGTTGTAAAGGCCCAAAATTTCAAGCCTGGTGGCATAAGGGATTCTGTTGCAAGCAGAGGAGCGGAGGACCCTTCTCGTGAAGTATCTCTGGACTCGCTCAATTGTGTAAACGTCTGATATACAGTGTGGATTCCAGGCAGACGAGCTGTATTCGAGAACTGGTCTGGCAAAGGTTTTGTATGCCCCGGATTGCAGTACAATGTTACCAGAGAAGAAGCTTCGCAAAGTTAGGTTAAGAACTCTTAATGCCTTTATGGCAATGCTGTTACAGGGAGCTCTGGGGCTTAGATCATTTGAGATGAGTACTCCTAGGTCCTTGAGAGAGTGAGGGTCATCTACGAAGTCATATCCACCTAGCTCTGTCTCTGATGCAAGGGAAAGGGAAAATGTAACTTAGTTCTTCAGGGGAATCAGAGGGAACCATGGCAGAGGATGATTGTTCCTGCAAAACAGACTCCCGGATTTAAAACATTGGACAACTGTCTGTCCAGGAAGGCCTTCTGCCTTGCGTGGGGACTGGAAGACCTCCAAGATCCCTTTCCAGACGTAGGATTCTAATATTTGTGTTCCTCGCAGCCAAGGTCTGAGAACATCTGAAATAGGGAAACTAACATATATTCCTCAAGATTGAGTAACAGGGTGACAGAAAAATAAAACATGTGAGGAATGAGTTACCAAGACACATAGATCAGAAGATCAATGACTAGATATTCTAGTGTCTCATGATGTTTAGAGAAATGGTTAGAAGATGTTCAGGAGACATCCATCCATCCATATCTATGTCATCTATATCTTGTTGATAGTTGTGAAATCATGTCTGACCCATCGCAACCCCATGGACAACGTTCCTCCAGGCCTTCCTGTCTCTACCATCCTCTGGAGTCCACTTAAGCTCACGCCAACCGCTTCAGTGACTTCATCCAGCCACCTCATTCCCTGCTGTCCCCTTCTTCTTTTGCCCTCCATCATTCCCAGCATTAGGCTCTTGTCTCATTAGTGGCCAAAGTATTGCAGTTTCACCTTCAGGATCTGGCCTTCTAGAGAGCAGTCAGGGTTGATCTCCTCTAGGACTGACCGGTTGGATCACCTTACAGTCCAAGGGACTCGCAGGAGTCTTCTCCAGCACCTATATCTATATATCTATTACCTGTTTTGTCAGGAAGGAAGGAAGGAAGAAAGAAGGGAGGGAGGGAGGGAGGGAGAAAGGGACGAAGGAAGGAAGGAAGGAAGGAAGGAAGGAAGGAAGGAAGGAAGGAAGGAAGGAAGGAAGGAAGGAAGGAAGGAAGGAAGGAAGGAAGGAAGGAGGAAGGGAGTGGGAGGGAGGAAGATAGGAAGGAAGGAAGGGGGGAGGGAGGGAGGGACGAAGGAAGAAAGAAGGAAGGAAGGAGGAGGGAGGAAGGAAGGAAGGGAGGGGGAGGGAGGAAGATAGGAAGGAAGGAGGGAGGGAGGGAGGGAGGGGGGAAGGAGGAGGGATATGTTAGAATAGCGCTTTGTTAAAATAAAAAATGAACACAGGAAGGAAAGGGGAGGGAAAGAGAAGAGAAGGGCCTCAATGGATGCTTCTAACTCCAGAACTTTGCTACTTGCAAGGTCTACAAACAGTACAAGGCTTCAGGCCAACAGATCCTGAATTATTTATCCCATCAACCAACAATATTTGGAAGCAAGACAAATGACTGGCAGAGAAGAGACGAATGAGGCACTGCAGCAACATTTAGAGAATGCGACCCGCACGTTTGATGCAATCAACCCTGGGTAGAATTGCCAGCTTCCTAACGTGACCTTCTCAAACACCAGCGAGGAAACTCCAACTGGCACGAAGCAGCCAATCTTAACCACGCTGGCAAGACTCCTATTCTTTTACTACGTAACTTCCCCTCCGTGTCTAAAGAGAGCTACGGCGTTTATGTCCGTTGCCGGAAAAGGATCAAGGATAAAGATAATGAACTCCCCATTAGGCTTCCCTCTGTTTAGAAAATTAAGAAGCCTCTCGGTTACAATAACGAGAAAGAGCCATTCACAGGGTTATCTGCCCTTTGGATAAGGTTATGCCAATGTGCTGCCATCTCTCTTCCAAGAGCTCCGCTTCCCAATGATGGCACCCTTTCATCTTTATCTCGACGATTGTAAACGAATGATTCGGTCAGTCCGTACCAGTTAGAATTTGGTGGGACTATCTTATCTTCCTGTTTGAGGGCCTGTCACAAAGAAGAGGGGGAGGGGGGGTGTCAAATTATTTTCCAAAGGAACCAGGAGGCAAGACAAGAAACAATGGATGGAAACTACCTGTCATCAAGGAGAGGAGCAACCTGGAATTAAGGAGGAATTTAGTGACAGTGAGGACAATTAACTGGTGGAATGGCTCGCCTCCAGAAGTTGTGAGGTTTTTAAGAGAGGAGTGGCTGTCTAGTCTCTTCTTAAAAACCTCCAGTGATCAAGCATCCACAACTTCTGGAGGCAAGCTGTTCCTTCCACTGGTTAATTGTCCTCATTGTTAGGAAGTTTCTCCTTAATTCCAGATTGCTTTTCTCCTTGATTAGTTTCCGTCCATTGCTTCTTGCTCTGCCTTCTGGTGCTTTGGAGAATAGCTTGACTCCCTCTTCTTTGGGGCAGCCCCTCACTGGAATACTGCAATCCTAACCCCCACCCCACAGTCCTTCTTTTCTCTAGACTAATCAAAGCCAAATCCTGCAACCGTTCTTCATATGTTTTAATCCAGGCCTCAATGAACTGTACATTACAGCTCTTAGAAATCTCCCTCCAGGCAACATTGCAACAAAAACAGTGAATGACATAGGTGTTAATTGTGAGAGGTGAAGTTCACACGACTTAAAGCAAGGGAGGTTGAGAAATGATCTAGAGCAAGGGTCTTCAACCTTGGCAACTTTAAAAGCCTGGTGGACTTCAACTCCCAGAATTCTCCAGCCAGCTTTGATCTAGAGCAGGGGAATTCTGGGAGTTGAAGTCCACCAGGCTTTTAAAGTTGCCAAGGTTGGAGACCCCTGATTTAGAGAGCCCCAGGTCCTAGACTCTTAAGCCAAACTCTTTAAGCTACACGCATTCTCAGCCGTGTGGTCCAGCTCCTAACTGCCATCTGCTGGGGAGACAAACACCATTTTCTGCAACGAGGATGGTCCTGAAGATATGAAGATCGACCTCAGCGCTCTCCATCAAGTACAGGTAGTCCTCGATTGTATGACCATAATCCAGCCCCAAAATTTCTGTTCTTAGAGCGGGACATTCGTGAAGTGACTTTTGCCCCATTGTACGACCTTTCCCACCTCACTTGTTAAGCAAATCACTGCAGTTCATAAAACCGGTAACCCATTTTGTTAAGTGAAATCTGGCCTCCCTGTTGACTTGGCTTGTAAGGAAGGTCGCAAAAGGGATCAGCAATGGCCGTAAGTATGAACCAGTTGCCAAGCGTTATTGTTGTGGCCCGTCAGCGGCCTGTGCGGATTGTAGCTGATTCTGACAGCAAGGAGGCTGGTGTGGTGCTGTGCCAGCAGCCTTTGCAGCTGGCACTCGAGTCAGACAATGAAGAGGCTAGAGAAGATGTGGTGCCAGAGGCAGGGATTCAGCCAGGGCCTTCAGAACTTCCAGAAGCTCCCATAAGTGAAGAGGATGAAGAGGAGGAGCCTCTTCTCGATGCACGGGTGCACAGAGCTGCCAAAAGGCAGGAGTGGACCCTCAGGAGGAGGCTTGGGGCTAATTGGCCACTCCCTTAGCCTATTTAAGGAGGAATGCCAACTGAAGCTATTTGTAGGGAACAACTTCAATTCACTCTACTTTGCTTCTGGATTCTCTGCAAATTGCTTCTGAGCTTTCTGCCAAGCTTAGTAAGATTGTGATTACTTTATCTTTGTTTTCTTGTAGGCTGTTAAGAAAGTTTATTAATAGTCTTTGTTTGGAAAAGACTGAGTTATTTTAGTAAATTTAAGTTTTGTACAGATTTTGTGTGTGCTATGTTCTTTGGGGTCCGTAGCTGGGGCAGAACAACTTGGCTGTTTTTCTCCAAGGGCTGGAAGGTCAACACCCAACACAGATTCTTTCATTTTGACCGTCGCCAGCTTGCTTTGTGGTTTTGCAAAACCAGATCTTTTGTACGACATCCCTTGGTCTGTCTTGGATCGAAAGCAAAGAGCTTTATCTTCCACGCCGTGTGATGGCCTGCAGAGCAGATCCTACTTTTTATCTGCTTGCACAACTGGATAGGCAAACATCCGTCAATATTTATGAAAACTCAACCCTGAAGGCTACCCTTTTGCAAGGCCACTTGGCACCTGGCTGCCACGGTGTTTCCAAACATGACCTTCCTTTACCTCCGAGCTTTGGACCGCAACTTTTCACAACAGCTATAAAAATGCTCTTCCCTCTCAGAAGACCGGAGTTACCAAGAGCCATGCAGCACCGAAAGGCCAAGCCAAAATATGAAGTGGCAGATCCGGCAATCATCTGTTGGGTGGCAAAAGATCTCCAGATCTCCAGCTGCTATCTGAGGGGTTTTGAGTGATGGCCTCCTAAGATACTTGGCTCACTCGCTACCTGGCGGCTATGGAGATTCTCGGTCCTCCAGGTCAGGGCTGTCCCGAAGATGCTGTTTTTCAAGAGGTAACTGGACTTCCTTGTTTCTTTCTTTGAAAGAAGCTTCTTCAGCTCTGACTTGGATGGTGGTTGACTGGACTTGCTACCTAATCTTTTTGACTGAAGATACCCAGGTCTGGGAAGTTGCATACACAGTGCATTGAGTTGGGTCATGTCCCCGAAAATACCGCTGCTTTTCAAACCCCAAACACTACTTTACAAGAGGTTTTTAAAAATGTGTGAGCAGCTGGTGGAGGGATGAAACGATGATTCTGATCACACACACACAAAAAAAGCAGCTCTGGAATTTTTAAACCAGCTTTCCTCCATTTGGCTGTGCAGATGTGTAGACCTCAACCGAGTTGCTTTTCTCAAGTCAATGAGATGCAAGTCAAGCCCACAAATCCAACAGAATAGAATAGAGTTCTTTATTGGCCAAGTGTGATTGGACACACAAGGAATTTGTCTTGGTGCATAAGCTCCCAGTGTATATAAAAGAAAAGATATGTTCATCAAGAATCGTAAGGTACAGCACTTAATGATAGTCATAGGGTACAAACAAGCAATCAAATCATACTAGGAAACAATAAATACAAAACAGAACGGAACGGAACAGAACAGAACAGAACAGAATAGAATTTTTTATTGGCCAAGTGCGATTGGACACACAAGGAATTTCTCTTAGTTCATAAGCTCTCAGTGTACATAAAATGAAAAGATACGTTCGTCAAGACTCATAAGGTACAGCACTTAATGATAGTCATAGGGTACAAACAAGCAATCAAATCATACTAGGAAACAATCAATACAGAATCGAATCAAATCAAATCAAACAGAATAGAATAAGGAATAGAATAGAATTTTTTATTGGCCAAGTGTGATTGGACACACAAAGAATTTGTTTTAGTTCATATGCTCCCAGTGTACATAAAAGAAAAGATATGTTCATCAAGAATCATAAGGTACAACACTTAATGATAGTCATATGGTAGAAATAAACAATCAGGAGACAATATCAATATAAATCGTAAGGATACCAGCAACAAGGTTACAGTCATACAGTCATACTCCCTCAGTGTTGAGGAGTTATTTGTTGAGTGACTTAACCTGAATGAAAGAGTTAACCAACCTGGCCACAGCTAATTAAAAAAAATATATGTATTTACTTGCTTCTGAATCCTACAGCCCCACTGAACGCTGTTAACCTATGACCAAAGCTGGGAACTTTGAACGTGTGAACTCAACACTTTGCTAGCTCTGTAAGGCCGTCATCCCAAAAGCTCAGTTAGCGCCCTCCATGCCTTGCAAAAAAGTTGTACAGCTATTCCTCCACTTACGACCACAACGGAAGGCCAGAATTTGGTTTTAAGTCCTTGCAAGTCTTACGTTGAGTCACCATGGTTGTTAAACAAATCGTTAGTTATTAAACGAATCACATGACCATTGTAAAAAGTCCTAACCCAGTTTATCCAATGGATGGGGTTTTTTTTCTGCTTTTTGTCAGTTTACTTGACTGTGGGATGCTGCAACCAGTTGTAAATGCAAGCCGGTGGCCAGAGGCCCCAAATGCAATTACATGATGATGCTACAGTTATAACTTTGGGGATGAGTCGTAAGTAACTTTTTCCCAGTCCATCGTAAATTCAAATTGTTGTTAAGTGATTGATTGTCAGTGGAGAATTCCCTATCACGGGCCTGGCACCAAGGATTAAAATGAAAAGGTCTGTGATATTTTTATTTATCTATTTATTTATAAATTTTATAGGCCGCTTATCTTACCACAGGGCAGTTCTTTGACAGCAGTTGTCCTGGTTTTGGGGGAAAGGAAAGAGGGACGATTTATTGTCGTTTTTTAATCTGTTTAATGTACTCAGGGGCATGTGAATAAACTCTGGGTCAACATATGTCCTCTTTGTTTCATTCTTGACACTCTGATTTTTATCTGACAGGTCGCTGGCCCTTCCATGGACACAGATCAAAAAGAAATAAGGTAAGCTTGGCTCCCTTTTTTTCTAATCAATCCCCTTTTCTCGGTACTCCCGTAACAAGTAGTTGATTGTGAATTTGTGTTTTCACATGATTGATCCTCTTTCTCAGTAGAGGAATTCCTGGGCATCTCCGCCCCTATTCACCACCCCACAAAACAGCCCCAAATCAACATGCTAAGAACATCCTGTGTTCTGGGAGAAGCATCACACTGACGTTGTGTCTCAGGCATTCTTTGTGTGTCTCCTTTGCTGTCCGCATTCCTGGCACCCTGAGCCCATCAGAGCAAAGGGCAAGTTATCCTGAGCGTCACTTCCCCAGACAATATGGAGCCTTGGGGTTCTCCAAGCATCATGAGCCTCATCCGAAAGGCGTGGGGGATGGGGGCTCCCTTGATTCCAGCGGCAGATTGCAGAAAGGCACCTGGCAAGGCGGAGGTAGGTCAAAGGTATCTGTGGTGAGCTGCCAATTCAGGAGGTGAGCTTGGCAGGAGGTTCACAGAGAGGCACCTGCCTAAATCCATCCATCTCGATCCCCTTCTCTTCTCAAGGGCTTTCCAAAAAAAAAAAATCTCTAGAAGCCCGAAGTGTAGACGAAGCTCAGCCCAGAAGAAGTGTAAACGAGGTGCAAAATTTCAGGCTGAGCGCCAAAGAATGGAGGCCTTTGAGGAGATCAACCCCGACTGCTCTTTAGAAGGCCAGATCCTGAAGATGAAACTCAAATACTTTGGCCACCTCATGAGAAGGAAGGACTCCCTGGAGAAGAGCTGAATGCTGGGAAAGATTGAGGGCAAAAGAAGAAGGGGATGGCAGAGAACGAGGTGGCTGGATGGAGTCACTGAAGCAGTTGGTGTGAGCTTAAATGGACTCCAGAGGATGGTAGAGACAAGAAGGCCTGGAGGAACATTGTCCATGGGGTCGTGATGGGTCGGACACGACTTCGCCACTAACAACAACAAACCTGCAGGTTGGGATCACTTCGGCTTCAGCAGGCCCCGTTCCAACAGCACGGCCTCTGTTCTTTCCACAATGGTCGAAATGTCTGCCATGGCCCCTCGGCCTGTGTGAGCAGAAAAGCAGGGAGGTCAATTGTGGTTAAGGTTAAGTTGAGGTCTACCTGTAACGTTTTCTTTTCACCTCACACTAATGGGATTGGAAGGAGAGGCACACCGACCTTCGTCTCCGCAAACCAGTTTCTTCACTATGCAAGGGATCTCGACGTAGCCGAGTTCTTTCAACTGCCCCACCTGTCGAGCCGTGATGGGGTGCTCCCACATAAGGGTGTTCATGGCAGGGCAGAAGAGCAAAGGTTTGCTCATGTCCCAGGCACGGATGACGCACGTCTGCAGAGAAAGGCAAAATCTGAGGAGGAAATGGCCACCAATGGGGACCTGACCACAAGGGAAAGGCAGTCAGAACCTTGGACAGAGGAAGGGAGGCTGAGGATGGTTAATTTATAAAACAAACCAAGAAGTATTGGAAGGTGCTCCAGTAATACTCTGGGGCCATTTGTAGTCTCAAGGGGTCTAGAGGGGAGATGGAGGGTAGAGGGGACAACAAACAAATGATGGGATGTGCATCATTACAACATCACTCAAAGAACTCAACTGACATTCTTACGTCAAATACCAGGTAGAGGACAGAATAGAATAACAGAGTTGGAAGGGACCTTGGAGGTCTTCTAGTCCAACCCCTTGCTTAGGCAGGAAACCATACACTACTTCAGACAAATGGTTATCCAACATCTTCTTAAAAATTTCCAGTGTTGGAGCCTTCACAACTTCTGGAGGCAAGTTGTTCCACTGATAAATTGTTCTCACTGTCAGGAAATTCCTCCTTAGTTCTAAGTTGCTTTTCTCCTTGATTAGTTTCCACCCATTGCTTCTTGTCTTGCCTTCAGGTGCTTTGGAGAATAGCTTGACTCCCTCTTTTTTGTGGTAGCCCCTGAGATATTGGAAGACTGCTATCCTGTCACCCCTAGTCCTCCTCTTCATTAAACTAGACATACCCAGTTCCTGCAACCGTTCTTCATATGTTTTAGCCTCCAGTCCCCTAATCCTCTTGGTTGTTCTTCTCTGCACCCTTTCTCGAGTCTCCACACCTTTTTTAGAAGGCATGGCCTTGAAGGACAGGAGGAAGAGTTGCTACCGAGACTGAGGCCACTACCACATAAAAGAGATCTAAGTCTGGAGCAAGAAGGTAACATGAGTAAATGTTTCAGGCCAGCCTCTCCATATTTCTCATGAAGGTAAAGTAAGGGAGGATGCAAGCACTTTCAGATTTACCATAGCTTTGCAGTAAAGCAGCACTGATCTATGTGATATTCAGTTTCCTACACCACAGCTAGTCCTCAATTTATGACTACAACCGAGCCCAAAATTTATCCTTTTTAAGTGAGACATTTGCTAAGTGAGTTTTGCCCCATTTTCATGACCTTTCTTGCCACAGTCGTGTGAATCATTGGAGTTGTTGAATTAGTAACATGATTGTTAAGTGAAATCAGTTTCTCCATTGATTTTGCCTGTCAGAAGCAAAATCTGACCCCGGACACTGCAACCGTCATAAATATGAACCAGTTGCCAAGACTCTGAATTTTGATTCTGTGACTATGGGGCTGTTGCATTGGTCCCAAGGGTGAAAAAACAGTCATAAGTCACCTTTCTCAGGACCGTTATAACTTTGAACAGTCACTGAACAAACTGTTGCAAATTGAGGACTAGCTTGCTCTATCTTGAAGGACTGGCATATCACGATGATGTAATGGTATCATCTCTGCACCCAACATGCTCTTCATATCCTCATGGTTTATATAGGTGCTATTATTCCAGAAGGTTATGAAACATCATCTTATCACATGTCTCAATGAGGAAGAGCTGAGATTAACAGTGGAGTGCCTCACTCCAGCAACTCACCAGTAAGTTGTCACAAATGCCATTTGCAATTTTGGCAAGGGTGTTTGCATCCAGAGGAGCCACCAACATGAGGTCAGCCCAGCGCCTCAAGTCAATGTGTAGCACAGGGTCGGTGCGCTTTTTCCACAGCTGAGGACAAAGGTACTGCTTCAATTAATGTAATTCACTCAGCATACTTAATCGCATTCTACATAAATACAGTCCCAGTCACTAAGCTTTTCTACTCATCTTCCGTAAAACGAACTCAGAACCAACCAAGTTATCACAATTCAAACAGTGCAAGATATAAAAACATACGGATAGTTAGCTACTGGCCTCCAAAAACAACTAAATGCCCGCAGGTAGAACGTATTAAGCTCATTCTACACAGTTTGTGAACCAGGGTACAAATAAAAGTTCCTTAGCCATAAAAGAAAAGCTAAACCTCTTTGAACAATGCTGACCTGCCATTCGTCGGAGTCGCTGTAGATTCTGACAGGAATCTCTTCGGGTTTATAGAAGTGTTTTGCATTTTCTGTTGTCACCACCTGAACTTCTAGCTAAAAGAAAAGAACAGTGGTATGAACGAGGGGGTCTCTAAAGTGGACCAATGAATAAAAACAACAAAAAACTGCTCACTCCAGGTATCTTCATAAGTTCTGCCACCAAAAGTGGCAACTTTAGCGCAGCCACACTCCCAGTAACCCCGACCAGGATGTGGGCATTCTTCTCCGAAGCCACAGGGCAGATTGGTGGCAGAAGAGATGCCGTAGCCTCCATGATCAAGGCCAGACGGCAATCCTTCTTTCACCTGCAAAAGAAGAAAACATGAGAACTACTGCTCCAAATTAAATGCCTCTGTAGTGCATTTAGTCAATTGCAGGACTTACTGGTTAGCTTTATGCTCTAAAGCTATGTTCCACCTAGAGACACCTCATGGGGGACATGGGCAGCATGTATGTGTATATGTACATATGTATATTAGATATATATAGAAATCGTTTCAGATACATTAGATGATAGGTAGGTAGGTAGGTAGATATAATTGTAATAGATAGATAGATATAATTGTGATAAATATAGATATATAGATATAATTAAGATAAATAGATGATAGATAGATATAATTGTGATAGATATAATTGTGATAGATAGATAGATAGATAGATAGATAGATAGATAGATAGATAGATAGATAGATAGATAGATAAGATATAATTGTGATATAGATATATAGATATAATTATAATAAATACATGATAGATAGATAGATAGATAGATAGATAGATAGATAGATAGATGATAGATAGATAGATGATTGATAGATAGATAGATAGATAGATAGATAGATATAGATAGATAGATAGATATAATTGTAAAAGATAGAGATATAATTGTGAAAGATAGATAGATATATAATTGTGATTAGATAGATAGATAGATAGATAGATAGATAGATAGATAGATAGATAGATAGATAGATAGATAAATAGATAGAATTGTGATAGATATGACAGGATTGTGATAGCTATAGATATAATTGAGATAGATAGATAGAGATAGATAGATAGAATTACATAGATAGAATTACATAGATAGAATTGCGATAGATAGATATAGATAGAATTGTGATATAATTGTGATAGATATACTGTAGATAGATAGACAGAATTGTGAGGAATAGATATAATATAGATATAGATAGAATTTTGATAGACAGATGATAGATAGATATAGATAAGATAGATACCTTGTTTCCCCAAAAATAAGACCCTGCCTTATATCTTTTTGAACCCTGAAATAAGCACCTGGCCTTATTGCCATGCTCTCAAAAGCCCAATTGGGCTTATTATCAGGGGATGTCTTATTTTGGGGGAAACAGGGTAGGATATAACTGTGATAGATAGCTACATAGATAGATAATTGTGATATAGACAGACAGACAGACAGACAAAACGCTCCTCCAACTCAGCAGCAAACCCAGCTGTTTTTCAAGTGCCACATGGGGATTTCCAGGGGGGCGAAACCCACCCAGGCCATATTTTTATCAGGCCAAGCATAGAACCAGAAAAGCCCTGCGGATTGTGGGGAGAGACCCCAAGGGAGAGCCACATCTGGAAAGGCTCAACCTTTGGCCAGCCACGGAGCTTCATGGGGGAAAGTAATCGCTCGTTCTTGCAGGTTGGCCTACCTTACAGGGAGGGTTTGGAGTGGGGGGGGAAGGGAGGTGTGAACTTGCCTTCAGCTTTCCCTTCTTTCAGAGTCTAAAATCCAATATAAAAATACGTAACGAAGCCGAACATACGTGTCCCAGGATAACGTTGCAGGATCCAACCTGGGTCGGTATAACATATAAAATTACCTATAAAAATTACATTTAAAAAAAAAGGGAAGGGGGGAAAGTGATAAGGGTACACAACCCACGGATCAAAAAGTTCCGGCCGGCGGATGTCAATAAAGACTGTACCTTCCGGTTATTTCTGGATCAAAAAGATTACGGCGGCTTTAAATGGGCTCGACTTCCGTTTCCTTTCCGAAGAGCGAAGTAGCTTTGACGATGGTTTTCGAACGGCTAGACGAGCTCTTAGGACTCCACTTCCGGGTTAGGATGACCATAGATTGGATTCCTAGACTCATACGCAGCTCGCTTCTCCCTCCCTCCCTCCCTCCCTCTTCAGGAAGATAGGCTCATAACAAGCGATGGCCAAAATCAGAACTTTTAATTTTTAGTTTTAGAATGTGGACAGCAGAGCAAACACACGCTTTGACACTCAAGATAGGAGACTCTGATTTTTTTTTAAAAAAATATTATATTTCTTCAAGGGCTGTCCTGATGCCAAATTTGCTGGAAACCCACTTCACATTACACATTTTCTAACTTGGAAACTTTAAGCAATGTTTTTCAAACTTAGCTATGGGTGGATTTCAAAATTTCCAGAATTCCCCCTGCCAGCAAGGAACAGCTGGGGAATTCTGGGAGTTGTGGTCCACTGATCTGGCCAAGGTTGAAAAACACCGCTCTAGACTCCTGTGCTGTTTTGTCTCGTTTGCAGTAGAAAGTCAAAAAAAGTTTTGTTTTTTTTTGCAGGTTTCTATTTTAATAATGGATTTTTGTTTTGGAAAACGTGCTTTTGCCAAAACTGCAACTGGTCGAGGAAAGAAAAGCACCTAAGCGATAAGACTTACCAAATAAAAGACTGTTATCATCTGTGTAAAACTCTGCGAATCTACTCACATGTGGCTTAACTGTGGCTTATATAAACCAAATTCCCCCTTCTCACTTGGATACTTCAACACCCTTTCTAGCTTCTTCACACAATTCCCTCACAGAATTTTCATCAGAGCTTCCCACCGTCACTACCACGTACAATCCTGCATGTGTTGACATGCCTGTTTCAGGTCTAAGCAGTGGTGATAAAGTGGGATCTGCTAGATGACCACTGGATAACTTTCTATTCACTGTATCCTAAAAGCAACTATATTCTGAAAGCAGGAAATACATCCAGCTGGAGAAAGTACAAAAGTCAGCATAAAATCCTTTGATACTCTGAGAGGCCCCTAAACCTGTCAGAAGAGAGGAACAATTCTAATGACAAACAGCTAAAAGGCTAGTAAGACCAAGAATAACCACCTGGGCGGGAAATCATTTATCACAGAATAATTGTTTGGCAAGGATGATGTAAAACTTTAGTAATAAGGAAATGTCAATTAAATATAACGGATGTATGTTAACCATATATGGAAAGTTGCTGTGTTAGCAGAATCCTTTGTTTGAAACAGTATAAAAACTGTGGTCTCAGAATTATCAAATTGTTCAGATTTTTAAGTACTCATACCTTCTGAACCTATTGTGCAATAAACCTGACTCTATCTGACCCTATGGGATGTCTCTTATAGCCTTTCTTCCATTAACAGTGAAATCTACACTTTTTTTACTACCGGTTCTGTGGGCGTGGCAGGGGAAGGATACTGCAAAATCCCCATTCCCACCCCACTATGAGGCCAGTCAGAGATGGCATTTGCCGGTTCTCTGAACTACTCAAAATTTCCGCTACCAGTTCTCCAGAACCTGTCAGAACCTGCTGGATTTCACCCCTGCGTCTAACCCGTCTGAAAGGAGGAAAAAAAGGCATTTTATTGATACAGTTTATTTTATTCATTAATTTTCCAGGTTGACACTGTTTCATCAGGGACAGACATGGAACAATTGTATAATCACATGTGGTCGGATGTTTTAAAATCCCCCCTTCCTTTTCCCATATTGAGATATCTATTTAAAAAAAAAAAAAAGATTGCACGGTGAATTAGATAACAGTGTCAGGATTGTGATGGCCACGGCTATTCTGTGACACGACTATTCTCCACCAAAGGAGAACAGGCCTCTATAGTGCTAGAATAAAAGGAGCCCATTTGGAATCGATGCAAATATACAGACGTCCCATCTCTCCTTTAACACAATGACAACATTCTCAGCTTCTCCCATCAGACCGTTGCAATCAGCACACAGGCCAACAAATAAAAGCAATCTTACGAATCGAAAAATGTACAGGAGCGTTTCTCCACCATGTTCAAGGTTGAGATGTGTGGATTTCAACTTCCAGAATTTCTTGACGTTCGCCATCCCCGTCAGAGCTATCCCCCACCAACACTGTCAGAGCACTGACAACGTTACCTAGTTGGGTTAGGAAACGTCTACAAGAAAACGTCGCCAAGCTCAGAGAGCACCAAGGACCCCCCCATAATGCTACTTTAATTGACGTGCGTTGGAGGGGTTTGTACAGATTAACAGAGTTGGAAGGGACCTTGGAGGTCATCTAGTCCAACCCCCCCCCCGCCCAAGCAGGAGACCCCTACGCCATTTCTGACAGATGGCAGTCCAATCTCTTCTTGAAAACTTCCAGTGGTGAAGCTCCCACAACTTCCGAAGGCAACTTCTGTTCCATGGGTTGATTGTTCTAACTGTCAGAAAATTTCTCCTTATTTCTAGGTTGAATCTCTCCTTGTTCAATTTCCATCCATTATTCCTTGTCTGGCTTTCAGGTGCCTTGGAAAATAGCTTGACCTCCTTCCTCCTCTCTGGGGCAGCCCCTCAAATACTGATTCAACCTAGAAGTAAGGAGAAATTTTCTGACAGGGAGAACAATCAACCAATCGAACAGCTTGCCTTTGGAAGTTGTGGGAGCTTCATCACTGGAAGCTTTCAAGAAGAGATTGGTGTCACAGCTGCTTAAAACAAGACAGCTTAGATGCACCTGAATGATCCCCTGATCAACAGACGCCCAATACAGTTTGGTAGACTCGATAGATCCTGGAAAGAAGTAGAATCACGCAAGGGAAGCAAGCAAAAAAGTCTGCAAGTGAGGAAAACCAGAAATCAAGATGCGAGATAGGATAAAAGGGGGCGCAGCTTTGCCAGTTTATCTGCCAAGTTGCTTTGATTTATGTATCACGCATTTATTTTGAAACACCCCCCTCCCTCCCTGCAGATACTTTTGAAAGGAGGGGAGCAAATATTCTGTAAGGAAGTCAGAGGAAAAAGTGTTCATCGCTTGGCTGCTTCCACAGCAAAATGAATCTGCTTTTTAAAAGCTGTTTCCCCCCCAAAATAAGACATCCCCTGATAATAAGCCCAATCGGGCTTTTGAGCGCATGGCAATAAGGCCAAGCGCTTATTTCAGGGTTCAAAAAGTATATATAAAACAGGATCTTATTTTCAGGGAAACACGGTATCATCAACTCTGATCAATCGAGAAAGCAGAGGCTCGTAAAATGTGGATTTGTTCAGGCTGAAAGGGAGCAACCTAGGAAAAAGGATAGAGATGATGAAAAGATCCAAGACAGAGTAGGCCGTCTTGGCTTCCATCTTGATAAACACAGCCTTCCTGGGAATGTGAAATAAGCCCATATTTAGCCAGGTTACTACCTGCCGGGTTTATTGCTGTGGCTTTTAGAGAGAGAAAAAGAGGAGGAGGAGTGAAGGGTTACGAAGCCAACAATTCACCACACCGCAGGGAGAATTGGCAACAATCAAGAATGGGTGAAATGCTCAAGGCTTCCCTCTCGTAGAGGCGAAGAAGACCTCTGCCCTCCAGTGCTCCGATGCGGCTAGGAAAATCATGATCACCACGAGAAATGTCGAAAAAACACCACCGTACACAGTTTCACCAAAAAAAAAAAAAAAAAAAAAAAGGAGAAATGAGCACACACACACATACATACAGGCACCACAGCACAACACAACTGTCCTGCAGGGTAATGCGTTTCTTCTTCTTCAGAGGAGGATGTGGAAGAGAAGGAGAGAGAAGACACCACAGGAGGCCCAAGGACGGGGATTCAGGAAGAGGAAGAAGAATCGAATTCAGAGATTTTTCTCGTAGAAATGTCTCTCCCGCCATCTTGCCGCCTCCCCTTCCCACCCCACCCCCACCCCGGCGATAAAGATGGTGGAATTCATCCCTTGGAAACCTACACAAGATACCCGCACCCACAACACACGCCTTCTTCGTTCCTTCCTTTGCCCACCTAAAGCCAACTTCTTCTGGGGGGGGGTTCGCCTCGGACGGGGGTTCCTGCAACTCTTCTCACATGTCGTTGGGGTAGTTATAGTTAGGGGTGGCTGAATACTGCGTTTCCTGTGGCATCATGGCGTTGTGAGCGGCGCCCACGGCCACGTTTTGTGCCGCCTGCTGGACCTGAGGGTTTTTCCAAGCGCCGGTGGTCCACTCCTCCTGAGCTTTGCTGAAACTGCCGCCGCTCCCTCGGTAAAATTTGTGCACCTGCAGGGGAAGAAGAGAAGAAGGTATAGATCCTGATTGTGTGGGTTGCCTCTGCAGCACTAAGATAATAGGGTAGGGTAGGGTAGGGTAGGGTAGGGTAGGGTAGGGTAGGGTAGGATAGGATAGGATAGGATAGGATAGGATAGGATAGGATAGGATAGGATAGGATAGGATAGGATAGGATAGGATAGGATAGGATAGGATAGGATAGGATAGGATAGGATAGAATAGAATAGAATTTAGAAGACAAGATAAGATAATAATAGAATAGAATAGAAGAGAAGAGAAGAGAAGAGAAGAGAAGAGAAGAGAAGAGAAGAGAAGAGAAGAGAAGAGAAGAGAAGAGAATTTAGAAGAAAAGATAATAATAGAAAGAGAAGAATAGAATAGAATAGAGTAGAGTAGAATAGAATAAAATAGAATAGAATAGAACAGAATTTAGAAGACAAGATAAGATAATAATAGAATAGAATAGAATAGAATAGAATAGAATAGAATAGAATAGAATAGAATAGAATAGAATTTAGAAGACAAGATAATAATAGAAAGAGAAGAATAGAATAGAATAGAATAGAATAGAATAGAATAGAATAGAATAGAATAGAATAGAATAGAATAGAATAGAATAGAATAGAATAGAATAGAATAGAATAGGAGAGAGAAAGATAGGAATAGCAATAGGAGTAGAGTAGAGTAGAGTAGAGTAGAGTAGAGTAGAGTAGAGTAGAGTAGAGTAGAGCCACTGCTGCTATAGTATAGAGGCTTTCAGTGGATAAAACAGTGCTCTTACCATACTGAGAGCAATAAAGGAGAACACAGACATGGCTGTGAAGAGAACGGTGGGAATCAGCATCACGACAGCTGAGCCCACGTTGGTCCCAAAGAAAGAGATCGCTGCAATCCAGCCACTGTAGCAAAATAAAAGGGGGGGGGAGAGAGAAAAAACATTTTAGAGAATTTGGGGTCATTCTCCCCATCGCTCAAGGGAGGCTTATTCGGTCTGGATCTGTTTAAACTTGAGATGCTCAGGATCTTCTTATCGAAATGAAGGAAATTTCAAAGCAGGCAAAAGAAAAAATGCTCCTTTAAAATACAAGACTGCAAGGTGTTCCTTAAAAAGACTTTTTTTTAAACAAAAAAAAATCCTGTCTTTATTATTTTTATAAATAACTATAAAGGTGGCAAACCTTCCTAATGCTCCTTCCTCCTCCTATCTTCCCTATAACAACAATCCTGTGAGGTGGGTTGGGCTGAGAGAGAGGGACTGGCCCAAAGTCATCCATCTGGTTTTCAGGTATAAAGCAGAACTAGAACTCCCAGCCTTCTGGTGATTGGCCCAAAGTCACCCAGTCAGCTTTCATGGGTAAGGCAGGACTAGAACTCCCAGCCTCCTGGTTCCTAGCCTGGTGCCTCCACCACTAGATCACCAGCCTTGCAAAAAGAACAAAATAAAAAAAAAACTTGGCATCATTTCACCAAATCCATCAGAAAGTTTTCTGCCCATTTTTTCCAACCGGGAATCTGCAGCAAGTGCTGGTTCGTACAACTTCCACCGGAAGGCTGAAATGAGCGAAACCTCGAACCAGCAATGATCGTCCCACTCAGAAGTGAAATGCTCCCGGTTGAGACCGGATCACCCAATCTGGTAGTGATGGTGGCGGATGGTTCGGAGAACCGGTAGCAAAAAACTCTGCCCCACCCGCCCCACTCCCACTCCCATGTCCAGCTGAGCCATGCGATCATCAGTGATTTGTTTGGTTTTTTTACTTTTAAAAGCATTTTTTCCTTCGGCCGAAAAAATGCTTTTAAAAGTTTTTTTTTAAAAAAAAAAGCCTCTGATGATGGTGCGGCTCAGCTGGGATCGTCAGAGGCTTTTAAAAGCATTTTTTTTCCCCCCTGCAATCTCTTCGGCTGAAGAGGTTGTAGAAAAAAATGGTTTTAAAAGTAAAAAAAGAGCCTCAGATAGCTCAACAGGCTAATAGCCTGTCATTAACATCCAGCTGTCTGCAATTATTGCAAGTTCGAGGCTCAAGGTTGACTCAGCCTTCCATCCTTTCTAAGGTAGGTCAATTGAGGACCCAGTTTGTGGGGGCAATAAGCTGACTTTGTATAAATATAAATATACAAAAGTATGAAGGCTATTGCTTAACGCATTGTAAGCCGCCCTGAGTCTCCGGAAAAGGGTGACATATAAATCTAACTTAAAAAAAAAAATTGGCCATGCCCACCCAGTCACATTACCATCCCTACCTCCACCAAGCCACGCCCACAGAACCGGTAGTAACAAATTTTACATTTCACCACTGGTCCCACTTACCAAACTCCCCAGCCAGGGATGCCGATGGCTTGAATGATGCTGATCACCAGCTGAGCCATGAAGGTGAAGAAGAAAGCCATGAAGCTGAAGGAGCTGTCCGTCCTGTCAAAAAAAACCAGAAGGACTCAAACCTCAGCAGCTTCAACTCCCAGAATTCCCCGGAGAGGCAGAGGCACACTGCTAGAATCGCTAACTGCTGCCATCCGATTCTCATTGTCCTGCAGTACCCTGTGCCTCAGCTTTGTTTATTATTATTATTGTTGTTGTTGTTCTTGTTGTTGTTGTTGTTATCTCTTTTATTCATTAAACATGAAACTCAGTCAACATTTAAACATGAACATTTAAAAATGACCGAGTTTCATGTTTAATGAATAAAAGAGATAAGAGAAGAGATAAGAGAATCTGAACTGGAGGGCAGCAACCAGCAATCATCATCATCATCATCATTATTATTATTATTTACTTTATTCATTAAACATGAAACTCAGTCAATTTAACATTCAAAAATGCATCACAAATACCATTGACTGGTGCTGATGGGTGATACGGGTTGCTGCCAGCGTCCTAGGGATCAACCAAGTACCTTCTTAAGATGCATTATTATTATTATGATTATGATGGTGATTATGATGATGATTATCATCTTTTATTCATTAAACATGAAACTCAGCCAACTGAACATTTAAAACTGCATCACAAATACCATTGACTGGTGCTAATGGTTGATACGGGTTGCTGCCAGCATCCTAGGTATTGACTATTACTACTACTACTACTACTACTACTACTACTATTATTATTATTATTATTATTATTATTATTATTATTATTATTATCTCTTTTATTCATTAAACATGAAACTCGGTCAACTGAACATTTAAAAATGTGCCACAAATACCATTGACTGGCACTAATGGTTGATACGGGTTGCTGCCAGCATCCTAGGTATCAACCAAGTATCTTATTAAAATGTATGATGTTCCGATTATTATTATTATTATTATTTGTTTACCCCCTTGCAAGGAAGAGAGATTGCTTAAACAAGCCGTCTTTTCCTAAGCTGATATTCTCCCCAAGTAGCAGGACTCTAAAAAAACGCCAAGGACGATTTAACAAGCTCAGCTCTGTGACCTTAATTAGTTGATTAGATCTCTCCGGTCAGCTCCCAACTCGTGCCTGAAACTGACCAGGCCTTAATCAGTTTCTCACCAAAAGCTTTTGTCATCAGGCTGCAGTCAGTTTTTGTTGTCGATGCACACCCATAAATGGATTTTTTTAAAAATCTTACGGTTTATCAGTGCTGTGTTGGTGAGTGGTGGCTAAGCCAGGTAGTCACTAAACAAGGAGTGGCTGTAAGGAGGAGCTTCCGGGGGAGGGGAGCAGACGCATCATTGCAGAAAAAGAAGGGAGGAACGGAAGACAAGATCCCGCCCTATCACTTACTTGAAAGCTTTGTAAATGGGTCTAAACCAGCAGACGTAGGAGCAGGGTGTAAAGAGAATAAGCCAAAGGATTGCCAGTCCAAAGTTAACAGCTCCACCGCCTCCAATCAGCCATGCGAGACAACCGATCAGATTGACCGCCAAGGTGATACTATTCACTGTAGACACAGTTATGCAAAGAGAGAGAGAGTGAAAGTGAAAGTGAGAGAGAGAAAGAAGAGAAAGAGAAACAAAATGAAAGAGAGAGAAGAGAGAGACAAAATGAGAGAGAGAGAAAAAGTGAAGGAGAGAAAAGAGAAAATGTTAGAGAAAAATGGGGAGAGAGAGAAAGTGAGAGAAAGTGAGTGAAAGAAAGTGAGGGAGAGAGACAAAGAGAGAGAGAGAAAGAAAGTGAGAGAGAGAGAGAAAGGGAGAGAAGGAAAGAGAAGAGAGAGAGAGAGAGAAGAGAAAGAGAGAGGGAAAGAGTGAGAGAGAAGAGAAAGAGAGAGGGAAAGAGTGAGAGAGAAGAGAAAGAGACAAAATGAGAGAGAGAGGGAACGTGAGAGAAAGTGAGGGAGAGAGAGAGAGGGAGAGAGAGAAAGAGAAAGAGAGAGAAAGAGAAAGTGAGTGTGTGTGTGAGAGAGAGAGAGAAGAGAAAGAGAGGGAGAGAGAAGAGAGAGAAGAGAAAGAGACAAAATGAGAGAGAGACAAAGAGAGAGAAAGAAAGTGAGAGAGAGCAAAACGGAGAGACGTGAAAGAGAGACAAAATGAGGGAGAGAAAGAGAGAGAGAGAGAGAGGAAAAAAACAAAAGAGAGAGAGATGGGGAGAAAGAGAGAAGGAGCAAAGAGGCAGATCACACAGTGGGAGATAAAACAGAGCTCATCGAAGTTTCTAGAGGTGTCCCAGTTCAGAAACTAGATGAAGGATCCTTTCCCATTTCTAAGCTAGAGAGGTAGTCCCCGACTTACGACCAAATTTAGATTGCCTACCACATTTGTTGGGTTAATTTATTGCCCGTCCCTCCCGCAGACCCTCAACTCACGCATCCAGAGGTAGTAAAGACGCTTGACGGTGGTTCTGTGAAGGGGTGGAATTTCCTCGTCGAAATCCTGGTAAAAACATGGCTTCAGGGGGATGAAGTGGGGCAGAGGGGGGAAATTGTTGACTCTTTCTGCAAGAAAAGCAAAGAAGTCATTTTGGGGGGGGATGCAGTTCTCTCTTCCCAACCTGAAACGCAAGAGAGAATCCTGAGCAGTTATCTAAGATAAGACAGAAAAAACCCCCAACATTTTGTATGCTATAGAGGTAGTCCTCCACTTATGACCGTAACTGAGCTCAAAATGTCTGTTGCTGAGCGAGACACTGGTTCAGTGAATTTTGTCCCATTTTACAACCTTTCCTTGCCACCATCACTAAGTGGATCCCTGCAGTTATGACATTAGTCACACGGCTGTTAAATGAACAGGTCACAAAAGGGGAATCACGTGACCCCCAGGACACTGCCACCGTCATAAATATGAATCAGTTGCCGAGGGTCTCTGAATTCTGATCATGTGGCCATGTGGATACTGCAATGGTCGTAAGTGTGAAAAACAGTCATAAGTCGCTTTTTTCAGGGCTGTTGTCACTTTGAATGGTCACTAAACAAACTGTTGAAAGTCGAGGAGTCCCAGTATGCTGTCAGAGGAGAGACAAGGTCCATACATCAAGGTCCAATTAAACTGATCGATTGCTAAAAGCCTTTGCACAGGAATCTTCTCCACTCACAATTAGCGCCTGCTTAGAGTTAGATAAGAGTCCACAGAATTCAAGAAGGGTGGGATTTAGACTGCTTGTGACGACAGTCGTGGCCAAAAATAGTGGAAACCTTTTGGGGAAAGTATATTTTTGAGGTTTGATGGCTAATAACACCACTTTATTTTTGGAGTTTCAAGAGAATCCTATTCCACTGCTGGAATGGCCTGGGAATAGCTCAGAATTTAACCCAACTGAAAATCTATGGAGCTGACTAAAGAAACTGGTTAGTCAGAAGCAACCCAGCAATAAAACCAGGTTAATAGAAGCCA
Organism: Coluber constrictor foxii; assembly: GCA_038048745.1. NCBI lineage: Eukaryota > Metazoa > Chordata > Lepidosauria > Squamata > Colubridae > Coluber > Coluber constrictor. Next base: position 21,516,000 of record CM075972.1, read on the forward strand.
TCATTCCATCTTGGTTTCACATGATAACAGCTGCAGAACTAAAAGACTCCATGGGAAGACGTTGCAAGGCCATCATTCATGCGGAAAGTTACCAACTAAGTATTAACTGACATGGTGATCATTTTTGTATATCTCGTTTATTTCTACGTGTTTCACTTTTCTTCTTTATACTGTAACTGCTTTTCTAATAGCAAATCCTTCCTAAAAGTTATTGCATTACATTCTTGATTGAATTATCTTTCCATTGATATGTAATTTTATGGCACTACTCCCCAAAAAACTGACGTTATTAGCTAGTTTTAGAAAATACACTTTTCCAAAAGGTTTCCACAATTTTGGCCACTACGTAGGGATTCTAGGCTGATCCCTCTTTTAATGCCACCTCCAGGTTTTTCCAGTCCTTCTTCATAGGCAAAGTTACTGCTCAAGTTGAATAAAGCCTTGATGTTCCCAAATTTTGCTCAAAGCATCAATCCTTTGCACAACGTTTGCCTTAATTTTTTTTTTAGGTTTCTTGTAAATCCTTCCTTTATTATTTTTATAAATAACTCAAAGCGGTTAAAACATACCCAATACTCCTTCCTCTTTCTAATTTCCCCATAACATTACAAGATTACCATACAAGGAAATTTATCGTTCACTCACCTCCCATGGTGTTTCCTTAAAGTATTCCTTTTCTTTAAAGTATTATGTACTGCGCAGAATAATTCTCAGGTCACCACAAAGCTGAAGCAGAAACAAAGGGGTGGATACTGTCATTATAACATTGAGCCAGTAGAGGGCATTAGTTTGGTTTGCACCCTGGATATTTTTATGGCCCCTCGAGAAACAAGGAATACTGAATCCAATTTGGTCACCACATTACCAAAAAAAATGTTGAGATTTTGGGAGAACGTGCAGAGAAGCGCAACTAAGGCCTGGAGACTAAAACATATGAAGAATGGTTGCAGGAACTGGTTTGGCTAGTCTAGAGAAAAGTAGGATTAAGGGGGACATGATAGCAGTATTGGAGTATTTGAGAGGCTGCCCCAAAGAAGAGGGGGTCAAATTATTCTCCAAAGCACCAGAAAGTAAAACAAGAAACAATGGATGGAAACTAATCCAGGAGAGAAGCAACTTGGAATTAAGGAGAAACTTCTAACGGTGAAGACAATTAATCAGTGGAACAGTTGGCCACCAGAAGTTGTGGGTGTGCTTCATCACTGGAGGCTTTTAAGAAGACATCGGACTTGTCTCCAATTGTACAGGGCCTCCTCCTACTTGAGCAGGGGGGTTGGTCCCTTCCTGCTCTATTCTGGTTGATTTTGGGGAGACAAAGCCATTTGGTCCATGGCAACCTAATCTATATTACTGCAACCAACTGAATTATAACATCTAACCTAGTGCAGTTCTCCGGCGCCATGTTATGGTGATTTTATTATGGGTTTACCTTAATGTTATATTTCATCTTGCAGATTCTATGGCCACATGCAACTCATAGAGAATCACAGATTCTCGGCCATGGTTGTTTTAAATGTAGATTTGGGGGCGTAAAAAGTCGCACAACTGGAATCACGGCTTGTAACTCGGAGGACATGAGGTATGTCTCTTAGTAAAGCTATTCCAGGCCTTTGGTGAGTCTGCTTATCCCGCCTCTGGATTAGGCAGTAAGATGGTCAGGGCAGATCAGAAGTGGCCTATTTCAAGATAGTCAGAGTCTCTCTCTCTCTCCCTCCTTCCCTCCTTCCCTCTCCCTCTCTCTTTCCTCTCCCTCCCTCTCCCTCCCTATCCCCCCACTCTCTTTCTTCCCCACTCTCTCTTTCCCTCTCTCTATTTCCCTCTTCCTCTCCCTCTCTCTTCTCCCTCTCTTCCCCTCTCTCTCCCCCTCTCTTCCCCCTCTCTCTTCCCCTTCTCTTCCCCCCTCTCTCCCTCTCTCTTCCCCATTTCTCTTTCCCCCCTCTCTCTTTCCCTCTCTCTTTCCCCCTTTCTCTCTCTCCCCCTCTCTCCTTCTCCCCTCTCTCTCCCTCTCCCTCTCTCCCGCTTCCCCCCTCTCTCTTTCCCCCCTCTCTCTTTCCCTCTCTCTCTTTGCCTCTCTCTCCCGCTCTCTCCTACATTGCAAAAAACTTTTCTTTCTTTTTTCACTTCTCCTGAAGCCAGCCGGTTCAGTAACATATGCCTGAAGTCTCCCGAGACGGTCAAAGGGACTTGAAGGAACTGACCCAGAGGAATCTTGATCCAAGTCCCTCCAAAGGAAAAGGAACAGGAGAGTCGGAGCCTATGAACTAACCTCCAGCCTCACGATCAGCCTGGCTGGTTAGTGGTACATACTGGGAGCTGTAGAATTCTGGGAGTTGAAGTCCACCTGTCTTAAAGCAGCCAAGGTTGAGGAAATGCTGGCTTAGAACTATGTGTGAGCCCAGTTAATGTTTAGCTTGTCTATTAGCGGTTAAAGCGAAGCCTATGGCATATAGTTTCAAATCAAACTTTTACTACAGTCATAAATTGTGACTTATTGAACTCCTGTAGTCCTTTAGATCTGTGGTATTTGGATGTATCATAGCTTCCATTGTTGATAACCAAACTGGGACTTTCCTGTAATGGTTCTTTTTAATTTTTTCCCAGACTTTTAACAGAGCATCTCTTAACATGTGCCTTTGAAAATAAGTGTGCGATTTATTTTTCACTTCCCAGAGGAAGCCATGCCAACCAAGTTGGAAGTCATGGCCTTCAATCTTTGAGCCATGTTAGAGATGCCGCCTGATAAAAGAGTTCCCATTTTGGTAAGCCAAAGCCTCCTTTTTTTCCTGCTATCTTGTAATAGTTTGAATTTGATACGCGGTCTTTTTCCCTGGCCATATGAATTTCAATGTCATTTTATTATTTAATATTATTATTATTTTATTGGTTCGATTTATATGCCGCCTTTCTCCGGAGACTCAGAGCGGCTTACAATGGGTTAAGCAATAGCCTTCATACTTTTGTATATTTATACAAAGTCAGCTTATTGCCCCCACAAACTGGCTCCTCAATTGACCTACTTTAGAAAGGATGGAAGGCTGAGTCAACCTTGAGCCTGGTGAGATTCAAACTCGCAGTTATTGCAGGCAGCTGGCAGCTAAGTGATATTAACAGCGCTTTAGTCCACTGCTCCACCAGGCTTTAATTGTTCGGGAAAAAAATTTCCTAATTTTATTGGTACCATTTGAAAAAGATAAAGTAACTTGGGTAATATGTTCATTTTAATTGTCGAAATTCTGCCAATTAATGATATTGGTAATTTGGTAGTCCTTTAATTCGGTATGGAGTCAGGGCAACTGGTTGGAGATAGTCAATGGCTTAGGGTCATTTCTAAACCGAGCCAAAGGCGGTTTTAGGCAGTCATCACCCAACGTGACTCTGCCACCACAGTTAATTTTCAACTATGTTCTGCTCAGTGTTTTGAAGGTCAGCTTTCCTGTTCTCTGGACAACATCTAACAGGAGAGCCTCTGCATCGAAAATAATATATATATATATTTACACCCCTTTTATTTGAGAAGGGCCTTTTCACCGGCACTCTAAATTTAAATCTAAACTCACATCATGGAACTAAACACCCCCGGAGCTTACTAAATGCAGGTGACAAACACGTCATCTGCCTCAGAGTGAGTAAAAGGTGAGGCCAGCCAAAAGTAGAGATCAGCAGCACCTACTGGCTACTCTAGGCTCCCAATTTTAATCAGGCATCCAAGGTGGGTTTGTGAGCATCCCTAGGTCAGGGGGTCTCCAATCTTGGCAACATTGAAAGACGGGTGGACTTCAACTCTGCCAGCTGGCTGAAGAATTCTGGGAGTTGAAGTCCACTGGTCTTTTAAAGTTGCCAAGGTTGGAGAACGCTCCCCCCCCCCCGTCCTAGGTGAAACCAGGCCTCCCTGGAGGAAATTGGTCCTTGGCTCTTCTCCGGCAGAGCCCAGTTATCCCCCGATGGGTGGTCTTTAGCAAGACTCTGGGGCTGTTTATTCAGCACCTTTGCGCCCTCCAGCGAGGAAAATTGCAGAGAAGGAGGAGAGGAGATTTCCCCTTAATCCCGCTAGCTAGCCAAATCTTCTGCTTGTTTGTCCCTCTGGCTTCTGAATGAATGAATGAATGAATGAATGATCTTAGATCCTATCAGGGCTAAGAACTGCAGAGAGGAGGAGGAGGAGGAGGAGGAGGAGGGAGCCTCCATCAACTATTTGCGGTTGGCAGGAAGGATAAGGGAGGGGGGATTCATCCCAGTGTTCCTAGGGAAGATGAGCCGATCTGCCGATCCGCTGAGCCACTGGATCACTTCTGCTGGGAGGGGGGGAGGCTGCTGGGAGGGGGGGGAGAAACGGGGGGAGGGGGGAAGACCCCTTTCCAAAGGACCCTTCCCAAAGGCCTCTCTCTCCGAAAGGCCGGCAAATCCTGGCCAGCAAAAGCTCCACGATCCTCCCATCCTCCCCAGCCGCCTCCCGGCTCTCCAATGCGGAGGAGGAGAGCCGCTCTTCCCTGCCCCCCCACCCCCACCCCCACCCGGCCCTATAAAAGACTCACCGCAGATGGCAGCTCTTGGTCCCCCCCCCCCCCGATCCCGGTCTCTGCAGCCTTCGCCTCCCTCTCTCGGCCCGTCCGCCGGCCCGCCCGCCCGCCGGCGCTTGCTCGCTACTGCAGCGCCGAGGCTCTCGCGAGGATCGGCCGTTTTGTTTCCCCGCGCCGGCGGGCGGCTTGTCTCCGGCGGCGGAGCGAGCGCAGGCGGAGCGGAGCGGAGCTCTCGGCGCTGTCCAGGGTGCTGACGCGCTCGGGAGGGTCGGAGGGGCGGGGCTTGCCAGGAGAAAGGGGGCGGGGCTTCTGGGTTTGTTTACTGGATTTCCAACAACAAGGACAGGAGCAGGCTTGGGGGTTGAGGGATGAGGGGTCTTCAAGTAGAAAGCTGGGGGAGGAAATAAATGATCTATTTCCCTCCTGATTTTCTACGCAAGAGCTTGAAGTTTTGGCTCTGCCAGTTGGCTTGGGTCCCAAATAATGGGGGAATATCATCCCCGGAGGTTTGCTATGCAATTTGGGATTATTATTATTTTTTTTAATTTGATTTATATGTCGCCCTTCTCTGGAGACTCAGGGCGGCTTACAATGCGTTAAGCAACAGCCTTCATACTTTTGTATATTTAATACAAAGTCAGCTTATTGCCCCCACAAACTGGGTCCTCAATTGACCTACCTTAGAAAGGATGGAAAGCTGAGTCAACCTTGAGTCTGGGGAGATTCGAACTGGTGTAATTGCAGACAGCTGGATGTTAATAACAGGCTTTAGTCTGCTTTTAGCCTGTTGAGCTATCCAGGCTCTTCCAATGGAGTATGAATGGATTTCCGGGGAGGTGGGGGGAGAATTGCAGACAACAGGAACCATTAGCACTACTCAGGTGACCCTGAAGACACGGACAAACCTCCCAAGTGGCCTCAACGGCTCTCTGAATTGAGGACCTGTCTACTGCAAAACGAGTCTAAAAGAGGGCTGTGAAAATATCTACAGACCCCTCGCATCCTGGACATCAACTGTTTCAACTCCTACCCTCAAAACGACGCTATAGAGCAGTGATGACTAACCTTTTTGCCATTGTGTGTCAAAAGCATGGGGAGCATGAGGGGGTTGTGTGCGTGTGTGCCCACACCCATAATTCAATGCCCCCCACACCCCACATCCCCACGCATGTGCTGCGCTACCCCCCCTGCGCTACCCCCGCTTTTGGCACATGATGGCAAAAAGTTTAATGGTGGGCCCGATAGGCCTGTTTTTCGCCGTCCCCAGACTCCAGAGCTTCCTTGAAGCCTGGGGAGGGTGAAAACAGCTTTCCCCACCTCACCCCCAGAGGCCCTCCGGAGTCTGGAAATGGCTAATTTCCCGACTTCCAGTGGGCCCGGAAGGCCCAAAAATCAGCCGGCCGATGCACACGCTGGAACTGAGTTAGGGCAACACTTAGGTGCCCACAGATATGGCTCCGCGTGCCACCTGTGGCACCCGTGCCATAGGTTTGCCATCAGGGCTATAGAGCAACTAGACACAAGGACAGTTTTTTCCCAAACGCCATCACTCTGCTAAACAAATAATTCCCTCAACACTGTCAAACGATTCACTAAGTCTGCATTACTATTAATCTCATCATTCCTATCACCCATTTCCTCCCACTTATGACTGTATGACTGGAACTTTATTGCTTGTATACTTATGATTTATATTAATTGTTTCCTAGATGATTTGATTGCTTATTTGTACCCTACGACTATCATTAAGTGTTGCACCTTATGATTCTTGATGACCGTATCTTTTCTTTTATGTACACTGAGAGCGTATGCACCAAAGACAAGTTCCTTGTGTGTCCAATCACACTTGGCCAATAAAGAATTCTATTTGCTTTGCCTAAAAGGATGCAAATGACCAGCTGTCTGCAAGGAGTATAAATCCTTCCCTTCCTCACCGTCCAGTCAGAGTTGAAGAAGCTTCTTGGATGAGAAGCGAAATGTCTTAAAAAGAAAAAAAACTCAAGAAAGTCCGGTTGCATCCTGAAAGAAGGATCTTTGAGACACACCAGTGGTGGATAGATAGATAGATAGATAGATAGATAGATAGATAGATAGATAGATAGATAGATAGATAGATAGATAGATAGATGATAGATAGATAGATAGATAGATAGATAGATAGATAGATAGATAGATAGATAGATAGATATAAAGACAGGCGATAGATAAGATAAATAAGAGAGAGAGAGAGATAAAGAGATGATAGATAAAAGAGATAAGAGATAGATAGATATAAAGACAGATGATAAATAAGAGAGATAAAAGAGAGAGAGAGAGATAAAGGCAGATGATAGATAAGAGAGATAAAAGAGAGAGAGAGAGATAAAGGCAGATGATAGATAAGAGAGATAAGAGATAGATAGATAGATATAGATATAGGTATCTATAGGTATCGATATATATATATATATATATATATATATATATATATATATATATATATATATATATATATATATATAGAGAGAGAGAGAGAGAGAGAGAGAGAGAGAGAGAGAGAGAGAGATGTTTATTTAAACTTGTAAGCAACCCAGAATCGCCTGGTGAAGGTCTCCTTGTGACCACTAGGTGGCAGGCGTTGCTTCCTGCATTCACTTTCTTACTCTGCATTACTTACTCCGTTATTTATTCAAGAGGGAGAACATGTAGTCCTCGACTTACGACGACAATTGGGACCAGAATTTCCATTGCTAAGCAAGGTGACTCGATTTTACAACCCTTTTTTGCCGCCATTGTTACGTGAATCACGCAATCGTAAGCCAATCCAGATTCCCCCCGGTGGACTTTGCTGGTTGGAAACTGTCTGGGAAAATTGGAAACTGGGGATCAGGTGACACTTACCCCTCCCAGGATGCTGCAACCATCATAAATACATGCTAGTTGCCAAACATTTGAATTTCGATCATGTGAAAAATGGTCATAAGTCACTTTTTGAAGTGCCGTTACAACTTCAGTCACTGAACGAATAGTTGTAAGTCAAGGAGTACCTGTATATGTTGGGTGCATGTGTTGTGTGAGCCTTCCCCAACTTAGAACCTTCCCGGTGTTGGGATTCTCTCCTCCGCATTGTCGACCACGACCAGAGAAACATCATGGACAACAAGGGCCTGGTGGCTCAGCAGACTAAAAGCATTGTGATTAACATCAGCTGTCTGCAATTCCTGTAAGTTCGAATCTCACCAGGCTCGAGGTTGACTCAGCCTTCCATCCTTTCTAAGGGAGGTCAATTGAGGACCCAGTTTGTGAGGGCAATAAGGTGACTTTGTATAAATATACAAAAGTATGAAGGCTATTGCTTGGTGCATTGTAAGCCGCTCTGAGTCTTCAGAGAAGGGTGGCATATACATCAAATTTTTTAAAAAAACACATTTGTCTGAAATGGTTTAGGGCTTCCTGTTTGAGTAGGGGGTTGGACTAGAAGACCTCCAAGGTCCCCTTCAACTCTGTAAGTCTGTTGTTCTGTTATTCTGCCAAGAGGGCTACCAATTGCACTGTCTGGGACTCAGCAAGAGCGTATTCAACTATCTCTCAATGCAACCTTAGACGGAGATCCAAGGGTTGATGCCAGGCACAGATAGAAAGGCACCAGGTGCCCGGTGCCAATGCTTCTGTATCGGATGTGCCAACTTTCCATATTGCCCTGATAAAGGACAGGAGGGATGGAATGGAAGGAAAGGGGGAGGGTTAGTGATCTGGTTACAGTATACTGCTCTTTTTGGCTAGTTTTTCACCTGGTAATATTTCGAGTTGAGGCTTTCATGCATCTTAGTAATTATAGCAGCAGGGGAGGGAGGGAGAGAGAAACGGAAAGGAAAGGAAAGGAAAGGAAAGGAAAGGAAAGGAGAGGGGAGGGGAGGGGAGGGGAGGGGAGGGGAGGGGAGGGAAGGGAAGGGAAGGGAAGGGAAGGGAAGGGAAGGGAAGGGAAGGGAAGGGAAGGGAAAGGATGGGAAGGAAAAGAAGGGAAAGGAAGATGAAATCCAGTAGGTTCTGAAGAACCAGTATCGGAAATTTTGAGCAGTTCAAAGAACTGCCAAATACCACTTCTGACTGGCCCCAGAGTGGGGTGGGAATGGAGATTTTGCAGTATCCTTCCCCTGGAGTGGGGTGGGAATGGAGATTTTGCAGTATCTTTCCTCTGGAGTCAGGAGGGAATGGGGATTTTACAGTCTCCTTCCCCTGGAGTGAGTTGGGAATGGGGATTTTGCAGTATCCTTCCCCTGGAGTGGGGAGAGAATGGGGATTTTGCTGTATCCTTCTCCTGGAGTTGGGTGGGAATGTAAATTTTGTAGTATCCTTCCCCTGGAGTGGGGTGGGAATGGAGATTTTACAGTATCCTCCCCCTGCCATGCCCGCCAAGCCACAGCTCACCCACCAAGCTACGGCCACAGAACTGGTAGTAAAAAAAATTTGGATTTCACCACTGGTCCTGGTGTAGCTGAAGACATGGAGTGGAGAGTGAGGGTTATTTATACCCTCTCTTGGGCCTTGCCCTTGAGCTTCCTGTTCCTGTGGGAAGGACATGTATTCTATTAGTTGCTGTCAGACTCCCATGAGGCTATGCAGGCGTTCTAGCTAATTTTGTAGGTTTTCTGAATCAAGCTTGTTTGAAATTTAGGCTGAGGCAATGCGGTTCCTATTGTGGCTGCATGGCTTTGCCCTGAAGGATAATCCCACCATCCTGGAGCTGAAAGCCTTTTGTCTTGTAGATAGGCTGGCCCAATCCTGCTGGGGCTATTAAGAAAGGTGGGGGCTGTTTTCCAAGAGCATGTTTTTCCTTTACGGAATAGAATAGAATAGAATAGAATAGAATGGAATGGAGTGGAGTGGAGTGGAGTGGAATGGAATGGAACGGAACGGAACGGAACGGAACGGAACGGAACGGAACAGAACAGGAATAGAATAGAATAGAATAGAATTCTTTATTGGCCAAGTGTGATTGGACACACAACGAATTTGTCTTTGGTGCATAAGTACATAAGGAGAATAAAATACATTCATCAAGAATAAAAAGATGCAACACTTAATGATAGTCAAGGTTACTAATAAGCTATCGAATCGTATTAGGAAACAAAATAAAAACAATATAAATTGAAAGATGCAAGCCACATGGTTGTAATCCTAAGTGGGAAGAGACAGATACTAGTAAGGAAGAGAAGAATAATAGTAATACAGTGAATAGTTTGATAGTGTTGAGGGGATTAGTTGTTTAGCAGAGCGATGGCGTTCGGGGAAAAACTGTCCTTGTGTCTCCTTGTGTGCAGTGCTCTATAGCGTCGTTTTGAGGGTAGGAGTTGAAACAGTTTATGTGCAGGATGTGAGGGGTCTGTAGATATTTTCACAGCCCTCTTTTTGACTCGTCCATTCTGCCTTTTATCATATTTCCCAAAATACCTCATTCTTCTAGGAGAGGGGTGGGTACTAACTGTCTACAATATGATCCAGTTTTTAAAATTTACTTTTAAAGCAAAGGTTTAGTAAAGCTTAGGCCGGGTCAGGAAGGAAAGTGTTAGATAGCCAGCTCACCGAACCAAGAGAAAAGAACAAATTCTTCTCCATCCTCCATTTTAATCCCTCTCTCCCATTTTCTCCAGCCTCTCCCCATTTAAATCAATCCAGCAATTCCCCAATCTCCTTTATTCCCCTCCTTGTGTGCCAGTTTGCATCATCCCAAATCCATCCCATCCTGTCTAAGGTTTGGGAGGGGGGATATTCTTTAATTTAATTTTATTTTATTTTTTGCTTGAGCTCATTTCAGCTTTTCAGTCTGTCGGGTAAGGGAGCCCTGGCTGTTGTCCTCCATCCAATAAGCTGACAGAGTAATGAATGGCTCTGGATGGCAATTAGAGGATGGAGCTGCTAATAATGAAATTCATTTACATTTTAAGCGCTGCGGAGAGAGATAGAAGGGGAAGCAGACTGGAAAGCAAGGGCTGGGAGTCATTAGCAGCCCCCCCACTTCTTCTCCTCCTCCTCTTTCCTAAATTGCTCGCCTTATGGAGAGAAAAGCGCCCGGCCAATGGACTTCAGTGAAGTGGAAACTGTTTAACATGATTGCAGATGGTTGTCCTTGTTTAGCAGGCTGCAAAAAAAGAAGTGGGGGGGGGGAGAGAGAGTTTGTTAAACCAAGTGATGAAATGCCAGCGTTGCCGTGGATTTGTATACAGCCAATCAAGCCTCCTTGTTCGGGTGGAGAGTGGGTGGGAATTGCTATCCCGATGGGAGGGGGGGCAACAATGGGGAAAGGAGTGAATGGGTTTGCACCTGGTTGTGGGGGGTTGAGGGGGGCGGAAAGTTAGGCACCGGGCCAACGGATTTGTTCGCCTGATGCTAGAATCGGGAAACCAATCTTTCTCAGTGCCATATACTCTATGGTGGGTGGGTGGATGTATAATTTTGTATTTATTTGTTTTCTCAGGGTTGTGTAGTGGATATTGGAGAGGGTGACCCTTTGAGAGCTGTAGGCAACGAAATTTCATTTTAATGTATGCGGATTAGTGTACATTCAAAGTGACAATATCTATCTATCTATCTATCATCTATGGGTATCTATTTATCTATCTATCAGTATCTATTTATCTACCTATCCATCTATTTATCTATCAGTCTAGCCATCTATCATCTACCTTTGTCTATATCCATCCATCCATCCATCTATCTATCTGTCTGTCTGTCTGTCTGTCTGTTTGTCTCTATATCCATCTATATCTATCCATCCATTCATCCTTCCATCTATCTATCTGTCTGTCTGTCTGTCTGCCTATCTATCTATCTATCTATCTATCTATCTATCTATCTATCTATCTATCTATCTATCTATCTATCTATCTCTATATCCATCTATATCTATCCATCCATTCATCCTTCCATCCATCCATCCTTCTATCTATCTATCTATCTTATCTATCTATCTATCTATGTCTATATCCATCTATATCCATCCATTCATCCTTTCATCTATCTATTTATCTATCTATCTATCCATCCATCCTATATCTATATCCATCTATATCTATCTATCCATCCATCCTTCTTTCTATCTATCTATCTATCTATCTATCTATCTATCTATCTATCTATCTATCTATCTATCTCTGTCTGTCTGTCTGTCTGTCTGTCTGTCTGTCTGTCTGTCTGTCTGTCTGTCTATCTATCTATCTATCTATCTATCTATCTATCTCTATATCTATCTATATCTATCCATTTATCCATCCATCCATCCATCCAATCCCATCCGTCCATCCATATGTCCGTCTGTCCGTCTCTCTCTCTCTCTCTCTCTCTCTCTCTCTCTCTCTCTCTCTCTCTCTCTCTCTCTCTCTCTCTCTCTCTCTCTCTGATAAGAGTGTAGATGGGACCAGAAGGAAAGAAGGGAGAGCGTGGTCCCAACCCACTTGGCTCTGGTCCTGCCCCCATTCTTTTTAGCCCCACCCACCCCTGACCAATATTACCATAGCTCTCTTGAGGAGAAGCCTACAAAGACCTGCCATCTGGAAAGCTCCATTTCTGATCCATTTCTATCTATTCTTCCCCTGCGATTTTCCAGCCAAACTCTAATCTATATCGATGATCTTCCAACAATAAAACAAAACAAAAATTGCTTCTGCAACCAATTTTTTTTTTAAAAAATTTAAAATAAAAAAGCAGGCAACCAATTGCATAATGGGGTGGCCTTCCTCAGAATATTAAAGAACTGTGGTCATTCCCGCACATCACTAAGGACCACTTGGATGGGGAGGGGAAAGAAACAGAGGCAGCTTGAGATGGAGAAAGAATTCCCCGGAAATGAGCTTTTAACCGAATAACAGAGTTGGGAGGGACCTTGGAGGTCATCTAGTCTGACCCCCTGCTCAAGCAGGAAAACTATATAATTTCAGTTGATTAATATAATTATATTAATATAATTTCAGACAAATGGCTGTCCAGTCTCTTCTTAAAAGCCTCCAGGGGTGAAGCACCCACAACTTCTGGAGCCAAGTTTTCCCACTGCTGAATTGTTCTCACTGTCAGGAAATTTCTCCTTAGTTCTAAGTTGCTTCTCTCCTTGATGAGTTTCCATCCATTGCTTCTTGTCCTACCTTAGGTTGACCCCCTCTTCTTTCCCCCTCAAATATTGGAACCCTGCTATTATGTCACCCCTAGTCCTTCTTTTCATTAAATCCAACATACCCAAATCCAGCAACCGTTCTTTATATGCTTTAGCCTCCGGTTCCCTAATCCTCTTTGTTGCTCTTCTCTGCATTCTTTCCAGAGCCTCAGCATCTCTCTTTTTTAATTTTTTCATATTGTGGCGGCCAAAACTGGATGCTGTGTTCCAAGAGTTCAGTTAGAACAAGAGAGCTTGTTCAGTTTTGTCCTTGAGACATCCAGCGGCAGGGGGTGGGGGGGTGGGGGGTTTAGTCTGCCCCCCAAGAGCTGTGCTTTGCAGCCGGTTACGTGGTTGTGTTTACAACTCACAATGTGCACATTTCAAACAGCTAAGAGTCCTTTTCAACTGGAGGGAGAAACAAGTCGGCCTTGGCCATTGGTGTACAGTACCTGTTTTAAGAGAAATAACTTGGAGATTACTTCTCCTTTCAAAAGCAATTGCTTTATAAATTCCTTTCTGCTATCACCCACCTAGCAATTTAATTCCATCAGCAGCACGGATGGAAACCACTTTACATTTCTTATTTAAGCTGACAGCTTCACGCTCTCTTTCCTTCCGTCCACCCTAACTCCCACCCTCCCTTTTCCTTCCTTCTTTCTTTCCTCCCTCCCTCCCTTTTCCTTCCTTCCTTCCTTCTTTTCTCCCTCCCTCCCTTTTCTTTCCTTCCTTTCTCCCTCCCTCCCTTTTCCTTCCTTCCTTCCTCCCTCCCTCCCTCCCTCCCTCCCTCTGATCCTCCCTTTTCCTCCCTCCCTCCCTTTTCCTCCCTTCCTTCCTCCCTCCCTCCCTTTTCTTCCCTTCCTTCCTCCCTCCCTCCCTTTTCCTTCCTTCCTTCCTTCTTTTCTCCCTCCCTCCCTTTTCTTTCCTTCCTTTCTCCCTCCCTCCCTTTTCCTTCCTTCCTTCCTCCCTCCCTCTGATCCTCCCTTTTCCTCCCTCCCTCCCTTTTCCTCCCTCCCTCCCTCCCTTTTCCTTCCTTCCTTCCTTCTTTCCTCCCTCCCTCTCTTTTCCTTCCTTCCTTCCTTCATTTCTCCCTTCCTCCCTTTTCCTTCCTTCCTCCTTTTTCTTCTTTCTTCCTTCCTTCCTTCTTTCCTTCTTTCCTCCTTTCCTTCCTTCCTTCCTTCCTTCCTCCTTTCCTTCCTTCCTGCCTCCCTCCCTCCCTTCCTTGATCGTGGTATATCAATAAGCCATTGAATTCATTTCTGGTGTAATCACAAGTTCACGATCTTCCCTTTTATGTGAGCCCTGCATAATTATTTATTTAGCAAATTTAGAGAGCCGCTGCCCTTTCACGAGAAGGGATGCCGGCTGACTGGCAAACACAATAACAATTAAAAGCAGAGGGCAATCAAGAAGCATCCAACATAAACGTGATCTATATTATTACAGCTTCTCTTTGCTCATTATCTCAACACGGACTGAAGGAGCATCTTTAAGGAAAAATGCCCTAGCTGTGCATAAACTCCGCTCAGCTTAGGAGCCGAGAAGCTGAGCCAAATTGCTGGCAACCGTACAAGACGACGGCATTGGCTAGTCTTAAAAATGGGGGATTAGCGGTAGCATTAGTAGTAGCAGTAGTAAAATTTAGCAGTATCCCAAATAGATGGCTTAAAATACATAGAGACATACATAGAGACCAATTAGAGATGTTTAGTAAACAGCAATTCAGACGGATCCAAATGAAGCCAGAGATTCAGCTGCTAACTGAAATATAGGTCAAGCATGCTATGTAATTGCCATGCTTTATCAAAGCAAGCAATATGTCATTTTTTATTTATTTGGATCGCCAAGGCCTTGCATTGAAAAGCTATAGGTATAGGTTCTCCTGCTCGAGCAAGGGACTGGACTAGAAGACCTCCAAGGTCCCTTCCACCTCTATTCCATTCCATTCCATTCCATTCCATTCCACTCCACTCCACTCCACTCCAATCCACTATACTCCATTCCGTTCTGTTCCGTTCCCTCTCTATTCTATTCTATTCTATTCTATTCTATTCTATTCTATTCTATTCTATTCTATTCTATTCTATTCTATTCTATTCCACTCCACTCCACTCCACTCCACTCCACTCCACTCCATTCCATTCCATTCTATTCTATTCTATATTATTCTATTCTATTCTACTCTACTCTACTCTACTCTACTCTACTCTACTCTACTCTATTCTTCATTCCAATATTTATTCTATTTTATTCTATTATTCCATTCCATTAATTATTCTCTTCCCTTCCCTTCCCTTCCCTTCCCTTCCCTTCCCTTCCCTTCCCTTCCCTTCCCTTCCCTTCCACTCCGTTCCATTCCGTTCCGTTCCGTTCCGTTCCGTTCCCTCTTTATTCTATTCTATTCTATTCTATTCTATTCTATTCTATTCTATTCTATTCTATTCTATTCTATTCTATTCTATTCTATTCTATTCTATTCTATTCTATTCTATTCTATTCTATTCTTCATTCCAATATTTATTCTATTTTATTCTATTATTCCATTCTATTCCATTAATTATTCTCTCCTCTCCTCTCCTCTCCTCTCCTCTCCTCTCCTCTCCTCTCCTCTCCTCTCCTCTCCTCTCCTCTCCTCTCCTCTTCCGTTCCGCTCCGCTCCGCTCTGTTCCATTCCATTCCGTTCTGTTCTAATTTCATATATTCTATTCTATTCCATTCCATTCCATTCTATTCACAGTTCTGCTTGCTATATACAATGGGAGTTGTGAGCCGGCACATCTCTCAAGCATCAGATTAGAGAAGGTGGTGGATAACAGAATAACAGAGTCAGAAGGGACCTCGGAGGTCTTCTAGTCCAATCCCACCTGCACTATTTCAGACAAGTGGCTGTCTAGTCGCTTCTTAAAAACTTCCAGTGTTGAAGCATTTGCAACTTCTAGAGGCAAGTCGTCCCACTGATGAATTGCTCCAACGGTCAGGAAATTTCCCCCTAGTTCTAGGTTGCTTCTCTCCTTGATTAGTTTGCGGTTAATCACAATTTACTGAATCAATCAGAACTGGTTGTGTTTGCCCAAACTGAAACCAATTGCTTGCAAGGCCCACTGGCTCAAAACTCAGAAAAATGCTAACCCACCAGTTAAACCAAAATCGCATTGTGGAGATGAAAGAGAGCACTGGGTTGCTTTGACGCTTATCTGAAAATGCCCAAATTCCATCCAGGTTCTTGGCAGTCAAAAGGGAGAGATTGACAATCTCCGAGAGTGGCATAAAAACAGCCCCGAGGGCTCCATGCAGCTGATATCTCAATTGCAAATCAATACTCCTGCACGGTTTATCCATCTTTCAACTGTCTCTTCTTAGCCTGGAGTGCAGCAACATCCGTCAAGAAGCCTTAGATAAATTAAGTCACAGGAATGAATTTTCTTTCTTTCTTCTGGGAGAGGAACCACTACGATCACCTTGGATAAATTTCTCCGTTGCCCAAAGGAGAAGACACCTTTGACAAAATATATATCGCAATTTGCCTGGAACTTCACCATTACTTATTCTGACCTTTAGAAGTTTGTGATAGAAGAGAAAATATTTGTAGCTCAGGATGGAACTGTGGGGGTCCTGCATGCTTAAGAGACCGCCTTCTGCCACCAGGAGCCTCTCACCGACCAGTACACTCCCGTAGAGAGGGGCTCCTCAGGGTGCCATCGGCCAAGCAGTGTCGACTGGCGGCCCCCAGGGGGAGAGCCTTCTCTGTGGGGGCACCTGCCATCTGGAATGGGCTCCCCCCGGAGATACAGAGGATCCCAGATTTATGCACTTTCCGCCACATCCTCAAAACATTTTTATTCCAGCAGGCTGACCTGACTTGACTCTCCCTTTTAAATCGGGCTTTTAAGTTTTATATAAATTGGGTGTTTTAAATTTGACTTAAGCCTAAATTATTTAATGTATTTGTAATAGCCTTTTAACTTTTGTATGATGTATTTTATTTAAGGCTGTTCACCACCCTGAGTCCTTTGGGAGTAGAGTGGTATATAAATTTAAAGAAGAAGAAGGAGAAGGAGAAGGAGAAGGAGAAGGAGAAGGAGAAGGAGAAGAGGAGGAGGAGGAGGAGGAGGAGGAGGAGGAGGAGGAGGAGGAGGAGGAGGAGGAGCAGCAGCAGCTGGGGTTTTTTTGTTTTTTTTTATTTGATTTATATGCCGCCCTTCTCTGGAGACTCAGGGCAGCTTACAATGCGTTAAGCAATAGCCTTCATACTTTTGTATATTTTTTTATACAAAGTCAGCTTATTGCCCCCACAAACTGGGTCCTCAATTTACCTACCTTAGAAAGGATGGAAGGCTGAGTCGACCTTGAGCCTGGGGAGATTCAAACTTACAGTAATTGCAGACAGCTGGATTTTAAATTAGGGTGCTTAATCTGCAGAGCTATCCAGGCTCTGGATGACCCAACTGGGGAACCTCGTCAGGGCTAGAAGAGAAAGGGGTTTGCAGAGGGGAGGAGGAGGAGGAAAAGGAGTTCCTGGGGTTCTTGGTTCCTTCGGAGCTTGGTTGTTTTCTTACATGCATTTCATGACCCAACTAGGGAACATCATCAGGGCTAGAACTGAGTGAGGTTTGCGGAGAGGAGGAGGGGGAGGAGAAGGAGGAGGAGGAAACTTTGGGATCCTTGGTGTTCTCTGAGCTTGGTGGTTTTCTTGCAGATGTTGCATTACCCAACTAGGTAACATCATCAGTATTAGAGGGGAGTGGGATTTGGAGAGGAGGAGGAGTGAAAAAAGAAAAGGAAAAAGGTGAAAGGGCAGAAGGAGTGGTGGAGAAGGAGGAAGAGTGAAGAGGAGGAGGAGAAGGTAGTGAAGAGGAGGAGGAATATAGGAAGAAGAATTTTCTGTCAGTTGCCCTCAGTAGGGGAGAAGCCCTTGGTCCTTCAGGGAACTCACTCAAGTCTTGGGAAGTGCCACCAAACCAGTAGACAAGTCCCACTTCCAAGCTCGAAAAAGAAGGACTTCTACTAAGGGCAGAAGATCCGACTTTCCAGACTCGGAGGGAAGGGCTCCAAAACGCGGGTGGGCGGGGTCCCCAAGGCTAAACAGACACACATCCACACACACACACACCCTCGCCATGCTCATAGCCCCTCTCCCCAAATAACCAGACGCTTCCAGCCTTCCTGCTAGGTAGACCATCACCCCGCCACGCCCGCCCCTTCGCACCCGGCCCTTGTACTACCCTGCCGGGCTGGTTGGAAACGTGCCTTTCTGGAGCGCTCACACCCCCATTCCCACCCCCACCCCCAGGGAAAGGGCTTTCTCTTTCTCCCGGGAGAGAGAGAGGCGGGGAGAGCGCGGCGGCGACGCCTCCGAGGCAGGGACCGCGGCCGCCTGCACTTTGCTGACACGGGCGATTCCCGGTTGCGCACACAGCCTGCCCGCACCCAGCTCAGCCCCAGCGCTCGTCCTTGAGCCGCTGAAAGACTCGGGCGCCGCCGAGCGAAACGGCGAGGGCGCGCCGGGACTCTTTGCAGAGCACCGGGCGCCGCGGAAGGGAAGGAAAGGAAAGGATAGGAAAGGATAGGAAAGGAGGAAAGGAGGAAAGGAAAAGGAAGGAAGGAAGGAAGGAAGGAAGGAAGGAAGGAAGGAAGGAAGGAAGGAAGGAAGGAAGGAAGGAAGGAAGGAAGGAAGGAAGGAAGATCTGGCCGGGACCCCCGTTCTGGCGCTCAGCCGCGCCCCGACGGAGGCAGAGAAGTCGGACGGGCGGTGGTCGGACGGGCTCTGCCCCCCGGCCAGGAAAAGCTGAGCGGGACGCTGGAAGAGGTGGGGGATTGGCACCTCAAATCCCGCGCTCTCCCCGGCTTAAGCCCTGATACCTTGCTTCCCATCGTCGTCGGACGGTTCCAGAAAACCGAAGTCGGTCCAGGATGAAGGCGAGAAGGCTGCGGAAGGCGCAACCGGCCGGGGAGACGCAGCGGGCGGGAAATCGGGCTCCCCATCGCCTTCCAGCCGAAGGAAAGCCATGGAGATCGCCAGAGCTTCGGGAGGCTTCCCGGTGAGTCTTTCCCTCCAGAAGTCTTGGGCGGGTTGGGTCCTGAGCCAGGCTGGCTGCTTCTTCCTGGGGTCTGAGATGCAGCTGGGAGACTCCGAGCCGGGCGGGACCTCGTCCCTGACCGAGGGTCCTCCGACGACCCAGAGAATGAATTTTGAAGCAGCCGAGGCCGCCGCCGCTGCCCTCCTCCCCGCTGGACCTCCAGCAGCCGTCCAGTCCAGGATGGAGAACTTCAGGAAGGTAAAGACTTCCGAGCAAGGCAGCCCCTTGCCTTTCTCCGACTTGCCGCCGCACGTGGTGGAGATGAAGGTGAAGGAAGGCAGCAAAATCCGGAACTTGATGGGCTTCGCCATGGCCAGGATGGAGAAAGAGGAGATCCGCCAGATTGTCTTCAGCGGCTGCGGGCGAGCGGTGACCAAAACCATCACCTGCGTGGAGATCATGAAGAGGAAGTTGGGAGGTCTCCACCAGGTCACCAAGCTCCAATACCGGACCTTGGTGGAAGTGTGGGAGAACCAAGAACCCAGGTCGGAAGGACCTCCCGAACACCTCACTGTCCACAAGAACGTGCCCTCCATCTATATCCTCTTGTCCAAGGACTTGGTGGACCCCAATCAAATGGGCTACCAAGCTCCCAGCCCTCCTGGCAGCCTCTGGGCTGAGAGCAGGATCTCCCCCAAGGCAATCAAGAGAAGGCTCCTTGGGCCCCACGAAGAAGACTAGCCCAACCAACGAACAACCCCAAAACCAAGAACTCTGGGAGGACGTGACTTGTGGATTTTGACTTGGTGGTTGTACACTCGTGTGTCCCTTCAGCCTTTGGGAAGTGTGAAAAAAATAAATAATCCAAGCCATATGCCAGCCTTACCAGGACAACCGGTTGAGTTTGCAATTTGCATTGAGAGACGCTTTGCAAAGAGGAGGTGGGTTGGTTGCAGTAGAGTTGATGTCACTTGTGCTTAACCACTTTAGCTTGCGTTGAACTCACATACGGATTAACCAAGATGGAAGGGACCTTGGAGGTTTCCCAACCCAATCATGAGTACAAGGAAAACATAGCTTGAGCCAGGGGTGAAATCCAGCAGGTTCTGACAGGTTCTGCAGAACCCGTAGTGGAAATTTTGAGTAGTTTGGAGAACCGGCAAATACCACCTCTGGCTGGCCCCAGGAATGGGGAGGGAATGGGGATTTTGCAATATCCTCCCACCAGGAGTGGGGTGGGAATGGGGATTTTGCAATATCCTCCCACCAGGAATGGGGTGGGAATGGGGATTTTGCAGTATCCTTCCCCTGGAGTGGAGAGGGAATGGGGATTTTGCAGAGTCCTTCCCCTGGAGTGGAGAGGGAATGGGGATTTTGCATTATCCTTCCCCCAGGAGTGGGATGGGAATGGAGACTTTGCAGTATCCTTCCACTGCCATGCTCACCAAGCCACGCCCACAGAACCGGTAGTAAAAAAAATTTGGATTTCATCACTGGCTTGAGCCCAACTGTTATGTTTCCCCCACCCCCACCCCCAGTGTTGACTTGGTGGTCTGAGTGATTGAGAAGCACTTGGGACTTTGATTTGGATGGTGAAGAAAGCCAAGTTTAGGTGGACCTTGGATGCGAGATTGAATGGAGATGAAGGGCGGGAAGGTGGCCGGTGGGTCGGAAGAAATTATCTTTTGTAGATGCCCCCCAGCAGAATGACAGACCGACTAAAGAAGGAGGCCCTGGAGTCACCAGATGCTCAAGAGCCTTAGGTACCACATCTCCTAAGAGTTTATGCAAAGGAGCTTATTTTAATCGCACAGCTGTAAGAGGAGGAAAAAAAATTGCCAGAATACCTGAAAATACATTGCTTTTTTGTTCCAATGGAGAGTTGCATGAATACATTGTACTTGATGCAATACAATATATTGAACATGAATACAATGCTGTCTAAAGGACTTATTGGGTGTTTATCAGTGGTGGGGGGGGGGAGGAAACCCTGGTTGACGCAAGAGGAGATTCACACAGGGGGAGACAGTGGCCGTGTTTTCTTTGATTTTGGGCTCAGCGGGGTCTGTAAACCCTGGTTTGTAAAACAGGGGTTCAGATCTGGCCTGTTCTGTACACCCCATCAGTTGTGGTTGGTTCAGTGAAGTTTGATTGAACAAGCCATGGTTGAATGTAACTTATCAAGGTTAATTTTTTGGGGGGGGGCTGTTTCCTTGTTGGGGGGATGGCTAAAGGACGAAAAGAGACTGATCCAGTGGTGGGTAATAAAACTGGCGAGAGACTCTGCCCACTGATCTGGACATCATCATAGGTGATCTGTGCATGTGCAGAAGAGAGAGCATTGGCGCGATGTGAATCAGTAGTAAAGGTAAGTAGTACCCACCCCTGGAGTGATCATTATGGCAGTTGTAGCGGAAACGATCAGGGAGGGTTTCCCATCCGTTTTCTCCATCATGCAGTTCCATCTTCTGTAGCTTCTCGGTCTGAAACCTTCCCACTGATGGTCATGGTGTGTTTATCCTGGAAGAGCTTTCCCTGACGTCAATCTTCTAGAGATGTTGGATGTTCAAGCAGAGCTCGGTGAAGGACAAATCTCCAAGTCACTTAATGACGATGATGTTATCCATTCAGCCGTGTCCGGCCCTCGATGCGACTCTATGGGCCACAGCTTCCGGTCTTGCACTGCTTCTTTGAGTTGTTCTCTGCTCTAGCTGAGATATCAATAGCCCTTAGACTTCTATACCACCTTACAGTGCTTTCCAGCCCTCTCTAAGGGGGTTATAGAGTCAGCATATTACCCCCAACAATTTGGGTGCTCATTTTACTCACCTCGGAAGGATGGAAGGCTGAGTCAACCTTGAGCCAGTTGGTCAGGATCGAACTGCTGGCAGTGGGTAGAGTTAGCATGCAATACTGCATTCTAACCACTGGGAGGGAGGGAGGGGAAGGAAGGAAGGAAGGCAGGAAGGAGGGAAGGAAGGAAGATAGACTTCTATACTACTTTTTTTAAAATTAGATTTATATGCCGCCTCAGGGCAGCTCAGGGCAGCTTACGAGGCGTTAAGCAATAGCCTTCATACTTTTGTATATTTTTTATACAAAGTCAGCTTATTGCCCCCACAAACTGGGTCCCCAATTTACCTACCTTAGAAAGGATGGAACGCTGAGTCAACCTTGAGCCTCAAACTGGTGTAATTGCAGACAGCTGGATGTTAATAACAGGCTATTCAGCCAGTTGAGCTATCTGAGGCTCTCACAGTGCTTTCCAGCTCTCTCTAAGCAGTTTACAGAATCAGCTTCTTGCCCCCAACAATCTGGGTCCTCATTTTATTCACCTCGGAAGGATGGAAGGCTGAGTCAACCTTGAGCCCGGTTGAGATCAGCTTTGATGGTGTCCAGCCATTGTCCTTTGATGTCACTTAATCCCTGAAATACAGGCAGGAAACCTCCCCAAAGCTTTGCTCCCCCTCTCTCCCCCACCGGTTGAAGGCCAGTTCTCAGCCTGCAGTGATGGGGAGCTGAGAAGCCTACATTGAGATGTTTGGGCTGTCAGGAAGAACAGAGGTCCTGTTGAAGTCACACGCCTCCATTACCAGCTGTCGGGGGTTTATTAATGGCCAAGGCTACAGCCCAATGATTTTCTTTTGAGTGAAGTCCGGAAAGAGACAGATGGACCTGTTTTGCTCTTCTCTGCCATCTGAGGCCTCAGATTAGAAAGATGCAAATCAGGGACAGAAAGCTATTAAATATTTGAAGCTTTTGTGCTATTCCTAGGATCCATCTCTGCGCCTTCAGGGTTCTGTTTGATGGTAGGACCGCAGCTGAGCTTTGCACGGGGCAAAGGACTCCTACTAGATGGTCAAAATGATTAATGGCGTGCCACTGATGGGCTCATTTTGCAAACAGGAGATGCTTTCCTTGGGAACTGTACTAGGGGACAAAAATACGGATACTGTGAAATCGTTGATGGGGAATGACTTGGGGGCTGATGGGTTGAACAATCTCCTCCATTTCTCTCTCCTTTTTTTCCCCCCACCATCTTTAAAAAAAACAAAAACAAAATATGAAATGGACACACAAAGCATCTTGGTCCACGGAATGAGCTGTTTTGACTTATCACCCCCACTCCCAACACCAGGAGAAAACCATGCCAGTATTTTCGCTCTTTCCATTTAGCAGAGTAATCCTAGGGATTGGGCAGCGGGCCAGGGTTATCTCCTCGGGCCCTGAATCGAAAGGAGAGGAGAGATCTGGTTCTGCTTTATTCCTGAAGTCTTGTTCTTATTCCAAGAGTTTGTTCGTTTGTTTGTTTCTCTCCCCCTTTCCTGATGTGTTGACGGTGCTTCTGTTTAAAAATCTTGTAAAGCTATCCAGCCAGGCCTTGAGCGAATATTATAAAAATGACACAATATCAGAGGAGCAAGACTTTTATAAGGTTACATGAGCATTTCAGAAGCGGATGAAGGGGAGGGGGGGGAATCCATCAAAAGCCATCTTTCTTGGAGACAAATAATGTGTCAGTTGGGATACAAAAAATATGCTGGGTTCACCGCTTACAGAAATGAGAAGGAATATTTACTCTCTCCGGAGAAGAGGCTGGTCTTTGAAAGACTCCATACACCGGCTGGGTCTGTACAAATAGAAATAGAAATAGAAATAGAAATAGAAATAGAAATAGAAATAGAAATAGAAATAGAAATAGAAATAGAAATAGAAATAGAATAGAATAGAATAGAATAGAATAGAATAGAATAGAATAGAATAGAATAGAATAGAATAGAATAGAATAGAATAGAATAGAATAGAATAGAATAGAATAATAGAGTGGAGTGGAGTGGAGTGGAGTGGAGTGGAGTGGAGTGGAGTGGAATGGAATGGAATAGAATAGAATAGAATAGAATAGAATAGAATAGAATAGAATAGAATAGAATAGAATAGAATAGAATAGAATAGAATAGAATAGAATTGGTGCCTTAACCACTAGACCAAACTCACTCTCCTTACAATCCCAAATCCTCACAGATTCTTTTTTGAACACTGTTCTGGGCTCGAATCAGGCGGATGGAGGCTTCTCACAAATGTACGAATTACCCAGACCAGATCATTACTAGCTTTATAGGACGCCTTAATGCCCAATTTATTTGTTCCATTTCCATAAAATGTAGTTCAGCTGTAATTGCCTCTGATGTGAGTATTGTGATTGGAATTTTAATGTTGGTGATCAATGGGCTGTGATCACGTTTGATTATAATGTGCTTTAATTGCGTGCACCTGATTGCTGAGGGCTACTTTGAGGGAAGGGGTGTGTGTGTGTGATTGGCTTGAAAAATACCAAGTTGGAAAAATACCTATGTTTAAAACCAATGCCTTAAGATTTACGCAGCAAAAAAAGAATAAAAACTGTAATTAAAACTGGTTGGTTTTTAGCACCCTGGAGAGCGGCTATGAGGTAGCTCACTCCAAGGCTGGATTTGACCTTCCGGGAATGAGACCCACAGCTGTGTTAACCCAGATGTTTAAGCAGCTGGCTTCGTAGTCATGCTCTTTTGGAGTAAGACAGAAGCCAGAATGCTTTAGTGGTTATGGCACCAGGCTAGAGAGCAGGTGATGAAAAGTTCTAGTCCCAGTTTAGGCATGAAAGAGGACTGAAAGACTTCGGACCAATTACCAGGAGACGGGGAGTTCTAGTCCCACCTTAGGAAGAAAGCCAATTGGATGACTTTGAGCCAATCACCAGAAGACGGTGAGTTCTAGTCCCACCTTAGGATGAAAGCCAATTGGGTGACTTTGAGCCAATCACCAGGAGATGGGGAGTTCTAGTCCCACCTTAAGATGAAAGCCAATTGGGTGACTTTGAGCCAATCACCAGGAGACAGGGAGTTCTAGTCCCACTTTAGGATGAAAGCCAATTGGGTGACATTGAGCCAATCACCAGGAGATGGGGAGTTCTAGTCCCACTTTAGGATGAAAGCCAATTGGGTGACTTTGAGCCAATCACCAGGAGACAGGGAGTTCTAGTCCCACTTTAGGATGAAAGCCAATTGGGTGACATTGAGCCAATCACCAGGAGATGGGGAGTTCTAGTCCCACCTTAGGCATGAAAGCCAACTAGCTGACTTTGAGTCAATCACCAGGAGATGGGGAGTTCTAGTCCCATCTTAGCCTTGAAAGCCAACTGGCTGACTTTGAGCCAATCAACAGGAGACCGGGAGTTCTAGTCCCCCTAGGCATGAAAACCCCCTAGGCATGAAAACAGGAGACTGGGAGTTCTAGTCCCCCTGGGGAATTCTGGGAGCTGAATCCAATAATCTTAATTGGGAACCTTGACCTTATGGATAACATTCTCCCCTTGACCAACACCACAAAGACACAGGCATTGTTGTCCATTAGGAAGCTTGCAAAATCCCTGAGATTTGCAGAGGGCCTGCTTTTCAGGCCAAGAATCCGTGTTCTGTTCATATCTACAGCCACGTTCTTATCCCTCGTCTCTTGCTCTTCAGAAGGAGGGTAATGCCATTTACCCTCTAAAAAAAGGGTTGGCAAAGGGGAGGGCAGTCACCTTGGCTTTTAATCGGCAGCATTTTGCATTCCCGCCAGCTCGTATCGGCCCCTGCAAGCTGTCAAACGCAGCCGTGGTTTCTCTAAGCTTCCAACCAGTTTCTCTATATCTTTCTGTTCACCAAGCCAACTTCGGCTTCGAATCGGATGCCAAGGCAGCCGGGGTGGGGGTGGGGGGTTGTTTGCCGAAAATGAGAAATCTGGATATTAAAAAAAATGACTGAAACCTTAGAGAAGTTTGGAGAGGGAGGGAAAAAAAGACCTTCCCGTTCTGGAATTCCACCCTCACTCTGCCTCCTATTGTTAAGGGCCCTTTTCTTTGAAAACACCACCCCTGTTTTAATGCAGATGGGAATGAAAATTAGGAAAAAAGGCAGGACATGCTGTAAAATCTACAGGAGAGAGAGAGGCAGGGAGGCTCCTAATAGGATCTGTTGTTAGAGTGCCTTCTTATCTCCCAGCAAACAGCTGCTTCCTGGGAGCTATCGCTGGACGCTTATCTCTTTGCCGCACAGATCAATTCATTTTGCTCATCTTCCTGCTGCATGATTGAATATTAATGTTTCGCTGTTGTCCTCCTTCGCTCCTTCGAGTTGACTTTCTTCTCCCACTTCTTTCTTGATAAAACTGGGATCCATTATGGAAGGTGTGCGGAGGGATTCAAACCACCAAGGCAGAGGAATCTTGGGAATCATAGAATCATAGGAAAACAGAGTTGGAAGGGGCCCTGGAGGTCTTCTAGTCCAACCCCCTGCCCAGGCAGGAAACCCTATACCATTTCAGAAAAATAGTTGTCCAATCTCTTCTTAAAACTTCCAGTGTTGGAGCATTCACAACTTCTGGAGGCAAGTTGTTCCACTGATTAATGGTTCTAACTGTCAGGAAATTTCTCCTTAGTTCTAAGTTGCTTCTCTCCTGGATTAGTTTCCACCCATTGCTTCTTGTGCTGCCTTCAGGTGCTTTGGAGAATAGCTTGACTCCCTCTTCTTTGGGGCAGCCCCTGAGATATTGGAACACTGCTATCATGTCTCTCCTAGTCCTTCTTTTCATTAAGCTAGATGTACCCAGTTCCTGCAACTGTTCTTCGTATATTTTAGCCTCCAGTGCCCTAATCATCTTTGTTGCTCTTCTCTGCACTCTTTCTAATATCTTTTTTACATCGTGGTGACCAAAACGGGATGCAGTATTCCAAGTGTGGCCTTATCAAGGCATTATAAAGTGGTATTAACATGATCTTCATTCTATCCCTCTATTTATGCAGCCCAGAACTGTGTTGACTTTTTTGGCAGCTGCTGAACATCAAAATCAAAACTCCAAGACAGGGTTCCTCAAAATATAGATTTATTAGGCACAGCCACAATATATGAAAACCGAATCTGAAGTTCCCCGGGTTTTCCCCACCCAGTTAAAATCCAAAATTCTCTCCCCCCCCCCCCCTCCATCACATACAACCATCACATGCCCAGAATCAGGTCTCTCTTCCCATCCCGGATGCCTCCCATCCACACCCTGCCAGGTGCTGGGGAGAGTGTCCTTGGTTCCCAGGAGAAAGAATGTTATTTTGGCTACATATTCCCCCAGCTATCTCTACACCCCCGCCCTTTCCCACAGCTCCATCCAGCCTCGCTGTGGCAACCCTGAAGACATTCCAAGATAGCTCCAAGGTTGACATGAGACACAAACACCAATAGTTGAGTTAATTCTACAGAACAGAACAGAACAGAACAGAGTTGGGATTAGTGTTAGGGTTAGTGTTAGTGTTAGGGTTATTGCTAGAAATGTGGTCATGGCCATGGCACCTTCTATCATATGTGGTGGACATGCCCTGTGGCGAAAAGATTCTGGAACAGAATTCGGAGCAGTCTACAAGAAATAATTGAAGAAGAAATAGAATTGTCTCCGGAAATATTTCTCCTGGGAATAATCAGGAAGGGGTATGGAAAGGAAAAGGTTCACCTGACAATATACATAACCACAGCAGCCAGACTGGCCTACGCACAATTCTGGAAAGAGAAAACCCTGCCACCAGAAGAATTAATAATTTAAAAAATTTTAGAGTGCGCAGAGATGAGTAAATTAACACATGAGATAAATAATGATGAGAATTCAGAGTATTATACTGTGTGGGAAAGGTGGTACAAATGGTTGAACAATAGGGTAAAAGTAGGAGCTCAAGGTGCGCTAAGTGAATAGTAATAAAGAGTTCAAGTGACACCAGTTTTATTTTATGTACATATGTATAAACACTACATATCCGATATTAGCAGAAATATGATGTTTTGTATATGTATAATAAACCTAATAAAGTATCTTTTAAAAAAAGAATAGAATAGAATAGAATAGAATAGAATAGAATAGAATAGAATAGAATAGAATAGAATAGAATAGAATAGAATAGAATAGAATAGAATAGAATAGAATATATGGAATGGAATGGAATGGAATGATGGAATGGAATGGAATGGAATGGAATGGAATGGAATGGAATGATGGAATGGAATGGAATGGAATGGAATGGAATGGAATGGAATGGAATGGAATAGAATAGAATAGAATAGAATAGAATAGAATAGAATAGAATAGAATAGAATAGAATAGAATAGAATAGAATTCTTTATTGGCCAAGTGTGATTGGACACACAAGGAATTTGTCTTTGGTGCATATGCTCTCAGTGTACGTAAAAGAAAAGGTGCATTCGTCAAGCATCATAAGGTACAATACTTAGTGATAGTCATAAGGAAACAGTCAATATAAATCTTAAAGATACAAGCAACAAAATTACAGTCATACAGTCATAAGTGGGAGGAGATGGGCGGTGGGAACAATGAGAAGATTAATAGTAATGCAGGCTTAGTGAATAATTTGACAGTGTTGTGAGAATTATTTGTTTAGCAGAGTGATGGCATTCGGGAAAAAACTGTCCTTGTGTCTAGTTGTTTTGGGGTGTAGTGCTCTATAGCGTTGTTTTGAGGGTAGGAGTTGAACCAGTTTATGCCCAGGATGCGAGGGGGTCTGTAGGTATTTTCACAGCCCTCTTTTTGACTCCTGCAGTATAAGATCTTCACTGGAAGGCAGGTTGGTAGCAATGGTTTTTTCTGCAGTTCTAATGATCCTCTGGAATATGGAATGGTTACTTATGGTAAGGTTTCTTTAACCGAATCTTTATATTAACAGAGCAGTAGGCCCAAGTATTCTTTTTTCAAAAAATTCCTTTCCAAACAAACCTCTTTTGATCGCGCTGTTGAAATTAGATGGCCAATCGTCAGCCTGAAGCGTGAGATTGGTAAGGATGTTTTTTTTTTTTAAAGGAAACGTGGAGCAAAATGGATGCGTTTTAATTCCACTCAACGTAATTAGCATTAATTAATTAATAATTGGTTCTTGTTTCTGGCAGCCTTGCAGATGAAAAGCACCAGGCTCATGACGCAGACTTTACTGTAGAGGAACGATGGGCAGGAACTGCTTATATTAATTCTACCAGCAATGTTTTAAATGTTATATATCCCCCAGGACACTTGCTCCACAGTGTCTCATCTGTCAGATTGTTACAGGCACTTCAGCGTTTCTTCTGGCACCTATAAAAGGTTTCCCCCTGAGCACCAGAGGATTCATGCATCGGGCCAAGGTGGCCTATGGCAGAACCATCTGGTGAATTTTATCCTGTGATGGAGCTTTTAAAATGAGTACGGTAGCACCTTGAGCCCAATAAAACTGCTTGACACTCAGAATAGAATGGAATGGAGTGGAGTGGAGTGGAGTGGAGTGGAGTAGAGTAGAGTAGAGTAGAGTAGAGTAGAGTAGAGTAGAGTAGAGTAGGGTACGGTAGGGTAGGGTAGGGTAGGGTAGGGTAGGGTAGGGTAGGGTATGGTAGCGTAACGTAACGTAGGTTAGAATAGAATGGAATGGAATGGAATAGAATGGAATAGATTAGAACAGAATTATGGAATAGAATTACGGAATAGAAATAGGGAATGGAGTGGAGTGGAGTGGAGTGGAGTGGAGTGGAGTGGAGTGGAGTGGAGTGGAGTGGAGTGGAAGAGAAGAGAAGAGAAGGGAAGGGAAGGGAAGGGAAGGGAAGGGAAGGGAAGGGAAGGGAAGGGAAGGGAAGGGAAGAGAAGGGAAGGGAAGGGAAGAGAAGAGAAGAGAATTTTATTGTCACTTTAAATGTATACTAATCAGTATACATTAAAATGAAATTCCGTGGTGTTCAGTTCTCAAAAGATAACCATTATGCACATACCCACATATCCACACCTATATGACACAAAGAAGCATCACAGTTCATTTCAAATATGCACATGGAGAGGGGAGTGGGTGGTGCATGGAAGAATCCTGCGAGTGTACAAGACGGATGGCATAAAGGAACAAAGCTGTTACAGAATCGAGCAGTCCTGCTATAAATATTTGAAACCTCCTCCCAGGCGGGGAGCAACGGAAACAGACTGTGAAGTGGGTGTGAGGCAGTGGTGAGATTCTACCGGTTCTCCCCGGTTCGGTAAGTGGCGGCAGCAGGAGGCTCCCCCCACCCGCCCGGACATCATCATGGTGAACCGGTAGCGAAGGTAAGTGAATACCACTACTGGTGTGTGAGATCTTCTAAAAAAGCCCAATAAAAGTGCTTGAGACTCATCTCCCAGAAGATAAAATCATACGTGCGTTTTGTGCCCGTCCGAGAGACAGATTATATTTCAGAAGTGAAATGCAAACTCTGTCCTAAGAAAGTGAGGCACCCTATATTGCAAATATAGACAGATAGTCCTCGGCATATGACCACAACTGAGCCCAGCAAAGCAGGGTGAAATCCAGCAGGTTCTGACAGGTTCTGGAGAACCGGTAGCGGAAATTTTGAGTAGTTCAGTGAACCAGCAAATGCCACCTCTGGCTGGCTGCAGAGTGGGGTGAGAATGGAGATTTTGCAATATCCTTCCCCTGCCACGCCCACCAAGCCATGCCCACAGAACCGGTAGTTAAAAAATTCGGATTTCACCACTGCAACAAAGCCCACAGTTAGACAATGGGTGGAACAAGAGACTCAGAAGTGACCTTCCCTAGTATCTTCTGCGTAAAGGAGAGGGGGGGGGGAAGAATTGGATTTTCCGCCTTGCAAGATTCTGTTGATGTGGCTTTACAATAAAATAAAATTAGTTCATCTGGCTGAGATTCCTATCTGGTTTATTCCTCAGGCTGACAGAACTGCGGTGGTGCAAATCTATAATGGGAGTGTTTTTAATGTGTTGCAACAAGCCAAGCCAACCAACCATCGCAAAACATAATTTATGACTCAAGGTTGAGGAGTAGAGAGGCGGCCTTGAAGGAGGAAGGCGTGCAACCAAGATGACTTAAACAGCAGCGTAGACTTGGAAGGGAAAGAAAAGAATGAGGAAGAACGGCCCCGATTGCGGGAATCAGCAACTCTCATCCATAAAGGTTTTAAAACTTTTGGAAACTCTCCAGAAATGCCTTTTTCACAAGCGGAAAAGGTGGCACAGCAAAGCAGTACCTCGCACAAAAGGGAGACAGCTAGGCAGCCAAGCCATTTTATTTACTTTTATTTATTTATTTGTCGAGTTAGATAATATATATAAGTATAAGCATGAATTGATTACATAAAGTGAATACAATTAATAAAATTATTAATTAAAAAACTATGCAAAATAAAAAATATTTTTTTTTAAAAAAATTATTTTTAAGAATTTTATTCATCATCCACCTTTCTGCTTTTATTACAATGAAAACTGCAGAGTTGGACATTCCTGCAATCTCCCAGTTTTCTTTTTTTTTTTAAATTCAGCCCTGGAATTACTCCACGCCCTGCTCTGATTGGCTGCCAGAGAGCCCCGCCCCGCTTCGGTGCGCAAGTAGAAAACCCCGCCCTTCCTTCTTTGCCCCACCCGCACCCTCCCCCTTCCTCCCCTTTGGAACGCCCCGCCCGGCGAGGCCGCCTGCGCGCGCATTTGCCTGGCCTGCCCTACTTTGCTCCCTTCTGTCCTTGCCCCACCTGCGCGCGCATCCTTCCTGCCTGCCTGCCTGCCTGCCTGCCTGGCTCCTTGCCCCGCCCTCCCGCGTTCCTGCACGCGCATCCTTCCTGCCTGCCTGCCTCCCCTGCCCTCCTTGCCCCCGCCCTCCCGCGTGCCTGCGCGCGCATCCGCCCGCCTGCTTGCATGGCTTGGCTTGGCCTGCCTGGCTCCTTGCCCCGCCCTCCCGCGTGCCTGCCTGCGTTGCGTGCGTAGGTGCGTGGCGTGGCGTGCCGCCGCTTGTCCCTCGCGCGCCGCCGTAGCCCGGCTCGTCCCATTTTTGTCCTCAGCGCGCCGAAGGGTGACCGGGGTGGTGGTGGCCGCGCGAGGCAGCCTCAAGTCGCGCGCTCAACCGCCCGCCTCGCCCGTCTCCTTCGCCCGTCTCCTTCCGTCCGTTTCTTTTTTTTTAAAATTTTACTTTTCCCCCCTCACTTCTCCTCAGCCATGCTGGCCGCCGCCCGGCTCCTCCGCAGCTGCGCCGCTCCCGCCCTGCGCGGCCTGGCCCTGAGGACGCCCGCTGCGGCAGGTGAGCCCATTCCTCATTCCTCCACACACACACACACACCTCAGAGCCTCCGCTGACAGGAAAAGCGGCCCTCTCTCCCCCACAAGAGAAGCGGGGGGGGGGAGGACTACAACTCCCATCCTCCCCTGCGACCCTTTCACCCCCTTCTCTCCCCCCTCCCCCCCCCACACGTCTCCTGTCAAATTTGACACGGGGGGAGGGGGAGGGGAGGAAGAGGAGATCATCCTGTCAGGCGGTTTTACACACACACACACACACACACACGAGAGTGGGGGGGGTGTCCCGGGAGGTCTCCCCCCCACCCGCCGCTTCCGTCCTCTTGAGCCCCGGGTGAGAAGGTGACATTGAAGCGGGTGGCCTGGCTGAGAGGAGAAGGCGAGGCCTGAGGGCGGAGGGGGGGCGGGGGGAATCCCGTTCGCTCTCTTTCTCCCCTCACCCAGGAGAGGAAACCGGGGTCCCTCTGGGCCGCCCCACTTTAAGGGTGAAAGGGTGGTGGGTTTTTTTTTATTGTGGTGGTGGGGGGAGAGGACTGCCCCTGTGATCCCTTATTCCACTCAAAGGTGGATTCCCTCCCCCCTAAACACACACACACACACAAAGAGACTTCCCCTCTCCCCCAGGAGGAAATCGGGCTCGCTCTGGGGTTAAAAGGCAAAAGGATTTGGGGGGGGGGTTGGGGGGGGAGAGAGAGGAGAGAACTGCCCCTGTGATCCCTTATTCCACTCAAAGGTGGATTCCCTCCCACCTAAACACACACACACACACGCGCACACACACACACACAAAGAGACTTCCCCTCTCCCCCAGGAGGAAATCGGGCTAGCTCTGGGGTTAAAAGGCAAAAGGATTTGGGGGGGGGGGGGTTGGGGGGGGAGAGAGAGGAGAGAACTGCCCCTGTGATCCCTTATTCCACTCAAAGGTGGATTCCCTCCCACCTAAACACACACACACACACACGCGCACACACACACACACAAAGAGACTTCCCCTCTCCCCCAGGAGGAAATCGGGCTAGCTCTGGGGTTAAAAGGCAAAAGGATTTGGGGGGGGGGGAGGTTGGGGGGGAGAGAGAAGAGAGGACTGCCCCAGTGATCCCTTATTCCACTCAAAGGTGAATTCCCTCCCACCTAAACACACACACACAGACTTCCCCTCTCCCCCAGGAGAAAATCGGGCTAGCTCTGGAGTTAAAAGGCAAAAGGATTTGGGGGTGGTGGAGAGAGGACTGCCTCAGTGATCCCTAATACCACTCAAAGGTGAATCCCCCCACACACACATAAACACACACACACACACACACACACTTCCTCTCTCCCCCAGGAGGATATCTGGCTCCCTCTAGGGTTAAAAGGCAAAAGATTGTGTAGGGTTTTGGGGGGGGGAGGGGAGAGGACTGCCTCAGTGATCCCTAATTCCACTCAAAGGTGAATCCCCCCCCCCACATAAACACACACACACACACTTCCTCTCTCCCCCAGGAGGATATCTGGCTCCCTCTAGGGTTAAAAGGCAAAAGGGTTGTGGCAGGGTTTTGGGGGGGAGAGGGGAGAGGACTGCCCCAGTGATCCCTTATTCCACTCAAAGGTGGATTGCCCCCCTACACACACACAAACATAAACACACACACACTTACTTCCCCTTCCCGGAGGAGGAAATCGTTCTGGCTCTGGGGTTAAAAGGCAAAAGGGTTGCCGGGGGGGGGGGGGGGGGGGGGGGGGGGGGGGGGGGGGGAGAGTGGGGAGAGACTGCCCCAGGGAGCCTTTATGCACTCAAAAGTGGATTGTCACCCACACCCCAAGGTCTCTGCCTGTGGGACAGCAAAGGGCGTTTGAGTGCAAAGGGCTGCCCAGAAGGGTTTGTGTTGAGTGACACCCAAGGGGAGGGGGAGAGGATGGACTGTTAGGTCAGGGAGTCTTGATTAGATTGTTTTGGTAGAATAAATAAATGTTGGGGGTGGGAGAAGAGTCTTTATGAAAGGGTCAGTGAGCTGAAGGTTGTGGAGATGCTTTAATGCCTTTTTAAAAGGCAGCAAGGTTGGGGCTGTATGGGCTTCCTTCCTTCCTTCCTTCCCATTGTTATCACTTTCCTTCCCCCCTCCCTCCATTTCTCATCTTCCTTCCTTCCTCTTTCCCTTCCTTCTTTCCTTCTTTCTTTTTTCTCATTTTCCTTCCTTCATCCTTTTCTTTTTTCTTTCCTCTTTCTTATCTTCCTTCCTTCCTCCCTCCCCCTTCCTTCCTTTGCCTTCTTCCTTCCTCATTTTCCTTCCTTCTTCTTTCTCATCTTCCTTCCTTCTTCTTTCCCTTCCTTCCTTCTTTCCTTCCTTCCTTTTTCTCATTTTCCTTCCTTCATCTTTTTCTTTTTTCCTTCCTCTTTCTTCCTCTTTCTCATCTTCCTCCCTCCCACCCAGCCATGACCTGGGCTTCTCTACCTCTGCATATACTGTACAATGAGGTAATATATGAACAAATATTGCAGTAAATAGTGACATGGGTGAGGTTATTTATCTAAAGTCCATCTATTTTTAATCCTGTGCAATTGTATCTGGAGTTGAGGGGGGTTTTTTTGGAAGGCAATGTATTCTCTCACTATGAAAATGTATATTATGCTCTTGTTCTGCTCTGCTTGGATGAATTAAAGCATAATCTCCCTTTTTTTCTGATGTCATGTTTGAAAACGATCATATGCGCTGTCTTTGACTCTCCTGAAATGAGATTCAAACATCTGTCAGTGACATATGTTCTGATTTATACCTATTAATGACCTTATTTAAAGTTCAAGGTATAGCTTTTGTTCTTAATAGGCCACACTCAGAAATTATGTACAGTGCAATAAAAGCTTAATAACTTTAAGGAAGTTGAAAGGATATTCCTTTCGTTTTTACTCTCCCTTTTATCAACAAGTTTTAGTTGAAGAGCCTGTTGGTTGTAGCCTCCCTGCCTTCCTCTCACCTTATGGACTTTGTACCTTTAGGTCTACAGCTTTGTGTTTCTTTAGATTTTACACTGGTATTCCATTTCAGCTTTTTCCTATTTCAGAGTAGGAATAGGTCTTAGAGGCTGCCTCAGGAATATGTTACCCTGATTTGCTGCATGCAAGATTTTATTATGTGCGTTAAAGTTCTTTACATCCCTAGCATCAGGGCATATTGGCATATGCTAAATAAATAATCAGGGCACATAAGAAATTATTTTCACAGTTGCTATATTACATTGATGATATTTTAATATCTCCAAAGGCCCATTTGCTTAACAGATGTTGAAAGTTTAATTACTCAGTGTTGGTAGAATTGGGCAGCTGAGGGAAATGAAACCGCACTTTAAATATTTAAGGTTTTACATTCATTTAGCAGTTTATATATGCTTATGAAGGCATGCGCCTTTTAATAAGAATTTGTTACCAGATACTTTTATATCCGGAAATAAGAATTAGCATTAGTCAATCAACATTACATTACACATTTCTTCATTCACTCCTTAAAAGATTGCAACACTAAGATTAATGAAGTGAAATTCCAAAAAATCAAACAATTTCCCAGCTTCCTTATTATTTATTAAATTTATATCCCTGATAACACTACTCTGGGTGGTTTACAGACCATAAAAAGATAAATTAAAAAAGCAATTAAAAATTAAAACTGCACAGAAGCCAAGAACCAAGAGATAGACAGTACAGAGTTGAGGTCTTCTTATCCCATCAGCCACCTCCAGCAGTGAGCATCCCCTTTGGGCGCCCAAGCCAGAGGGCAAAACCAAGCATGGTAAGAGTGTTCTACAGAATTAAAACCACAGACTTGAAAAGACTTTTCTCCAAATTATTAGTATATATTATACTAATATATTATATTAATATACTATAAACTCCTAGGCTCTTCTCATGTTAGTAGTTTCTTTCTATGCCTTGAATAATCAAACTTCTGAAGTAATCCAGTATTAAATGTCCCTAGTATCTTTTATGCCTATACGGTATTTAATTGTTTTGCTGAGTTGAATTATTTAGAACAGGGAAACAAATATTCTCTGTGGAACAATTCCAAAGTCTGTGATGTCCAGTGCTGGACTCATTTTACGTTTATCACGGTTACAACCATGATGGGGCAGACTCATTACGGACATAACTCCAGGACCACCTTGTAGTTTCACCCTTGAATGCTTCACATCTTTGTCTTCCCGTTTTTTGTTCCAAAAAACCAGCACTACCTCTGCGTTGCTATGCTCACAAACCAGAGATCACGGATGAAGAACTGGACGCTCGCTGGGTGATGTTCTTCAACAAACCTGATATTGATGACTGGGAACTCAGGAAAGGTAACACACATAGGAAGCATTGGGGGGGAGATCAAACACTGATGGAAATTGAATTTTTATATGTTATATAAATAAAATATATAAAACATGGGGGGTGAGAGGAATTATATAGGTCCCTTTCCTGGAGCGAACACAATGATCCCAGAGCAAAAATCACAAAGATCTCCAGTTTATTTTTTTCCACTTTGAACAGCTACATTGGTACAACAGAACTAACTATAATATATTACGATTAACAGTGTTAGACTTTGAGATTGAAATAAAGGTTAGAGAATTGAGATTTTAACCCCGAAATTTTGTCTTAAATTTTGTATCTGGATATAAGCAGAGTTACTACACCTTATATGCTCCACGGCAAAATCTGAGATGATAGATGATAGGTAGAAAAGAATTAAATTTTATGTCAGGGTTTTGTTAAATGCCTCACAAACATAAGAAAGGGAGGACTAGAATAAACACAGCAGTCTCCTTCAGTGCTCTCTTCTTTTGATAGGCATTAACACCTTAGTCGATGCAGACATGGTTCCTGAACCAAAAATTGTTGATGCGGCTTTGAGGGCATGCAGGCGGCTAAATGACTTTGCTACCACAATCCGCATCTTGGAAATGGTAAAGGTAAGTGAAGGCATCCTTCTGTTTACAGTATAAAGCACGGTGGTGAAATGTTCCCTTACATACCTCTGGAGTTCACTAAGAAACCTCTGAGATTCTTCTCCACCCCACCCCACCCCCAGTCCTTATATGGGAACGGCTTAAAGTGAAGCATTCACCTCAAGCAGAATGGACCTTAAGTGGGAGAGGTGGAAGAATCAGGCAGGAACCAGTAGCCAGTAGGCCAGATCATTTATATTCACTGACCTTGTCTCAGAGATAGTATAGGTAGTATGCTGGCTTATTATACAGGGATAAAGTGTGCAGACTGCTCCGCCTAGTTCATTAACACTCATCCAATGCCAAGAAAGCCAGTTTGGCCTAGTGGTTAAGGCACCAGGCTAAAAACCAGGGGATGGTGGGTTCTAGTCTCATTTTAGGCATAAAAGCTAACTAGGTGACCTTGAGCCAGGATTGTTGTTCTGGGGAAGAGGAGGAAGGGGTATTACGTATGTTCACTGTCTTGAGTTATCTATAAAAATATAAATAAATATCAGTTTAAAAGGGAATTCAAGACGCTGAATGTAATAACCATATGCTTCAGCTATGTATTATAGCTTCTCTGGACATGAACTTTTCAGAAATAAGATCAGTAGTCAGAAATAATGAGTTCAGTGAAACTATATATGAGTGACAATAACTGCAGCTTTCTGGCAGTTGAAATATTGGTTGCTTGTGAGTTAGGGATATTTCTTGGATAAATTCAGGGCCATAGAAAAGTTAAGCTCTTGAGCTTAAGTATGCTTGTCTTGCCAAATCTACTTTTTAAATTCTGAAGTCTTGTGTTCTCTTTCAATTAGTACAAATCGGGCAGATACAAGGATATATATCCATATGTTATCCAGGAACTTAGACCAACTTTGAACGAATTGGGAATTTCAACTCCAGAAGAACTTGACATGGACAAAGCATAAACTTAACAGTAAGAAAACATATCTTTAATTTTTGCTTTGTGTGCACGTTCTTTAATATTCTGTTTGATGTTTGATAAGGTAGAGAAAAACATTGCTGCCTCTTTGCAGAAAATGTAGGATACGTGGTATGTTCTCAATAACTGGAATCCAATTTTCTGTAGAATACTTTGGCTCTACCTGTGAGATTTAAAGTACATTAAAAATGAAAACATACCTCAGTCATTTTGTACTTTATTTTACTTTTGGGGGGGGCACTAGTTTAAAATGCAGCAGACATCCCTCAAATACAAAAAAATTAATCTCTGTATTTCTAAATAGCGTTCAGATATAATGCTGCTATCTTCTTAAGTCGCTGCTTGCTCATATTAACCATTTATTTCCCCCATAAAACGAGGGAGGGAGGGGGAGAGAACTAGTGAAAGCATTTTGCCAACAAGACAAAATCAGAGAAATTAACAGAAGCAAATTTATGCTAAAACAAAACAGTTCTATGGAGATGGCATGCGTAGTTGGAAGCACGTGTAGTGGAAATGCAGGAAAAACTCCCCACATTACAGGACAAGAGGACACCAGGGGTCTTATTAGGACACCTCTTATTGCTTGTGGGGCATATTGGGTGTCTTGAGAATACATTGCAGGCACTCCCGCAGAATGGATTGGGGCTTCCCCATTTCTAAAATGGCTGTGATGTCAAAGGTAAATACATATTTGCAAAGCCCCAGCCAATTAGAATGCTGCACTGCCCTTTCTATCTCTCTTCCTCCATCCCTCCATCTCCTACCTACCATCTCTGTTTGTCTTTGCTGCATCAGTTTTTCTCAGATCTGTTTTTTTAAATGTAAAAAGAGGATGGAGCACAATAGAAATTAGGAGAGGTGCTTTTGTGTACATGTAGCAGCATCCAAAGGGTAGACAAGTGACAATTAAATGCTACAAGTTCCTTAAATTGCTCTATGCAACCAGGTATTCATCTGCAGCTAGTATTGAAGTTGGAACATCTTTTCTTAAACTTTCTACCCACTTTCTCCTCAAGAGGCTTATGAAGAAATACGGAACTTGAAAAGAATACATCCAAACTAATTCCGACTATCTGTTCTTTTCCAGATGGACGTCTCGTGAAAATACCGTTAAGGTTCTGTGACTGTACAACAATTACCTGAATATTATAGACATTATAATTACTTATTTGAAATCACTTCTTCCTTTTATTGAGTCCTGGATATGTATTGTGAAGTTGACCTAATAAAGAGGAAATGGTTTGAATTGACTTTAGTGTTTATAGCCTGTGATTTATGGATTAAAAATAAATATATCTGTACATTTCTGCACAAAAAGTAGTTCTTCAGATTTCAAAAAATGAAAGCATCCAGTATTTTAACATGCTAAACCCAGTTATAAAAGTATTAATTCATGTTAACAACACCATAGAATCTTATGTTGCTTTCATGGAATATAAATTGGACAAAAAGCTTGATTGACTTCAGCCGCTTACACAAATCTTAGCATTTACTATATATAAAGAAAAATCTCCAGTCTCCACATTAAGCAACGTAATGTGTCAGTTATACCACTTTTAAAAAACAAAGAAGTTCCTAATCCTAATAGTTATTTAGAAGCTTTTGAAAATACGTGGTAGTGCTTGATGAGATCTGTTAACTTGCTGGCTGTAATTTCCTTTGATCGGGTGACTTTTTCTTGTATCACTGAGTAAATACTAAAATGGAGACTTATGTAAAATAAGAGAACATATATCAAGCTTTGATAATTCATAGTGGTAAATCTGAACATATTTTGATAGGATAAACACACAGATGCATTACATCTTGATGTGAAACAGTTGTATCCCTGTGATCCAGGAAGGATGAGCAAGATAGTTGAGGAAAAGCAGCTCATACGTTGTAAAGCTGGTCTGGCATAAATCTCTTCTAATTGTTCTAAATCTTTATGCTGAGGATTCTTAATTGATGGGCCAAACTGGCTTAATTATATTCATATTTTATATGTATGTTATTTTAATTGTTCACCGCCCTGAGTCCTTTGGGAGAAGGGCAGTATAAAAATTAAATAAATAAATAAATTCAATTTACGTACTTTTCCTATAATAGTTAAGAATTGCTCCATGTTGCTTTCTCCTTACATACCTTCACAGAGGCACTTTCAGCTTCCCTTCGTAGAAATGGGTTAATCGCCTCAATATTTATTAAATGTATATATAAATTAAATTAATATCTCATCAAGCAATGTTATGTAATTTACAAGGTATAAAACCAAACCACCATATAAAACAAACAAAATATTGAACATTAAAATTAACAAAAATAACATGATGGGAGTTGTAGTCCATCTGAAACAGACTGGAGAAAACCCTTTTTCACACAAACTTGGTGGGTTTTTTTCTGTTCGTTTAACAAAATTTCAGCAATGGGAGGGCATTTGACAGACGCGAGGGAGCGTAAGTCCGCCAGCATCCTAGAGCGTCCCTTTCATTCCTCCTCTGCTCTTCCCCAAAACAAACAAAAACAAGGGGCCGCCTCCCATTGGTCAGCTCCCTACCCTTTAACCCCGCCCATAGGCGTTGCTCGCGAGAGAGAGAGAGAGAGAGAGAAAGATCAAGGGCGGGGCTTAACAGAAGAGCGACCAATCCGGGAGAACGTCGGAAGCTACTTTTGAACAAGGGACGGCGCCGTCGCGTTTCCTATTGGTGGAGTGGAGCGATGACGGGGTGGGCGTGGCTTCGGGGTGTGTGTGTGAGCGGGGGGGGACCCTCTCCGGCAGAAGCGGCGATGGCGACGGGAGACGGAGGGGAGGAAGAGCCGCCGCGGGGAAAGGAAGCCGGGCCGCACCTCGGGCCCAGCGGCGACCTGGTGAGGCTGGGAAAGGAGAGCCGGCGGGGAGAGCCTCTTCCTGGCCGGCCTGGTGGTTCTGGGTCAGCCCCGAGGAGCTCGGCTGGATCAGGCCTGGGAGGTTGGGTGAGGGGGGGGGGAATCTCTCTGAGTTCGGCCCTTCAGGCCTCTGGGAAGCCTCCCGCCACCACCAAAGGAAAAAAAAATATCCCCCAGCTTCTTCTCGTCTTCCTATTGGAGGAGACGGGGGAGGGGTAGACTGCTCCTGCCTGGGGAGGCTCCATTCATAATATCAAAGGAAGGAGGGAGATCCAGGCTTTCCCAGCCTGGCCCAGTAGGAGAGAATACATTCTATACCCACCCACCCCACCCCTCAAGATTGGTGTTTTGGTGGGGAGAGGCTTCCTAACTCTTTGAAAAGTTGGGCAGGGGTCGGGGTCTGAATGGGTTGGGGGGGTCTGTCTTGAGTTTGGCCCTTCATGCCTCTGGGAAGCCTCACCCACTCAAAAAAAAAAATATCCCCCTGCATCATCTTCTTCTGGTCCTCCTATTGGAGGAGATGGTGGAGGGGTAGACTGCTCCTGGGTGGGGAGGCTCCATTCATAACGTCAAAGGAAGGAGGGAGATCCAGGCTTTCCCAGCCTGGCCCAGTAGGAGAGAATAAATTCTATATTCCCCCACCCCGACCCTAACTCCCCCCCCCCCTTTCAAGATTGGTGTTTTGGCTTCCTAACTCTTTGGAAAGTTGGGCAGGGCGGGGATGGGTGGGGGTTGTGGGGGGCTGGGAAGTGGGGGTCGGTGGGTCGGGATCTGGATGGGTTGGGGGGGGTCTCTGAGTTCAGCCCTTCATGCTTCTGAGAAGCCTCCCCACCAACACCACCAGCAAAAAAAAAAATAAATCCCCCAGCTTCTTCTTCTTCTGGTTTTCCTATTGGGGGAGATGGTTGGGGGGATGTACTCCACCCCTCAAGATTGGTGTTTTGGTGGGGAGAGGCTTCCTAACTCTTTGGAAAATTGGGCAGAGCAAGGGGGCGAGTGGGCTTGTACCCATACAACGAAATTCACTTAACACCCAAAGACCAGGTCCAACACACATAACAATCCCCAAACACACTCCCACCCACCACAAATTTCCCACCCCTAAACCACCCAAACATCCACACAGCAGACCAAGTAATGCTGTCCAATGGTGGCCCTTTAGTTCATTGTTGAGTGCAATTACAGCTCTGGGATAAAAACTATTCGGAAAAATGTGTGGTCCGAGTTTTACTTGTTCTGTATCTTCAGGCAGAAGGCAACAGTCCAAAAAGATGGTAAGCAGGATGGGAAGAGTCTCTGAGAATGTTATGCAACTTTCTCAAACAGCGAGATTCCAAGATGTCATCCAGGGCTGGTAGCTGGAGTCCGATGATATTCTGGGCAGTTTTAATGATTCTCTGTAGAGCTTTTTTGTCCGCTACAGAGCTGCTCCCATACCATGCAAGAATGCCATATGTCAGGACACTCAATGGTGCTGCGATAGTAGATTAATAGATATTAATTTTCTCATCATTCCTATCACCCATCTCCTCCCACTTATGACTGTATGACTGTAACTTTGTTGCTTGTATACTTATTTATATTGATAGTTTCCTAGTATGATTTGATTGCTTATTTGTACCCTATGACTATCATGAAGTGTTGTACCTTATGATTCTTGATGAATGTATCTTTTCTTTTTATGTACACTGAGAGCACATGCACCAAGACAAATTCCTTGTGTGTCCAATCACACTTGGCCAATAAAGAATTCTATTCCTATTCCTATTCCTATTCCTATTCCTATTCCTATTCCTATTCCTATTCCTATTCCTATTCCTATTCCTATTCCTATTCCTATTCCATCTACCAAAGAAATGTGATTGGATTTTGAATTTTTTTGGTCAGTCTCCAATGCAATGGCTCTTTCAACTTCTCGCTCTCCCCCCCCTTTCCTTTTTCAGGGGCAAATGGACAAACGAAGGTTGTGCCGAGACCCCCCAGT
Organism: Coluber constrictor foxii; assembly: GCA_038048745.1. Lineage (NCBI taxonomy): Eukaryota > Metazoa > Chordata > Lepidosauria > Squamata > Colubridae > Coluber > Coluber constrictor. The sequence goes on from CM075972.1 coordinate 21,558,490, forward strand.
AGAGAAAAGAGGCCCCTACATTATGCACAAACCATCTTCTATTCAGGATAAGCTACGTAAGTAAAACAACACACGTTTTTTTTCCACCCCCCCAGAAATGTGTTTATAGCTAGTCCTCAACTTAATGACTATAATGGAGCCTGCCCATTTTAAGGTCAGAAGTCACGACGGTCATAACGCAGATCACCCATGGTGACCGTTAGGTGAACCAGCTGTTCACAATGGGCCTGTTGTACCCAGAAACAAAAGGCTGATTTTGGGCAAAAAGGCGAGATGTTACCGACAGCTGTAAAAGTTGTACTCAAAGAGTACAGCCAGTTGCTGAATTTCTCTCTCTCTCTTTTTTTGGTGCCGCAGAAAAACATCGCGAGATGGCGAAGGCAATGCTGCGGAAGAAAGGGGTGCTTTCAGGAGCCGTCCGGCAACAGCCCAAATCAGGAGGCGTGAGGTCAGCGTTCGTGTGTCCTTTCCTTGTTGAATGGGGGTGACAATTCTGGTTTTTCAGGATCGGCCAGGGATGTACGGTATGCCGTCTTGACAGCCGCGGATAGGAAGACATTACAAAGGGTTTGCTCCCCCTTTTTTCTATACAGTAGCTTGCCCTATCGGATTTAACGGGAGTAGGGTTTTCTCCTTGCAGTTCCTTGATTAGGGTATTGTTATCCGCTTGATCGTTTGCCTGGTGTTTATCCCTGCTTATCTGGGTTTATGCTGCTGGGGAGGATGTGTTCTGGTCTTTTGGTTTCCTTCTTAGCTTTTTTAGTGTCTGCAAGTGTGGTTTATCTCTATGTATCTGTCGATGGCTAATTTGTCTGAATGCCGAGTTTCCAGGAATTCCCTAGTGTAAACAAATTGAGCTTGATCTCGTGATGGCGAACCTATGGCACATGTGCCACAGGTGGCACGTGGAGCCATATCGGTGGGCACGCAAGCGTTGCCCTAGCTCAGTTCCAACAGTCATGTGCACCAGCTGGCTAATTTTCGGGCCTTCCGAGCCCACGGGAAGTCAGGAAACAGGCTCGGGTGGGGGGGAGGCATTTTTGGCCTCCCCAGGCTCCTAGAAAATCTCTGGAGCCTGAGGAGGGTGAAAAACAGGCCTTCCGGTCCCACTGGAAGTTCCAAAACAGGTTGTTTCCGGTCGCACGCACTGTGCCCATACATAATTTCTTTCTTGGAGCCTGGGGAGGTGTGTGTGGGGAAGGCCGTTTCACCGCTCCGCGCTCCCCCCACTTTTGGCACGCAACGGCAAAAAGTTTAGCCATCACTGATCTAGGTGGATATCTGCTTTCGGCCTTCTGTTCACGCCCTACATTCTCCCCTTCCACCCCCATTGCGCATGGTAGCTTCACGGTAGTTTCTTCTTCTTTTACCAGGACGGTGAAATTCAACAAGGGCTACACTGCACTCAGCCAGACTTCAGATGAAACTTTGGTGGCCCTTGATTCCGACAGGTGAGAGGCATGTAAGCACTGCTTGACTTTTTCGGGTCTGAAAAACCTTGATTGAGAATCCTGTGCCCTCAATTGAGTTGGCTCTACAGAGGTGGTCCTCAACTTAACGACCGGCCGTTTATGACCAAGCACCAGCTATACGACAAAAAAAGGAAATACTTATCTCTGATTGTGGCTAGAAGGGGGAAAAAAGTTGATTAGCTCTCAGCTCCAAGAATAAATACTTCGCCTAAGCAGCCTCTCCCAAATCTTTATTGAAAAATGCAGATCGATCACAGGGCAGCTTCTTACAATCTTGTGGGAGGCCCGTTGATTTTTACGGATGGGTTGGCGACTGAAAATGGGGCTTGTAGCGTCCTTTCAACTTGTCCTTCATTTTCTTCTCTTAGTGATGACCTGGAATCCAGATGTTCCTCCGGTTATTCCTCAGCCGAGGCAAGTCTGGTATTTTATAATTTTAAGAATTGAATTTTAAGTAATTTAATGATTGTTTCCTGGGTTAGCTGTCCTATGAGCTTCTTTAAGACAGCCAAGTGTTTGCTTGATCGGTCTGCTCTTTCTTCTGTTGTAATCACACACACACACACACACACACACACACACAGAGTCACTCTTATCCTGCTGTGCATGTTCGGGTTCCCAACCTCAGGAGACTTTTGAGAAAGAAACTGGAGCTGCAGCAGGAAGGTACCAGTTAGGATTCAAATGCTAATCCTCATTTGTGGAATCTGGGCTTAAATTTAATCTTGTGCGTGCATGTTTTTGTGAGTGAAATGGATCGGCTAGTTGTTCTAGAGACAGCCCCGAATGTTGTTGTTATTGTTTTATTTTATTTATATTCTGCCTTTATTATTATTTTTATATATAACTGAAGGCAGAGAACACATGCACTACTACTTACTCCTGTTCCTCCCCCCCCCAACAACAGTCCTGAGAGGTGGGTTGTGATGAGAGATGGGACTGGCCTAAAGACATCCAGTCTGCTTTCATGTCCAAGGCAGGACTAGAACTCTCCATCTCCTGGTGATCAGCCCATAGTCACCTGGCCAACTTTCATGCCTAAGGCATGAAACTCACCGTCTCCTGGTGAATGGCCCAAAATCACCTGGCCAATTTTCATGCCTAAGGTAGGACTAGAACTCACCGTCTCCTGGTGAATGACCCAAAATCACCCGGCCAATTTTCATGCTAAGGTAGGACTAGAACTCACCGTCTCCTGGTGAATGGCCCAAAATCACCCAGCCAATTTTCATGCCTAAGGCAGGACTAGAACTCACCGTCTCCTGGTGAATGACCCAAAATCACCCGGCCAATTTTCATGCTAAGGTAGGACTAGAACTCACCGTCTCCTGGTGAATGGCCCAAAATCACCCAGCCAATTTTCATGCCTAAGGCAGGACTAGAACTCTCCGTCTCCTGGTGAATGGCCCATAGTCACCCATCCAAGTTTCATGTCCAAGACAGCACTAGAACTCACCGTCTCCTGGTGATCGGCCCCAAATCAACCGGCAGACTCTCAGAATAAAGTTATTACTCCATATCTTTTTCCTCCCCTCAGGTCAACCAGGATCTCAGTCGGCAATTGCTGCAGGACGGCTACCGCTTGGATGAGATCCCTGACGACGAGGATCTCGATCTGATCCCCCCAAAGCCCATTTCATCCTCACTCTGCTCCTGTTGCTTTGGCGACTCCGCCTCCTGCTCCATCCAATAGGAAGAAGCCTTGGAGGGCTGCACTAACACGGGTCAAGGATTCAGCACTTTTCTTTCCCAAATTCTTCTCTTTATTTTGGATCCCAGCCCTGAACTTTAGGTCAAATCAGTGGGACTGGCGGGGGGCAACCGTGGAGATTCGGCCCCTGGAAGGGCAAAGCACTGCACTATTGGCACCTTGCTCAGAGCTCCCAAGTGTCTTCTGGATGGTGCAACGTAGAAGTGTATTAACTGTTACGACGTATTCAGGAGGCTGATGGATGCCCTGTGCAAAGAGAGGTTGCTTCTCTGGACAGATTCGGCAGTCCTGAGGGACTAATCAGGAGGCAAGGGTTACTCCCCATAAAAGGTGAACAGAAAACCTGTGTGTGCGTGTAAAAGTGAACAATAGCAATCCCGATGACTAGGTTTACAATATATTGCAGTTGTGGAGGTCAGTACACGAAGGGGAAAACAAATGCTGCATAGAGACAGAAGGAAGAGATTTACTCCCAGGTTCTTGAGATGTTTCTGCAGGACCTCTTTAGAATGGAGATCTTGTCTTGCACGAGGAGGGGAGAGCAGGTTGCACCAGGTTTTCTTGAGGACATGGGTCTTTTCTTCGTCTCCAGCCAGCCTGTCGATGGCTTTAATTACTACAACCATTGGGTCACTCATTCCGTGTTCTTTAGGAAGTAAGTAAAAGGGAAGGAGGTTGAAAGATGCCTGAGCTCTAATATTCAGCCTTTAATTGATCTCCTGAAGGAGTCTCAAGGCCACCTAACCTTAGCAATAGCTTATCCTTCTGTTTGAAGGTTGACCCTCTCGGATCCATGGGCAGTTGGGCAATGAAACTGCAAATCTTCTGGGCAACTACTGGCCTTAAATGTGCGAGAGATGGCTGATAATTCTTGAACAAATTGACTTATTTGGTAGATGGGATTTTTTGGGGGGGTCGCTTTGGACCCATTTCCTTTTGGGGGGGCGGTAAAGGGAATAAGAGGGGAAGCTAAGTGAGGAGGACAAGGTTGAAGCTTTTTAGCTACCCTGGCCTCATCAATTTTGCAGGTCACGTGCAGTTATCAAGCTATCCATTACTTTTAATGTTTTCTAAACTTGGTGTCCTTCAAACGGACAAAGGTCCTGTCATCTCCCATGCTTATAGAAAGAGCCCATGAAGACCACCAAGGGTCTTCTGCATTAAATTAACCCATGGAAAAAGACCCTTGCATGCTCTCGGCCCATTTCACCTCTGGGCCTCCTTGTAACAAAGGATGAGTTTTAGGCAGCTTGGAGAGACTGTGTAAGTGTGTAACTTGTGTGGCAACCAGTTTTGGATAAGAAGAGTCAAGATCTAGTCGCCTTAGATCATCAGCACCGACTGACCCAGATCTGACCATTTTAAATCAGTTGTTCTGAAGCGGCATGTCTCAACCGACATGTCGGAGACGTTGATGGGACAGCCTGTGTGTCCATCTCTAGTGACAAGGTGTGGTGGGATTTCTGGGTGTTGGATAGGATGTTCTGGATCTTGGATGGGAGATGTTGTAATCAGAGTGTAGTAGAGCTCATCAACATGATGAACGTCATCTCCCAAGTTTGATCGTAGAAGATCTGGAGTTCTTCCATTGCATTCCTGCAATTTGAGAAGGATGTCCCAGTGTCGACATCCTAAACATCTCGCTCCTGGTCGCAGCCCCCCAACCACACACCCCCCTCAAAAAAATTAAGGCCATTTCTTCCTCATACTCATAACTTGCTCTTGAGGCTTATATCTTGTGGCTCTCTCAAAACGGAATGGGATTAATTTGCTGTGGCCAACTCGGCAATTCCACTTCCATCATTTGAAATAATTTTAAAAATTATTTTCATTTCGGTCATTCACATTTTATTTGGTCCCTTCTTTTGCATCCTTTCTTTAAGGATTCTGATCCATCATTTCTTCGATATATTAGTGTAACTCTTGCCCCACGGCGAGTCGGCTGCGGTGAATTGTCGTAGACCCCTCTCAAAGTCAGCGTCTTTGACATGGTCCCAGAGTAAAACACAAGAGATGCCACTGGAAATTATGCAGAGCTTCCTGATGCGGATTGCAAAAGCTAAGGGTGGCCAGTAGATGGCAGCCAAAACACAGCATTACGGCTGCTTCTAGGCTGCCTTCTACTGGTTATCTGGGTTTTCACAATCCCAAATCTGATTTCTCCGGACATTTTTAATCAAAACTATCCAGTTACTAGCAAGTACACTGGTTCGGGGATTATTTTTTATTTTATTTTTTTCCCTGCTGGGAAAACTCACCAGCAAATTATTTTTTTTTAAAAAAAAGTGACCTTGTATGTACAAATCTTGGGAGAATTGGCTTGGTAGAGTTATAAAATCGGCATTTCCCAATCTTTTCCCTCCATCCGTGCCGGATTACAATCGGTAGAAATTCAGACTTGGAAATCTTAAAACACCGAGGAGGAGGCAAAGACTAGGTTGGAGGAAGTTGTGCTGATAGTGGCGAATATTATAGTATAGTAGCGAAAATTGTACTAAGCTAAACCAATCTCTTTGGTTTTGCTGTTTATTTTTTTTTTCATAAAAAAACAAAACTACAGTTCCTTTCCATTTATTAGGAAAAAAAGGACTGCTTTGTTGGCTGGATCGCCACAGATGCTTTTTGTCCAGGACCAGAAACTACAATGGAACCCATGTTACTCATGCACTGTTCGTTCAATGAACTTGAATGCCGCGTATCTTCATAGACGCTCAGAATTTAAGGCTTAGGTGGGACCTTAAAGATCATCTAGTCCAGGGTTCTCCAAACTTGGAAGTGAAGACTTCCAACTCTCAGAATTTCAGCTAACACTGAATTCTGGGAGTTGAAGTCTTAAAAGTCGCCAAGTTTGAAAACTCCTGATCTAATCCAAAGCCTATATATATTATAGGATATTAAGTGTTTTTCTATTGAGACACCTGGTCTACCCTAGCATGTGATGTGGGAGGAAGCATACTGCATCCCTTTTGCCTTTCAGCTCCAATCCAGGAGCCCTCAAGCAGTCGCATTCATGACAAACCATTTTATACCAAATTTATATTTGCTGATAAAGAAGTAAAGGGAGGCCAGTATAGATCTATTTCAAGCTATTTAGCTCTCATCAGCTAGCCATACCCTTATTTGGATTTGAACTTGGGTTTAATCTCTCCCCTGGCTCAAGCTGATGAAGGGAGGAGAACTTGTGGCTTAGAGGTTAATACAACTGCCTTAACAGGCAGGCACCCCAAGTTCAAATCCGAGTAAGGGTATGGCTAGCTGATGAGAGCTAAATAGCTTGAAATAGATCTATGCTAGTCTTCCTTTATTTCTTTATCAGGGAAATAAAAATTAGGTATAAAATTATAGGATATATATATATGCGTGTAATTTTGCAAGAGAAGAATTAAGATACTAGCAGGCATTGTACAAACGCATCTTCACTCAGCTCTCTGCGGCGAAGCTGCGTGAACGGATGATTCTACAGGCATTTTTAGAACAGACACGCATTAAATCTGCCCAGTAGACTTTATTTTCAAAGCTGCCTTAAAGCACTAAAATGCATTACATGAAGTTTTTTTAAAAATAAAAAAATAAAAAAAACCCGAATGGCACAGAAGACAATCTTACGGGATATTTAATATTATTGTATACTCAATTCATTGTGTGTCTTTTTTTTTGTACAGTCTAACCAAGGAAAGCGTCTATCAAATAAAATACCTTCTACGCTACACACTTTGTCCCTTTGTTTATCTAAAACTATTTCCTCACCTTGGTAAGCCTGCCAGCTAGTCCTTTAGATCAGCGTACTCATCCATAAACTGGGTTTGTATAGCATGCTGTTTTTTTTTTAAAAAAAACAACAACAACCCAGGAACATAGCTTGTCACACCTGGGTAAACAAAAGCATTTATTTTTTTATGTATTTGGTTTTTATTCCGCCTATATTGTTTTTAATCTCTTCTTCCTATTTTCCCCACAACAATAACAACCCTGTGAGGTAGGTTTGGGCTGAGAGTGAGTGGACCAAAGTCACCCAGCCGGCTTTCATGCCTACGGCAGGACTAGAACTCGCAGCCACCTGGTGCTTTAACGTCTAGGCCAGACATGGCCAACGCTTTTGGCACCAAATGGGAATGTGTGTGCATATGTGCGTGCCAGAGCACTGGAGAACAGCTGGCCAGTGTGTGCATGTCTGTTTTTTTGGCTGTTTTTCGGGCCTGAAAACTGCCCGGAAAACAGCCTGTATTTTGGATGTTTTCTGGGCCAAAAACTCCCTGAAAACGGCCCATAAAAATGCCGGAAACCAGAAAAGCAGTTGGTGACGGCATGGGTGCTCACAGAGAGGGCTCTGCATGCCACTTCTGGCACGCGAGCCATAGGTTCGCCATCCCAGCTGTAGGCCAAAGATCCTGGGTTAATGCGACGGCTGGATTGGCACAATATTCAAGGCTCATTAAGATGTCTAGCACGTTGATCAAAAGGTCTGCAGTTGGGATGTTTGTCAGGGTGCAGTGTGAGGGCCAGAGTCGGTGTATGTGCATGTGTGAAAGAGGATAATACAGGGTCATCTTGCCCAGGGAAAATATTTCAGGTGGTCCCAAAGGTGCTTTAATCAAGAGGCAAGTGGACTTTCTGGTTTTTCTTAGAAGACGTTTTGCTCCTCACCCAAGGAGCTTCTTCAGTTCTGACTGGATGGTGGGGAACGGAAGGATTTATATTCCTTGCAGGCAGCTGGTCCTTTGCATCCTTTTTAGAGGTCGTTGAGGCCACTTGGAGGTCTGTCTTTGTCTCCCCGAGGAAACCCTTCCATTCCCCACCATCCAGTCAGAGTTGAAAGAAGCTTCTGGGATGAGAAGCGAAATGTCTTCACAGAAAAACAAGAAAGTCCACTTGCCTCTTGATAAAAGGGCACCTTTGGGGACAACCGGGACCTTGAATGAGTTGAGAATCTCCATAGAGATTTCAGGTAGTCCTCGGTTTACGAGAGCAATGGGGACCCAAATTAGTGTAGTCATTAGGCAAGCCGTCACATGTCCGGGCCAATTTTTGGCCACTGTCATTAACCAAATTAAATCATCATCCAATGATTGTGTGGCCCTCTTCAACCACCTCATTCATCTGCCAATCTCAAAATTTGGGAAGTTTCTGGGAGTTGCCAAGATAAAAGATAAGTCTTAAGATAAAAGAGACGAGTGGTGAAATTCAATTTTTTTTTCCAATGGGTTCTGTGGGCGTGGCTTGGGTATGGTGTGGCTTGATGGGCGTGGCAGGAGGATACCACAAAATCTCCATTCCCACCCCACTCCAGTGGAAGGATCCTGCAAAATCCCCATTCCCACCCCACTGCAGGGCAACGATACTGCAAAATCCTCATTCCCACCCCACTCTGGGTCCAGCCAGAGGTGATATTGGCTGATTCTCCGAACTGCTCAAAATTTCCGCTACCGGTTCTCCAGAACCTGTCAGAACCTGCTAAATTTCACGCCTGCCACCCACCCTTCTATAGGAAGCATGACACAGGAGAAGCATCTATTGAGAGACATCGTGTTCTTTTGGCAAGTCAGAATTAACAAAAGCACTGCGCCCACAGCCTCCGTGTGGCTCCACTGAAAGGGGCACCAAAGCTACCAAAGCATTTCCAACCCTACATTTTGGGAACCAATGGAGCGTTGGCCAAAAGCCAACCAAAGAGAGAAGACCGTTGATGTTCCTGGGTAGCTTGAGTCTCGGTCCTTGATGGATGAAACAAACCGGAGAGATGTTAAACCAAGTGCAGCTTCTACTGATCCTGAGTTACTCTAAGGAGGAAAAATTGCTTGGTGTCCCTTATTACAAGAGGCAGCAAGCCCGGAAGAGAATCATCCCTTCCGGGGAATTAAAATGCAAAGAGAGGCTCTCGTTGGCAGAGATGAACAACACGGTGCCGGGACGTAGGACCATTTCAGATGCAGCTGCTGTGGAAGTACCGACGGCCGATCCGTGGACCGTGAGCAAGATGCTTGCTGAGTCGATGGCTGAAATGAGGTACAGCTTAATGGAGGAAGGGATCTGTAAGAAAAAAGCAGAGGTGTTGCTTGACGCCAGGAAGTAAAAGAGAAGAAAAGTTTCCCTGCGTTGGTGGTACAGGAAGCAACTGAACCGGGAACAGGAAGCAACTGAAACAGGAAGCAACTGAAGCTTGAACTGGAAGCAACAAGCTGTAATGGGAAGCAAGTGAAACTGAAACAGGAAGCAAGTGAACCTGGAACAGGAAGCTACTGAACCTGGAACAGGAAGCAAGTGAAACTGAAACAGGAAGCAAATGAACCTGGAACAGGAAGCAAGTGAAACTGAAACAGGAAGCAACTGAACCTGGAACAGGAAGCTACTGAACCAGGAACAGGAAGCTACTGAACCAGGAACAGGAAGCAACTGTAATAGGAAGCAAGTGAAACTGAAACAGGAAGCAACTGAACCTGGAACAGGAAGCAACTGAACCTGGAACAGGAAGCAACTGGAAGAGGAAGCAATTGAAACTGGAAGAGGAAACAACTGAAACTAGGACAGAAACGAGGGAAACAAACAGGAAGTAGCTGAAACTGGAACAGGAAGCAACTGAAGCTGTAACAGACCAAAAACCAGAATTCCTTCTACACTTGCAAGCATTCCAAATAGGACAAAGGAGCTGAATTCCAGAAGAAAATAGACTGAAGGCACAGATTTATTTTTTTTAAAAACCCCAAAATTAGAATCACAATCATCTGTCCATTCCTTCTGGGTTTTTTTTTTAGAAAATTCTCCCCAAAGAAATTTTGGGGATGCTATCAGAATAAGTGATCATCCTTTTCTGCTCAGAGAAACTAGTCTACCCATTATGTTAACCTCTTAGCCAGGTGATTTCTGGGTTGGCATTACATACACGAAGCCATGGTTTGCTTAATCACGAAACACAGATGGCCAAGTTCTCATATTGTCTTATGTCTTAAATTTTAGGACCTGAAACCTGGATCACAATATAGCAACGGATGAAGCAAAAGCTGAATAAACTCGGTTATGTCTTAGCAGCAAGCAGGAATACAGCCAAAGAGAAGGAGAAATTCTCTTACGGCCCGAATGGAGCCTGCCCATTACATTTGTAAATGGCGACAAATGTCTTAGTGGGTCATCATGCGATTTCACGAGAGTGGGAATCCTTACCTCTACCCTCATGACAGCAAAATCTGGAATGGGAGGGTCGTACAGGGAGACGCAAGGATCCAAGCGGCTTTGAGAAGGGACCAGCAACTTTGAGCTGGCAGGAGCTGGGGTGTAGTTCAACATTTCGCAGAGAGTCAGAACGTCGATGTATTTGGGTGTCAGACCAGCGCGCACCGTGTTGTCGGAACAGGCCATGCATTCGATGCAGTCTGTAGAGTAAGGACAGGCACTCGTTAGATAGTGGTGCTCAGATCTGACACCGAGTCAGGAAGTCACACTACGGCTGAAGTCACTTTGGCAATATTGAGATCTGTGGACTTCAGCTTCCAGAATTCCCCAGCCAGCCATGTTGGCTGGGGAATTCTCGGAGTTGGAAGTCCACACATCTTAAAAATGACCTAGGTTGAATTCCGCAGGTTGACATCCTCACATCTTAAAGTGACCAAACTGATTGGATTCCCAAGAATTCTGGGAACTGAAATCCACACATCTTAAAGCAACGAAGGTTGAGGAATGCTGGCTTAGATAATGTGGGAACTCAACCATGACCCCTTGGTTAAGAGAGACCCAAAATGCCAGCTCTCTCCCACGCCATTTCATGCAGGTACTTGCTTCTTATGAAGAAACTCACCTCCGTAGAGGTAGGCGTGAGGTTCATTTGCTCCCAGGAACATACATTGCCCAGGCTGCAGTTTCATCTGGTTCAGGAAGTAGATAACAAAGCAACCGATATCACCCGGATACTGAGAGTGTAACTTGAGAAGGAGTTCGCCACAACTGGCTGAAATATCTTTTCCTGCAGCAGCTGGAGAATAAGACACAGGAAAGGGAATTGAGCAAGGACTGGTCTAAGGTAGGCTTTTTATGGTGCCATCAACACCTTCATCCTGATACACTTCAGTGTCTTCAGATTAGCCTTACAGAAGAGTCCCCAAAAAGTGATCCTACACAATAGCGAAGAGAGGGTCTCCAGTCTGTGGAAACAGGATGAGGGGGACTTTGTTGAGGTCCACCAAAGCTCAAGTCCAGGAGAAAGCGGGATCTTGAAGGACTTCAACCATAAAGGCTCCTTAAAGAATTCCATAGCTTGGAAGAGAGCTCTTAATGGTGTAGTCATTCTTTCCATAATCCCCAATTTTACATTCCTTCATAAAACCAAATGTCAACTCGCGAAGCATTCCTTTGACCTGCTCTCGAGTTGCCATAGGTAGGGGGATGGGGAGTAGAGCCTCAAAGCTGCATCGGGGAACTTGCATTTCAGTTAAAACAAAGCACATTCCAGCTGGTAACGTCAAGGTCATCTCCACGCAGACCCACAGTGGCCGGAGGGAGCGACTTCTACAATCCGCAAAACTGCTTCATTGGGGAATGTGACTGAGGACACTCCTTGGGGGGGGGAGGGGGAACAGGATCAGAGCCAAGGCGTGAATTAAGTTGAGGTCAGAGTTGGCTTCGCTTGGATCGTGCCGACATGAAGCTCCTAATAAATAACTGGATTTCTTTTGAAGCTTGGCGTGAGGCTCATGATTTAATTAGGGCATCGGTCAGAGCCCTGACACCAAACGTGGAACCACTGAAACACCCAGAGGTGACTACATAATCCAGCCTTCTTTAACTTAGAATTCAGGTCAGATTGACTGGAGCTATCATGAAAAGTGATTTCAGGAATACGGGTCCAGGTTGCAGCTCTGTATTAACCTCTCCTGATCTCCTACACCAGGGGTCTGTCTCCAACTTGTCAACTTTAAAACTCCCAGAGCTTTGCTGGCTGAGGAACTCTGGGAGTTAAAGTCCACAAATCTTAAAGTTGCCAAGGTTGGAGACCCCTGTCCTACACACAACTAACCTTCCTGGGAAATCCGCTTGACCAGCTGGTTGAGGTGATCAACAAAGACTTTCTTCTCGCTCTTCATCATCCTGGTGAAGCAGACCCTCAGAGCAGCTGACACACCACGGGGGTCATCTCTCCCACTTCGCTCCAGTTGTTCGGCTGCTACGTTCCCGATCAGAGCTCGAAATTCAGGGACATCTGTAGAAAGGCCAGAGAGATAGTGGGAGTCCACTTAGCGATAGTCATAGGGTACAAATAAGCAATCAAATCATACTAGGAAACTTTCAATATAAATAAGTATACAAGCAACAAAGGTACAGTCATACAGTCATAAGTGGGAGGAGATGGGTGATAGGAACGATGAGAAAATTAGTATCTATTAATCTATTATCGCAGCACCATTGAGTATCCTGACATATGGCATTCTTGCATGGTATGGGAGCTCTGTAGTGGACAGAAAAGCTCTACAGAGAATTATTAAAATTGCCCAGAATATTATCGGACTCCAGCTACCAGCCCTGGACAACGTCTTCAAATCTCGCTGTTTGAGAAAGTTGCATAACATTCTCAGAGACTCTTCCCATCCTGCTTACCATCTTTTTGGACTGTTGCCTTCTGGCAGAAGATACGGAACAATTAAAATTCAGGACCCCACGTCTTCTGAATAGTTTTTATCCCAGAGCTATAATTGCACTCAACAATGAACCAAAGGGCCACCATCAGTGAGCTGCTGGACAGTGTTACTTGGTCTGTTGTGTGGAAGTTTGGATGGTTTAGGGGTGGGGAATTTGTGGTGGGTGGGAGTGTGTTTGGGGATTGTTATGTGTGTTGGACCTGGTCTTTGGATGTTAAATGAATTTCGTTGTATGATATACTGTGTATACACGTACAATGCCAATAAAGTTGTTGTTGTTGTTGTTATTTTGCTCTACAATTACATTAACTCAAAAAAAAGTCATTAACTAATCACCCAGAGAGGTACCCAATGCAACATTTTTTTGTTTCCTCAATGCAACATTCTAAGTAAGAAACCTTCTGCCCAAAACTCCCAGGATCTACTAAACCAGATCATTGATCTTTCTAAGATCCCGTGATCTTTCCCATTGCATACTTACGCTGCAGGAAAGCTACAATCTCTTCCACAGGCCGGAAACCGCACAAGCCTTCAAAGGGGGTTAGGGCGATGGCCATCTCAGGCTTGTGATTGGTGTCTGGATAGTGTTCTGGATACTGAGCATGAAGTTTCTCTGCCAGTTCCTAGGAGAGAAGAAACGGGCAACAGGCCCATTGACCAGGGTCCAAGTCAGCTTTGATCACTGAACATGATACCTGATCATTTTCTGATCGATGAAACGCAGAATCTGGGAGGGACCTCAGAGGCAGAGGCAGGTGGACTAGTGAAATGTCGCAACCCAATCCCAAAAGATCAGAAACGACCCAGAAGTAATAAAATTTGGAGCGGGATCCAAAAAGGTTCTTCCTGTTATAAGCAGCTGACTTGGAAGCCCACAGAGATGGAAGTCAAATGACCTGGCCTGATGATCTGTCCCTTATATAAGGTTGATTGTAGGATTGACGTATGCCAGTGAGATGTTGTTCTGCCCCAGCTACGGACCCCAAAGAATGCAGCACACACAAAGTCCGTACAAACCTTAGTTTGCTAATTAAGGACTACTAATGAGCTTTCTTAGTAGTTGTTCGAACACAAGTACAGTTTAAATCAGTCTTTTCTAAACAAGGGCTGTTAATTTAACTTCATTAACAGCCGACAAGAATCCAAAGAAGAATAACTCAGTTCTGAGGCACAGTATTTCAGATAACCATAATCTTACTGTAGTTGGCAGAATGCCCAGAAGCAATTTGCAGGAAAACTGACAAGAGATAAACAAGAGCCGAATCAAACATTTCTGAAATCAAGACGCGAAAGAATGTGAACGAAGTTGTTTCCTGCAAATTGCCTCCGTCGTCGTCCTTTCTTAAATAGACTAAGGGAGTGGCCAATTAGACCCAAGCCTTACTCTTGAGGAGACCTCCTTCTGAGGAGCCACTCCTGCCTTTTGGCAGCTCTGCGTACCCGTGCATCGAGAAGAGGCTCCTCCTCTTCTTCCTCTTCACTTATGGGAGCTTCTGAAGGCCCTGGCTGAATCCCTGCCTCTGGCACCACATCTTCTCCAGCCTCCTCATTGTCTGACTCAAGAGTCAGCTGCACAGGCTGCTGGTGCAGCACCACACCGGCCTCCTCACTGTCGGAATCAGCTACTAACAGACATGGACTGTATACAGGAGACTTAGTGGCAAGCCATGTTCTCTACACCCACTGTTTTCTGAAATCCAAAGCTTTTTCTAAATGCAATGTAGTTTTCTGCGGTTTTGAAACTCATCACTCCCCCCAAAATATAAGTGTAAGGTTTTAAAATAATAGCACACCACATACCTCCCTTCCCCCCACAAAAAAGAGTTAAAACCAGATGGTTGATAGCACCAACCTTAAGACAATCTATTGAGGGCCATCAGCCAAGAGAAATCGCAATTGAAAAATATTCCCACGCATATCCAAGGAAAACTCCTTACCTTGGTAGGGTGGGCCTGAATGGACAAAGCTGTGTTGACCGACAGCACTTTGAAGAGGAAAGGTAGCTGACCTTGAAAGCTGTCCTTCACCTTTGACCCCAGGCAGGCAGGATTATCCGCGATCCATTGGCTTAAAGTCTTTTGGGGAATGCGGTTATCCAGAATGACCGCATCACCTTTGGGGTGAGCACCCATCCAGAGCTGGAAAGGAAGAGAAAAGTGGCATTGGGGATCCCAGAGCTCCTTGGCGTTATGGCGTAACATGAAAAGCGAGCCCAGCCCATTGTGATGGATGATGTAATCCTGGTTAGATCAATCGTGGTTTCACATAATGAGTCAACCCACTCAAAGACACAAGTCTGATCTTAGCAAAGACATGGGCTAAACATACTGGTTTCCCATATAATCGAGGGCTTAAAAACTGGGAGACCGTGAGTTCTAGTCCCATGGTTGGTATGAAAGCCAGCTAGGTGACTTTGTGTCAATCTCCAGGAGACTGTGAGTTCTAGTCCCATGGTTGGTATGAAAGCCAGTTAGGTGACTTTGTATCAATCATTAGGAGACCGTGAGTTCTAGTTCCATTGTTGGTATGAAAGCCAGCTAGGTGACTTTGGGCCAATCACCAGGAGACCATGAGTTCTATTCCTGCAATAGGCATTAAAATTGTCTGGATGACATTGGGCCAATCACTACGAGATGGAGAGTTCTAGTCCCACCTTCAGCATGAACCCAACCGGGTGACCTTGAGCCAGTCACTTTCTCTCAGCCCTAGGAAGGAAACAATGGCAAGCCAACGCTTCCAAAAACTCGTCAAGAAAACTGCAAAGACTTTCCCAGGCCAATCGCCAGGTGTCCACACTGACTTGAAGGCACACATATATACAATCACGGGTTGGCAGTGAACTCAACGGCACCACCTCAACAGATGTAACTCGTCACCCTCACAGAGACGGCCATGACTGTCAAATCTTGTCTTTGGGACGGCTGTGCAAGATTTTCTTTTGCTCTGTTTTCTTAACTCATTAGGTTTCTTCGGCTTCATGGGAAGGAAGAGCAGAGTGAAATTTTAAAAAACAGATGCCGGAAACTTGATGGATCGGCAAGAACGAGGACTCACCTCAGCGTACGGCTTGTTGGGGTCAATCTGTGCCATCGGGTCATTGCTTTCTAAGAGCTTGGCCACTTGGCTGTCCCGTCCTGGCTTACCCCATGCGTAGTTCTGCACGGCACAGGCCAGGGGAAACACTGAGCGAGCCAAAGAGAGGAAGAAGAAGAAGAGGAAGAAGAAGAAGTCATTCAAGGACACCATCTCACAAGCATCCCCATCTTGTTGACCATCTTATAACCAAGTACAGGTTACAGCTGGCCACGCCTTCCCTGGCCCCCTCGAGGTCAAACACAAACCTGATGTGGCCCTCAATGAAATCAAATTTGACACCCCTACTTTAGAAGAATCTGAACTATTAATGGTCAAGGCAAATTAGCGGGAGTTAAGAAGGGAATTCAAAGTGGGCTGGGCTTAAATCTCTGGTTGGAACGCACAGATTTTTTTTTAAAATTTGATTTATTTGCCGCCCTTCTCCGGAGACTCAGGGCGGCTTACAAGGCATTAAGCAATAGCCTTCATACTTTTGTATATTTTATACAAAGTCAGCTTATTGCCCCCAACAAACTGGGTCCTCAATTTACCCACCTTAGAAAGGATGGAAGGCTGAGTCGACCTTGAGCCTGGCTAGAATTGAACTCGCAGTAATTGCAGGCAGCTGGTTCTTAAATGCTGTCTTTGTAGGAGGCATTACCCCCCTATGCTACTCAGGCTCTTCTTATTCATGACTGATTCATGACTGATGACACATTTGACGACTCCTTCGGGCTCAGCCTGGCCACCACCTACAAAAAAATTCTCTAGCGCTTAACTATCCTCCACCTAGAATTATTTAACGCAGAGAGACACGAATCCAGGACACAACGGCCTCGCAAAGAAGCATTAACGCACTTTCTGCTCAAGTTAAATTATAAAATCGTGCCGTGCAAACCTCACCATTACAATTTTGTAAGACCGGCCTTCCTGAATGCCTTCGCTTTAGGAACCCAGCCAATTTTTGGTTTATTCCAAAAACTAGGATTAAAGATTAAATATTTTGCTGGGTTCCAATCAGCCGGTTAATATATCATCAAGAGTTGATTTCACTGCGAGACAACAAGTGCAAACAAAGCGCAAAGCATCATCTCCTCATTTATTTTTTTTAATAATAAATTGGGTCGTTTTTATCCGTTTGTCCATCCTTGCCGAGAGAAAAGTGAAGGGATAAAGGATTACGAGGATTGAGATTTACAGGGAGACTTGATTTGCTATAAACAGCTGCAGCAGTTCTAAACAGTAACATCGCGTGCCTGACTTGACCTGAGATAAATGGCTATTTTTGGGAACATCTCAGGGCAGACGGAGAGTGAGAAAACCACTCCGGATTTCTGCAGATTTTCCTGCATTCGTCCATGCAAAATCCAGAGAGGTTGGAGAGGAACCTGCCTCCCCAGACAGAAATATTACGCGTCAGGCAATCTTGAACCAGGTTGACCTCCTTAAGACAGCGATCACCGTAGCTCACCATTCCAACACACCGTTTCCTTGCCAAAGGCCTCCGTTTCAGATCCAGCATCTGCAAGAAGGGCTGGAAAACTTCCTCATCGAAGCCAAACGGCCATAAGTTGCTTTTTTTAGTGCCAGTTCAACTTCAACAGCGGTCATTAAACGAACTCTGTTAAGTCGAGGACTACATGTATACAGCGCTTAGGCAGGCAAAGGGCCACGAAGATAACAACTTCTGGGCATCAGCACTCTTCTCCACGGCTCCAAGGGATTTGTCCACAGAAGGAGCACCTCCGTGTCCCCCAATTCCTCCCCCTATTTATCCAGATAGCCCCCAACCCCAAGGCCCACCCCCCCCCTCACACACACCAGAGTATAAAGTGCTTAAGACAGGTGAAAGTCCATGAACTCCGGCATCAGCGCTCTTCCGCCCAGTGTGGGGGATTGTTCTTGGCCGGAGCGTGCCCACTGCCCCCCAAGTCGCCCCCTGCAGTCCAGCAGTCCATCCACCCAGCCAACATCCCCTCTACACTCTACCCAGAGTATACAGCTCTTAGGCCCCTGAATGCAGCGTCTGCTTGGCCATTACCACTTTTCCATCCGATTGGCAGGCAGGAGTGTGTCCACTGCTTCAAATTCCCCTCCCAGCCCTTCACCCACCACCCCATCAAAGTATACAGCGCTTAGGCAGGCAAGGGACCCTGAGTGCAGCATCTGCTGGGGATCAGGGCTCTTCCACCCAGTGGGAGGGGGATTGTTCTCGGCTGGAGCGTGCCCACTGCCCCCCAAGTCCCACCACCACCACTCTAGCACCCGCTCTACACTCTCCCCAAAGTAGGATCCCGAATGCAGCGTCTGCTAAGGCATCAGGGCTTTTCCTCCAAGTTTACAGGCAGAAGCACGCCCACCGCCCCAAATTCTCCTTCCAGCCCTTCACCCACCACCCCAGATTCTCCTCCCAGCCCATCACCCACCACCCCATCAGAGTATACAGCGCTTAGGCAAGCTAAGGACCCTGAATGCAGCGTCTGCTAAGGCATCAGAGCTCTTCCGCCCAGTTTACAGACAGAAGCACGCCCACCGCCCCAAATTCCCCTCCCAGCCCATCACCCACCACCCCAAATTCCCCTCCCAGCCCATCACCCACCACCCCATCAGAGTATATACAGCGTTTAGGCAGGCAAGGGACCCTGAATGCAGCATTTGCTGGGGGCATCAGGGCTTTTCCGCCCCGTTTGCAGACAGAAGCACGCCCACCGCCTCAAATCCAACCTCCCCCTGCTCCAAGCCCATCACCCACCACCCCACCAAAGTATACAAAGCTACGGCAGGCGAGAAGTCCAACGGAGGCATGTTTTGCACGGGGAATCAGGATTTTTCCGCCCGGTGCAACAAGGGGGCTGCTTCTTCTTCTCCCCACCCGCCACCAAGACCCCCTCCCCAAGACCCCCCGCCCCCCACCCCACCCCACCCCACCCCCATCCAGCTTGCAACCTCTGGCATCTCTTTCCCAGCCGAGATTCATTCATTGTTTGCAATGCGATCCCCGGCTCGCCCTTTTTTTTTTTTTTTTGCATTTGCATTTTGCATTTTGCAAACTGGCCGGCCGCGGAATCGGCTTCGCTTCGCTTTTGCAACTCACCTCTTAATTCGTTAGCCATGCTGGGGGTTTTCCGACCGAGTCCCGATCCTTTTGGAGGGTGTTTTGGGGTGGGTTTTTTTTTCCCCCAAGCCGAAGCGAAAGAAAAAAAAAAGGCGAAAGAGACCCCGCCGCCACGCCTCTTCCAGGCAAACCAGGCTGAGCAAGCTGGGTAATGTAGTTCTTCAATCCGGAGTGGCTCCCGGTAGAATTGCTTGCAGGAGCAGGAGGGCGATCGTGGAACCGGAGTGACTTCGGAGCCCGCCCGGGATCTTTTTTTTCCCCCAAGGAATCTTTGAAACACAAAGCAGAGGAGACAGGCAGAGATTCCACCGGTGCAGCTGCCCTTGCGTTGATTTGGACTACAGTTCCCATAAACCGCTGGTTTGGGACTACAGTTCCCATAAACCGCTCCCCACCCTCCACCCCCCCCCCCCAAGCCAAGGTTGTCGTTATGTTTACTGCTGGAAATATATACATAAAATATAGAATTTTCATTCATAAATACATTTAAGTATAACATAATTTTATACATAAAAACGTAGCAGAAACATAAGACATGATATAGAAATGTATACATTACATAGTATTTTAATTCAGAAATAGAGGAATTAAATTTATGTATAACATAATTTTTTTATACATAAAAATGTAGTAGAAACATAGAGATAATATAGAAATATATACATAATATAGAATTTTCATTCATACATATATTTATGTATAATTTTATACATAAAAAACAAACATGATATAGAAATATATACGTAATATAGAATTTTCATTTATAAATACATATAATTATGTATAACAATTTTATACATAAAAACTAGTAGAAACAGACATAATATAGAATTTTAATTCATAAATAGATATATTTATGTATAACGTAATTTTATACATCAAATGTAGTAGAAATAGACATGATATAGAAATATATACATAATATAGAATTTTAATTCAGAAATAGATGAATTAAATGTATGTATAACATAATTTTATACATAAAAACCGTAGTAGAAACATAGACATGATATAGGAATATATACCAGTACATAATCTACCCCAATGTTGGTCAGTCTGGGCTACTTCCCCATGGTTGGCAGGGGGAAGGGATTCTGGGAGTTGAAGTCCACCCACCTTAAAAGTAGCCAAAATTGACAAACATTGGGGTACCTGATACTGTGTAACCTCGGTTTAATAAAGCTCTGAATGCAATTTTTTAAAAATGAAAATATTTCCTTAGAAATGTATCTAAAGATTCCCAGTTAATAGCTGGCTGGGTTTATTTATTTATTTATATATATATGTAGGTCTTTGGTTATTCGGGTGTTCTCCCGCGTAGAATTGGATGTGTCTTGGCGACGTTTCGACAAAGGCTCATTCGTCATCTTCAGGCTGGTGAAGATGACGAATGAGACTTCGTCGAAACGTCGCCAAGACACATCCAATTCTACGCGGGAGAACACCCGAATAATATATATGTATGTATGTATGTATGTATGTATGTATGTATGTATGTATAGGAAAGACATGTAGGAGTGTTTCTTTACCCAAGGAAAATGAAGAAATCCAAGGAATCTTATAAAATATTAGCTTTTCTATTCTATTTCATGCCTTTATTGTGATTCCGTAAAAACTCTGTTATTCTGGAACAGTTTCCATCAAGCATTGGATGAGAGTTTTAGGAAATCTGGAACCAGAATTTTATCCCATTTCAAGCTGGGTATATTTTGATGATTAGTAATTCTGAGCTCCAAAAATCCAAAGTTTCTGGGTTAAACTCCAAAAATCCAAATATGACAGCCATTGTGATATTTAACCTGTTATATGGCAGACCCCTGCAGTTAAGTTTCTCCTTTGGCATGGAAACCAAATCAGGGTTAATTAAAATAAATCTGGCTATTTTATTATCTAACCTCTTGAATGTTTATTTGCCATTGGATTGGAAAGGAAGATGATTTTTTTCCTGTCCTCCAAAAGGGTGGAAGCATATATGCTTCGAATAAATAAAAGCAATGGCAGAAAGGAGGTTGAGATTAAAATTATTTAATTTTAATTAATTAATAATCAGCATTATTACTGAAAATTATTATTATTATTATAGAAAATAATAATGGCCATATGGCTGTTATAAACAATTTGAAATCTCTTGCAGCACAAGCCCAAATTATTTCCATTTCATTAATTTATTTTTCTTATAACACAGAATTGTTTTTTCAAGTAATTGAAAATAGGGACTATTATAATTCCATCAGAGCTCCACATTTAAACAAATCTAAGCACCCGAGCTATTACACCATAGAATACGGTACCGAACTCGACCTATCTGCCGTGCGCATGCTCACAAAGCCCGCGCATGCTCACGATGTATCTTCTACCCCCCCCAACTTCAGGAACTCCATCTTCCTTGTATACGCCCCCGGAAGGCAAGCGAAGACCAAAACACACTTTAAAAAAAAAAAGACGTTTTACGCATGCGCGCCCTTCTCACCTCGCTCCTCCTCTTCCTCCTCCGCCCGGCCGATGAGATCACAATGGGGGGGCGGAGCTTGGTTTTGTCACGTGCAAAAAGGAACGGCGCCTCGCCCACCGGGGCGGCGCTGCGCAGGCGCAGTCGGAGCCCGACGCGAAGGAGAGGGGCGGAAACCAGCCTTCCTCCCGGAAGTGTGTGCGGTTTCTAAGGGGGGCGCAGGAAGCGGACCCGGGTGAGAACAGGTGCGGCGGGGGGTCTTCGTCCCCGGTGGCGGGCGAGGAAAAGAAGAAAAAGGGGGGGAAAAAAAGCGGCCATGTCGGCCTTCGACGCGAACCCCTTCGCGGATCCCGTGGACGTCAATCCCTTCCAGGTAAGCCAGGCCGAGTTTCGGGTCTCTCCCCCGCCCCACACTTGGGGGGGGGGGGTAGGGGGTAGGCCTCACTTTAATTGTGGACGGGGGGGGGGAGTCCTATATACTTCATGGGAGGGGGCAATGAAGCAACCTGACACCCCCCACCCCACCATGGAGCCTTCTGGCAAGGCACCCACCCACTCCCCCATGCCCCACCTGGTACTCCCCGCCCCATAAGTAGGCTAGGACTACAACCCCCATCGTTCCCAACCGCCCCTGGGCTGGGAATTCTGGGTGGGGGAGCCAGGGGAGGGGGGGGAAGGGGTTCCAGAGGATTCATGGGTCTGGGTTGGAGGAGGATGGGGTGGTGGTGGGGGTTTTGCCAGCTGGCACCCCCAATTTTGTGGTCCCCCTTTTTCAGCTTCTGAGCTGCTTCTCATTTAGATTTGGCTTTTTTTTCTTTCTTTCCTGTGGAGGAAAAATTAGTCCTAGGAGTAATGGCCGAGCAAAGGTCAGCTGGGTTTAGCCTGGATCTGAGCCTTTGGTTTCCCCATCCTGCCCAGGCACCCACCCATTTCGCCTCAGGGGTGAAATCCAGCAGGTTCTGAAGAACTGGTAGCGGAAACTTTGAGTAGTTTGGAGAACCGGCAAATACCACCTCTGGCTGGCCCCAGAGTGGGGTGGGAATGGAGATTTTGCAATATCCTTCCCCCAGGAATGTGGAGGGAATGGAGATTTTGCAGTATCCTTCCCCTGCCACGCCCACCATGCCACACCATGCACACCAAGCTACGCTCGCAGAACCGGTAGTAAAAAAAAAAAAATTGGATTTCACCACTGCCCCGCCTGGTACTCCCCACCCCATAAGTAGGTTAGGACTACAACTCCCATCACTCCCAACTGCCCCTAGGCTGGGAAATCTGGGGCGGGGGGCAGGGTGGAGGGAAAGGGGTTCCAGAGGGATTCGTGGGTCTGGGTTGGAGGAAGGAGTGTGGGGTTTTTTTGCCAGTTGGCACCCCAATTTTGTGGGCCCCCCTTTTCTGCTTTTGAGCTGCTTCTCGTTTAGATTTCGCTTTTTTTCCCCCCTTGTAGAGTTAGTTAGTTAGTTTATTAGATTTATAAATAAATCTAATAAACTAACTAACCTGCCCCAAGTTCTGCCGAAGGACTCGGGGTGGTGAAGGAGGAAAAATGAGTCCTAGGAATAATGGCCGAGCAAAGGTCAGCTGGGTTGAGCCTTGGTTTACCCGTCCTGCCCAAGAAACTCCCAAGCTGCCATCCATCCACAGGGCCCAAAGTAAAGGCGAAGCATGATTTATGATGTTGTAAGTCGCTCAAAGTTGCTCAACAGTCAGAGGGCTGGCTTATGCATTTCATAAATAAATACAAGGAAGCAAATAACTTTCCCCTCCCGCCCCTCAAGAAAAGATGAAATATGCTGATATATATATTTTTTTAGTGAATCTGATTTCTAGGGAAAGTGTGACGATCTGTTTCCTTAACCCAGGGAGGGGATTCCAGTCTTGGCCACTTTTACACCAACACAACTGGATGAAGAATTCTGAAAATTATTAAAGTCCAAATTGCCAAGTTTGGAAGATTCCCACCTTCACTGATTTCTCCACAGAAGTAGCCATGTCGGTCTCTTACAGCCAAAACAGCATTTAAGGGTATTGTGGTATTTAAAAACCAGGAGGAAAGCATTTTCTTCTATAAACCCTGCCCTGTTGAAACTTCATTTTTTTCCCCCATGGTGAGGCTGATCCCAACCCTGTTAACCTTCCAGAATGTCCTGGAAACGTTTGTCAACAAATTTGGGGATCCCGTGATAGCGAGGAGCTAGTGAGACAGTTGTATGTTGGTTCTCCATTTTACACTGTACGTTTGCCATCATTCGTCTTTTTTTTTTTCTTTAAAATGAGATTTAAATGTTTTTTTACATAGGTGTTTTTGTTATGTATGCATACATTTTGTTATGTATGCTGCCCAGACTCTCTATGTGAGATACAAATGTAACATATAAATAAATTGCAGTCAGCTCAATTTAATTAAGAAATGTGTTTGCCCCTAACATTCGTTGCGGTTTCAGCTAATTTAGGCAGTTTCCTGCTTTCTTTCTCCGATTCCTATCTTTTAGCTGGGTGAATGCTTAAGACCGTCCCTAGGAATAAAAACATAGCTGCTTCTGTTCATGTAATATCCTGGAGCAAATAAGCCATTTTGTGCTTTAACGTGATAGCTTGGTTCCTGTATTACTGTAAGCCACAAACTACCCATCTCTATTTTAGCATGTGGCAGTGTAGTGTGTTGAGTTAAAACCAATGGGGCCGTTGAAGTTAAAAGGAAGGGGTTTTTTAATTGCACTGCCTGTCTTGAACTTCTTGACGAAAGATGGAGAGGAGGGGAAAAAAAAGATAAAATGTAAGCATGATTGTGCTCAATAGATTAGTTTCAGATTTGTTTCAAGTCACTCATTTCTCCAGTATGGAAATGCTGTTTCCTCTGTTGGATATGTAGATAATATAACAACACAAAAATGATACTTGTTCTTGGAGATGGATGCTAAACAAGGATTCTAGAGGAGGCTTCTGATATGCTGTTTGAGGTTCCCTGAACAGAGTAAATAACTGTTCAGCAAGCTATGTATGAACAGAGCCACGGTTACATGATTTTCTTGAAATATCAGCTAGTTTTGGGATTGATTTTGCTGGTGTTTTGTTCCACTTTGCTAAGATATTTCCTGCCCTATTTTTCAAAGTGTTTTCTTCGTCTTTTTTTAATGCCCTGCTTGTGATCTTTTAAATGCAAGGTATATAAGGTAAAGGTTCCCCTTGGACATATGTGCTAATCGTTCCCGACTCTAGGGGGCGGTGCTCATCTCCGTTTCAAAGCCGAAGAACCAGCGCTGTCCGAAGACGTCTCCGTGGTCATGTGTCCGGCATGACTCAATGCCAAAGGCGCATGGAACGCTGTTCCCTTCCCACCAAAGGGGTTCCCTATTTTTTCTACTTCCATTTTTTACCTGCTTTCGAACTGCTAAGTTGGTAGAAGTTGGGACAAGTCACGGGAGCTCACCCCGTTATGCGGCACTAGGGATTTGAACCATTGAACTGCTGACCTTTCGATCGACAAGATCAGTGTCTTAGCCACTGAGCCACCACATCCCTGTCCAGTATATACCCTGCAAGGTATATACTGTTCGCTAAATATGACTAGTCATTGAAACTCTGCTGTAAGGAGTGTTATTATTCATAATCTGGCACAGATTTAATCTGCTCTTTTATTTGATTTTACAGCTTTTAAGACACATTTCCTGTTGCTTTCCTCACAATTCTGCTGAAAAGCATGGACTTCTGCTGCAAACGCTTTGAAGTTTGTTGTTCCAAGTCCCTAACAATGGAACAGAACCTACGCCAGATACTATTTTTTAAAAAGTTTTTTACCCTTCATTTGTAAATTGATTTAGACCGAAGAGAAGTAGGAATTTCCTGTTCAAGATCAGTTTGTAACACCCTTTTTTCCCCCCTAGTTTAGCTTAATTTATGGATTTGGGATGAGAGATACTGCAAAATCCCCATTCTCACCCCACTCCAGGGGAAGGATACTGCAAAGTCACCATTCCCTCCCCATCAGCTGGGACTCGGGAGGCAGAGAACAGATGGGGCCAGTCAGAGGTGTTATTTACCGGTTCTCTGAACGACTCAAAATTTCCGCTATCGGTTCTCCAGAACTGGTCAGAACCTACTGGATACCATCTCTGATCAGGGGTCTCCAACCTTGGGGACTTTAAGACTTGTTGGCCTTCAACTCCCAGAATTCCCCAGCCAGCCATGCTGGCTGGGGAATTCTGGGACTTGAAGTCCAACAAGTCTTAAAGTTTCCAAGGTTGGAGATCCCTACATTAGATAGCATAGGATGGTTCCCTCATCTTCCTACTTCCACTTAACGCTGTCTTGGAAAGTTACTTCCAACCTTGGAAGAAAGAACTTTATAGTTTTATTGCTTTGTGCGGAGGAAAAAGATTCTTTTGTTTGAACGTCACTTTCAAAGAGTCGGATTTTTTGTCCTGTGGAATTTCTTTGTAACACGTTTCTTAATCCATTAACTTCTTTTTCCTGGTGACAAGATGCGAGAATTGTTCACTTAAGACACCCCGAGCCAACTTGCCTTTCTTTCTTTACCCAGGGCTCCAACAATTAAGTTGTCAGAAGAAAGTTTTTAACTAATACAACTAACATTATTTCCCGCAGATATTTTCATGCTTGCGAAAATGTAGCATTTCCACTCGGAAAATACTGTGTGCCTTTTATTCCAGATTGCAAGCTGGTAGGAAAGTAACTTTTGTAACTGTTGGTACAACGCTTAGGAACTTTTGGGTAGGGTTTTTGCTTAAAAAAAATAAATAAACATGAATGTATGACATTGGGAAACCTTGTATCTAATGAGATGGACTTCTGAACTGATTTTTACCATTGGAAAGTTTAGTGATTCTTTTGAGAACCATGGATCTGCTTGAATTCCTTAAGATAGATTAACCTTTTCGTGCTGTGTTACTTCTGAGATTAGCCTGTAGGGTTTTAACTATTGCTTGGTCCAGTTACTCCTGCACAATTCGTAACTCATGACCCGTGATAAGAATTGTTGTTGTTAGTTGCGAAGTCGTGTCCAACCCATCGCGATCCCATGGACAATGTTCCTCCAGGCCTTCCTGTCCTCTATCATCCTCTGGAGTCCATTTAAGCTCACACCAACTGCTTCAGTGACTCCATCCAGCCACCTCATTCTCTGCCGTCCCCTTCTTCTTTTGCCCTCCATCGTTCCCAGCATTAGGCTCTTCTCCAGGGAGTCCTTCCTTCTCATTAGGTGGCCAAAGTATTTGAGTTTCATCTTCAGGATCTGGCCTTCTAAAGAGCAGCCAGGGCTGATCTCCTCTAGGACTGACCGGTTTGATCGCCTTGCAGTCCAAGGGACTCGCACGAGTAGAATAAAAATAGAATAGTTTTTTTCTTAAAACCCTTTAGTGATGGAGCACTTACAACTTCTGGAGGCAAGCCATTGCTCTGGTTAATTGTTGTCACTGTTGGGAAATTTCTCCTTAGTTCTGTGTTGGTGTTCTCCTCGCTTAGTTTCCATCCTTTGCTTCTTGTCCTGCCCTCAGATGCTTTGGATGGGCAGAACGGAAAGCAATATTTAATGTGCCGTTATAATGAGCTTTCCTAATATGACATGAGCATAATTCTTAAGTGTACAAGGAAGTGAAGTCCTATGGAATACAATGCGCCCTGCCTTCTTGATAACCCTAAATCAGATTGTGCCGTTCCAATTTTTAACATACAACGAATGGCTAAGGGAACTTGGTTTGTTTAGATTTATTGACAGAGCAATAAATCAGTGGAATAGCTGGCCACCTGAGGTTGTAGGCTCTCCATCGCTGGAGGACTTCAAGAAAAGATTGGACAGTCATTCATCCGGGATGGTATAAGGAATCTTCCCTCGAGCAGAGGGTTGGACTAGAAGACCTCTGAGGTCCCTTCCAGCCCTATGTTATATGTACTTAGGAGAGCAGCAATCGGCTACCCATCTGGAAGGCCCCTTTGCATGTGGCTGTTGGACTAGAACAGGTGTCAGCAACCTTAAACATTCAAAGAGCCGCAAAGGTCCTGACCGGAAGTGTTCCCCCCCCCCCCCCCGTTCAATTCTGGAGCCGACCGGAAGTCCAGTCCTTCCCCCCCCCCCGCCCCCCTCCCCATAGAGTCTCCTCCTAGCACAGCGTCCCTTTTCCTCTACCTGTCCTAACCCAAAGTCCTATCAATTGTGGGGCCCACCGGCGACAGGGAGCCATAGCAGAGGGATGAAAGAGCCACATGCGGCTCCAGAGTTGCGGGTTGCCGACTCCTGGAGTAGAAGACCTCCAAGGTCCCTTCCAGTCTTAGGATTCTATGGTTCGAACCCCAAGGAAAGCTGCTTAACCCAATATCCAGCCTCCGTGTGATTGTATCCAACCCATTTCTATGCTCCCACAAAGGCAATCTTGACTCCGGGCCAAAGACATGCCTCCATTTGCACAAACGCCAGTGACTGATACAGGCGTTTCTCCGAACAGTTCCTCTCTTTTCTTCTTCTTCTTTTTTTTTTGGCAATGCCAATCAGCTGATTGACAAAAGATATCCCTGTCCTCAGGAAGCAAGCCGTTGGGCTGAGTCAGCCATTGCATTCGTGGCTGGCAGAGCCTGACAAATGTCTCCAGTTAGCCGGCTTCACACGACGACGGCGTGTTGATTGGCGTGTTGTCACCTCCTTGTATCGCCACGTGTCCTTTTTCTCCCTCACTTTTGAAATTTTGAAGTTGTTAAAGTCCTTGTTGCCTCAAGAGCTGCTCGGTGGTGAGTCATTCCCTTCAGGGAGTTTCTCCCATTTCTAGAAGGCAACTTGAATCTTAATTTTTATATATATATAGACATATATATATATGTCATCTTGGAAAGTTATCTTTGTTTGCCAAAGGAGTTGGCAGCCGGAATCTTTAAGTTTTGTTTTCTTGAAGTGGGCGTGGGAATGTGGAGCAGAAGCTAATTGACTCTGCCGCTACGCATAGGTTTTGTAATACCTAACGGAATAATTCCGTAGCCTCGTAGGAAAAGTGTCTGTGGCACACAACCCGGGTAGATAACTGTCTGGATCAGGAGTGTCCAACCTTGGCTACTTTAAGATTTTTGGACTTCAACTCCCAGAATTCCCCGGCCAGCATGGAATTCTGGGAGTTGAAGTCCATAAGTCTTAAAAGTTGCCAAGGGTGGACACCCGTGATCTAGAGTTTAGAGAGGGTGTCGTAGAGACCTTTACAACATAAACATGTTGTGGACATCTCCCTCCTTCCCTCCCTCCCTCTCTCCCTCTCTCTCTCTCTCTCTCTCTCTCTCTCACACACACACACACACACACGTGTCTCTTTCTTTCTCTCTCTCTCTTTCTTTCTCTCTCTCTCTCTCTCTCTCACACACACACATACATCCCTCCTTCCCTCCCTCCTTTTCTCACACACAGGTCTCTCTCTCACACACACAATCTCTCCCTACCTCTCTCTCTCTTTTTCTCACACACACACACGTCTCTCCCCCTCCCTCCCTCTCTCTCACACACATCTCTCCCTCTCTTTCTCTCTCCCTCTCTCTCTCTCTCACGTCTCTCCCTCTCTCACACACACACGTCTCTCTCCCTCCCTCTCTCTTACACACACACACACATCTCTCCCTCCCTCTCCCTTCCTCCCCCCCCCTCTCTCTCTCTCACACACACACCTCTCCCTCCCTCCCTCCCTCTCACACATGTCTCCCACTATCACACACACACACACACACACGTCTCTCTCCCTCCCTCCCTCTCTTACACAAACATGTCTCTCCCTTCCTTCCCCCCTCTCTCTTTCTCTCTCTCACACACACACAGACAGACAAAAAGATACCAAGATGTGACAACACCTCCCTTAACCAGAAGATGAAGTCGATCTTCAGAATCTCTTAAGAGGCCTTTGTGAAGCCTCGAGGGCACATTTACAAATTAAAAACGACACCCTGTTCAGGAAGTCCAGCTTTCACACTTAGGCAACCTGTGCGTGACAAAACGAAGTGATGCAATTCGCAAGACGCCTCTCTTCCTTTTTATAAAGCTGGGATTCCGTCATGTCAGCCAAGCTGCCCATCACTCTTTCAAACTTTCAAGTTTGTTCGGCCTGTCCCGCGATGTCTTTTTCAGGACTCTGCTTCTCCTATGATATTCAATTTTGTGGGTACTTAATGCAGAATCTGTGTGTCTAATGGGTCTGTTTTGTTTTTAAACAATGCCATTGAGGGACGTTCAAGTCATGAAATCCGTGTTTCGGTATTATTGGGTTCTTTCCCTTTTTAATCTTTTTTTTCCAAGTCTGAAGCCAACTTTTCTTTAACTCTCTCGAAAAGAAACGGTTATCTTCTTGGTCCAGGAAATCAAATGTCCTCAAATAAAAACATAATCCTTTAAGACAGACTGTTTTGGAATACAGGCAGTCCTCGACTTACGACCACAATGGAGGCCAACAGTGAGACATTGGCTAGGCAAGTTTTGCCCCATTTTGCAACAGCTGTTAAGCAAATCCCTGCCATTGATAAGTTGGTCACACGGTCGTTAAACGAATCTGGCTTCCCTGCTGACTTTGGGGGAACCAGATTCACTTAACCGAGGTACTCATTTAACAACCGCATTGATTCCCTTAACAACCGTGGGAAGAAAGGTTGTAAGACGGAGCAAAATTCATTGAACAAATGTCTCACTGACCAACCTTAAAATTTTAGGCTCAATTGCGGTCATCAGTCGAGAACTACCTATACCGGTTTTCAGGTCTCTTTACCTGCCATGTGTACCTGTTTCCCTCCCTGGAGTGACTCACAAAGTTGTATAACAACATTGCTTTAGGTGGGAGTGCCAGGACTTGGGCTCTTTGCCCGAAGTTATCCATTAAATGGAGTTTGCAAAGTTCATCTATCCAGGCTAAACTGTAATGGAGGCTGTTTAGTTTTTTGTTTTTTTTAATTTGATTTATATGCCTCCCTTCTCCGGAGACTCAGGGCGGCTTACAATGCGTTAAGCAATAGCCTTCATACTTTTGTATATTTATACAAAGTCAGCTTATTGCCCCCACAAACTGGGTCCTCAATTTACCCACTTTAGAAAGGATGGAAGGCTGAGTCAACCTTGAGCCTGGTGAGATTCGAACTTACAGTAATTGCAGACAGCTGGATGTTAATTAGGGTGATTAGTCTGCAGAGCTATCCAGGCGCTGTTGCTATCCAGGCTTGCTATGCAAAGTTGCAGCTTTGCATAGGGTGATGCAACATTTTGGTGGCCGAGGGCCCCCTTTACAGTGGGAGGGTTGGGGGCCACAAAATAGGCGTGGCTATATTTGGTGGAACTCGAATTTGGAATTTGAAATTAAGAATTTTCTTCATTTTGGGACTAACCTGCCTGTTTTAGGGTTTATAGTTGCCCACTTTGGGAGCACAGGAAGCTACCATTGGTTCTTGGCCATCATGGTTAGGAGGTGGAGGTGGGTTTCTTGACAATTTCCTGACAATTTAAATGTTAAAAGGCTGGGTTGGAGTAAAAATGCTGGGTCTGCATGATGCCTGAATGCTTTCAAGGAAATGTTTTCCAACTTGGCAATGTGTGGACTTCCACTCCCAGAATTCCCTGCCACCTTAAAATCCACACAGTTGAGAAATGCCAGTCTAGATTTTAAGCAGAACTGGTCCAAGAACCTCATCTAAAGTTAAATATACACCCCTGACATGACAGGAAACCTATTAATATTTTTCCTCCTCCTTCTCTTCCTCTCTTCTCCTCCTCCTCCAGGATCCTTCGGTCACTCAGCTGACCAACGCAAACCAAGGTACCCTGGATGAATTCAATCCCTTCTCGGAGAGTTCTCGGCAAGTAAGTTCAGGGGGGTAGAGTCAGCCTTGAAGAGCCCACCATGGTGGAATCCCTGTGGGGGAATATTTCTTTGATGCTCTACAACTATGATACGTAGTTATCAATGGTTTTGTATGTGCTTTTAAACGTTTTGATGGGGAGCTGCCCAAAGTTGGTTAAAATGGCAATTGCACTTAGACTTATATGCCAGTTCATAGTGCTTTACAGACGTCTCTAAACGGTTTACAGAGCCAGCCTCTTGTTCACAATAATCTGGCTCCTCATTTTACTGACCTCGGAAGGATGGAAGGCTGAGTCAACCTTGAGCCAGTCAATCGAACTCTAGACTGTCGGCAGAATTTGCCTGCAATGCTGCATTCTAACAGGGAGGGAGGGAGGGAGGAGGGAGATAACAATAGCACTTAGATTTATATACCACTTAATAGTGCTTTACAGCCCACTGTAAGCGGTTTACAGAGTCAGCATCTTGCCCTCAACGATCTGGGCCCTAAGTAGCCACATAAATGTTTTTTTAGTAAAAAATTAGGAGCTGGTTGTTTTATCTCTTATCTCCCACTTTCTGATATCTGCTGCCTTCCTCCCCATATTTATAACCTGTATTTTTATTGCAATCATACATACATACCGTGTTTCCCTGAAAATAAGACTTTGTCTTATATTTTTTTGAACCCCAAAATAAGCATTTGGCCTTATTTTTGGGGAGGTCTTATTTTGGGGTGCGTGGAGCAAGACGGGGATCTTCTTGCATCTTACCTGATTTCCAGCTCTGTCTCCCTAACCCTAACCAGAGGAAATGGCGGGGACCGGCTGTGCATGTGTTTAAATATTTTTGGGGAGGGCTTATTTTCAGGGGGGCTTATTTTAGCATATGCACTCAAGAGCCTGATTGGGCTTATTATCAGGGGATGTCTTATTTTCGGGAAAACAGGGTGCTCACAGTTTAATTTTGAAGTTGTAAGCTGCCTAGAGAGGCACCTTGCGGGTCCTGACAAATTTCAGTAATAATAAGGAGGAGGAGGAAGGAAGAAGGAAGAAGTGAATGCAGCAAAATCACACAAACAGATTACAAAGGTAGACACGACCGAGTTGCTAAATTAATCCATTGTAAACAATATGACTTTCCTGCATCCAAAAAGTCATGAGAACATAAAGTGGAAAAACTTATCAAAAATGAGACAGTGAAGATCTTGTGGGACTTTTGAATACAGACGGATCGTCACTTGGAACACAACACGCCGGATATCACAGTTGTCGAAAACCAAAACTTATAATTTATTGACATCGCGGTACCAGGAGACACCAGAGTCGAAGGAAAAGAACTGGGAAAAAATCATGAAATATCGCGACCTGGCCATCGAAACTACACAGCTATGGATGCAACATGTCACCGTGATACCCATTGTCATCGGGGCCCTTGGTACCATGTCCAAGAATTTTATAAGATACATCAGCAAATTGCAAAAAAGTGCGCAACTTGGAACATCGTACATCTTAAGGTCCTTGGTTGATAACTCAGATGCTGGCAGCAACACGTATCAACCATTAGCACCAGTCAATGGTATTTGTGACACATTTTTAAATGTTCAGTTGACTGAGTTTCATGTTTAATGAATAAAGTAAATAATAATAATAATAACAACAACAACAACAAAAAACCACCTTACTCGGAACAGCTTACATCCTCCGACGATACCTTAACAGTTCCTAGGTTCTTGGTTAGGACTCGAGCTGCTGAGCTATTAACCAGCCTCAAAGGCTGTGAATCTCACTACAGATTAAATAATAATAATAATAATAATAATAATAATAATAATAATAATAATATTTTGCTCTCATCCTTTAGACAAATGCAAGTCAGACCATCCCAACGACGCAGCCTGCTGGCACCTCTCAACCTGCGGTACTACAGACTTCTGTGGAGCCCACCCCACAGGTGTGCCCCCTCCTCCTCTCCCTCCCCCCCCCCCCGCCATTTACTCCTTGCATTAGTCTGTCTCTGCAGGACTTCATCCCATATCCTAGGGCTTTCCCATAATAGACAGTCCCATGTAGTGCTGATCAGGGTGATAATCCTCTGGAAAAGGTATCTTAATATCTTTTTTGTTCATATTGGGGTGTGGGTGGGGGTTTGGTGGGGTGGTTTTTTTTTTTTTTTTTTTTGGCCTCTGTTCATAAGGAAGAGGAAACAAGCTTGTGTTCTGGATTTTTTTAGCCTGGAACATTCCTTGCCACTCCCCTCGTCCAGTTAGATTGGGATTCCAACTCCCAAGGTTCATAGCTAGCTAGCTAGCTTGCTTGCTTGCTCAAAGGATTCTGGGAGACGTGGTCTCTGCCCATTTGGAGGAGGGCCAAGAGGAAGAAGACTAATGTGACATGTGACCAGGGTGGATTAAATCAATCGCCTGCCACTCTCGCTTTTATTCCACTTGCGTAAACTGGAATATTTCCTGCCAAACCCCTCTCTCATTTTAGATCTGGTGGTTTGCAAAATATCACAAGAACCAATGTCTCTAGAGATTCTCAATCATCCAGGTTATGGTTGTCCCACCGGTGCTTTTTTTTCAAGAGGCAAGGGGACTTTCTGGTTTTTCTTGGAAGATGTTTTGCTTCTCATCCAAGGTGCTTCTTCAGCTCCGACTTGCATTGCCCCCCCTCCAGTCAGAGCTGAAGAAGCTTCTGGGATGAGAAGCGAAATGTCTTCAAGGAAAAACAAGAAAGTATGAATCCTTCCATTTTTTTTTAAAATTAGTTTTTATTGTTTAAGCATTATAATACAATTCCAGCATTTCCGGTTTCATGGTGTTAATATACAGATGTACCTTCATAATATTTACATTGTTATTTACATGGTATTAATTCATTGTCTTAATCTAAAAATACTGCCCGTAGGATTCCTTACTTTTATCATCCTTAATGTCTAATAATACATTTTATTTACATAAGATTGCATCTTTACTCCCTTTTATTTCCTACTATTGGTAGTATAACTCATATCCATATACTCTTTTAATTAATCGTCCCTTTAAAGTATGAATCCTTCCATTTCCCCACCATCCAGTCAGAGTTGAAGAAGCTTCTGGGATGAGGGGTGAAACGTCTTCCAAGAAAAACCAGAAACTCCCGGTGCCTCTTGAAAAAAAAAAAAAAGCACTTTGGGAATCACAAGAATCCATTTGTCCACGGATGACTGTGGCTTTGCTTAAATCCCTTCCTCCAAAGAACATAAAGCCATAAAGAATAATGTAATTTTTCTCCCTTTGGATGGGGAAAGACATGCGTTTTATAAGTATATTCCCGGTGGTCGTATTTTCCCGCGTGCCGTTTTTCTCCTCTTCCCTTGCCTGACTTGTCTAACCTGTTTCGAGGGCCGCTTACTCAGTTGCAGAAGCTAGCGGATCAGGCCCATCCCGTAAGCTTAGAACAAGCCTAGTTGTGTGTTGCAGTTGCTGCTTAGACAGGCCAGCAAGTATCTGACTCCTAAATTCATCTCAGCAAGTTCAGAAGGCTCAGAGAGGCAGAGATTGCTAGAGGACAGCAGCGGTCAGAGTCAACGGCAGGTAAAACGCGAAGGATACTAAATGCCACCAGCAGAGAATCTTGCATCCCTTCCTCTAGGATGGAGGTCTCCAATCTTGGCAACTTTAAGCCTGGCGGACTTCAACTCCCAGAATTCCCCAGCCAGCTTTGGTGGCTGGGGAATTCTGGGAGTTGAAATCCGCCAAGCTTAAAGTTGCCAAGGAAGCTGGCTGGGGAATTCTGGGAGTTGAAGTCCGCCAGGCTTTAAGTTGCCAAGGAAGCTGGCTGGGGAATTCTGGGAGTTGAAGTCCGCCAGGCTTTAAGTTGCCAAGGAAGCTGGCTGGGGAATTCTGGGAGTTGAAGTCCGCCAGGCTTTAAGTTGCCAAGGAAGCTGGCTGGGGAATTCTGGGAGTTGAAGTCCGCCAGGCTTTAAGTTGCCAAGGAAGCTGGCTGGGGAATTCTGGGAGTTGAAGTCTATCAGGCTTTAAGTTGCCAAGATTGGAGACTCCTCTTCTAGCAAGGACCTGGGAAAGCAGAAAAGGGAGAGGCGGCGATATCTGCCCCTCGAGGGAGAAAGTTCAAAAAGTTCTTCTATCAGCACTTCCGAAATTCTTTTTTATTTCGTATGCACAATTTTCTAGAAAGAAAAATCACAAAACATTGGCTGGCAATACATTTTGAGAGCCTGGGGTAGGGTTGTTTTTTTTAAAAAAAAAAGATCGGCTCCTTGGAAAAACCTTGAAACAAATAACCAAATTCTTCCAAAATCCTAAAACTTAAGTATTTAATGGTGCCACTATTTATTACTTAATTCGTTGATCAAATGTAGATACCAGCCATGTCCCTCACACGGGTAACTCCCAGCAAAAAACATAAAGGCCTAAAACCCTTATAAAATTGCAATACATCAGTAGGAAGAGCCAGATAAAACCAAAGAATAAGAATAAATTAAATGTTAAAAGGCTGGGTTGGAGTGAAAATGCTGGATCTGCAGAATGCCTATATGCTTTTAGGTAAAGGTAAAGGTTCCCCTCGCACATAGGTGCTAGTCGTTCCCGACTCTAGGGGGCGGTGCTCATCTCCGTTTCAAAGCCGAAGAGCCAGTGCTGTCCAAAGACATCTCCGTGGTCATGTGGCCGGCATGACTCAACGCCAAAGGCACATGGAATGCTGTTCCCTTCCCACCAAAGGGGGTCCCTATTTTTCTACTTGCATTTTTTACCTGCTTTCGAACTGCTAGGTTGGCAGAAGCTGGGACAAGTCACGGGAGCTCACCCCGTTCCGCGGCACCAGGGATTCGAACCGCTGAACTGCCGACCTTTCCATCGACTAGTTCAGCGTCTTAGCCACTGAGCCACCGCATCCCTTCTGTATGCTTTTAAGGCAGCACTTTCCAAACTTGGCAACTTTTAAGATGTGTGGACTTCCACTCCCAGAATTCCTCAGCCCAGGAGAATTCTGGGAGTGGAAGTCCACACATCTTAAAAATTGCCAAGTTCGAAAAAAGCTGTTTTTAAGGACCAGAAAGCAAAACCTCCCCTCCAAAACGATTATAGGTACAGGTTCTTTCACTAGTACCCCTGCCCACCCCCTAGAATTTACTTTAACCCTTCCCTCTCCTTTTCTAATAATCTTTATTGCTTCTCCCCGCCTTCAGTCTGTGGCCTCAGCAGCGCAGGCTGGACTTCTGAAACAGCAAGAAGAATTAGAAAGGAAAGCTGCGGAACTGGACAGGAAGGAGCGCGAACTGCAGAACAGCGCAGCCGGCTTTAATCGTGAGTAAGAACAGAATAGCAGAGTTGGAAGGGACCTTGGAGGTCTTCTAGTCCAACCCCCTGCTTAGGAAGGAAATCCTACACCACTTCAGACAAATGGTTATCCAACCTCTTCTTAAAAACTTCCAGTGTTGGAGCATTTACAACTTCTGGAGGCAAGTCGTTCCACTGATGAATTGTTCTCACTGCCAGGAAATTTCTCCTTAGTTCTAAGTTGCTTCTCTCCTTGATCAGTTTCCACCCGTTGCTTCTTGTCCTGCCCTTCTGGTGCTTTGGAGAATAGCTTGACTCCCTCTTCTTTGGGGCAGCCCCTGAGATATTTGAAGGCTGTTATCATGTCTCCCTTAGTCCTCCTTTTCATTAAACTAGACATACCCAGTTCCTGCAACCGTTCTTCATACGTTTTAGCCTCCAATCTCCCTTAATTATTGCTCTTCTCTATGCTCTTTAATGCTCAAGTATCCATCCGTCCGTCCCCAATAAATGAGCAAGACATCTACTCCAACCCCTTCCCCTGGGCAGGCTTCCAAATTCCGGCACCGTGGTGGAAGCCCTTCCCGAAATGCGTTCTTTTTTTTTTCTCCACTTCAGCAAAACAGAACAACTGGCCCCCGCTTCCGAAGATCTGCCCCATCAAACCCTGCTTCTATCAAGATTTCTCCGCGGAGATCCCAGCTGACTATCAGCACATTTGCAAAATGATGTATTACCTGTGGATGTGTGAGTAAAAGCAGTGAAGCGAAAGAGACCGGGAAGCTTTCTCCGTGATAATGAAAACATTGGGAATTTTTTGTTGTTGTTTAAATTTTAAAAAAAAAAGGTAAAAAAGAACCAATTGGAGGTGCACAGTTGATGTTGCCGATTTCTGTTGAATGACCACACACAGAAAGAATGAGGATATATGTGTTTTTATTATTGGCTTACATAGTTATTATATAGTTTGTTACTTTCAAGTTATAGCGCATTTGGCAGCATATCATTGGCTCACAGAATCTTCCAGGTAACTAGAATCTTTGGTTAACCATTGCTTGCTTGAGCACTTACAATGTTAAAGTCTAACACACATCCCACTTCCTCTCCTCTTGTTTACAGAATTAGGGTCTTATTTTCTAATGCCATTTCCTGGCGCCTACGTGCAGGTAACCTTCCTTATCTGAGGTTTGCAATCCAAGATAGGAAAATTCCTGCACATATGCAGACCCCTACAGATTTCCATTTCCACCACGACTTAAACCTCTAAGTAAAAATGATCTTTAGCTCCATTCGTTGGGAAAAGATCTAGTAGGGGATGGGACCCACGACATTCCCTGTCTCCTTGCCACTCTGATGGGTGGGGGTAGATGTGACCGGCAAGAGAAGACCGGTCCCTCAGATCACCTGGTCCCAAACTACGAAGGGCATTTATTGATTGATTGATTGATTGATTGATTGATTCAATTTACATGCCGCCCTTCTCCGGAGACTCAGGGCGGCTTACAATGCATTAAGCAATAGCCTTCATACTTTTGTATATACCTGCTTAGTAGGGCTTTCGCCCCCCGCCCCAAGTGGTGTTCTTTTTTATACAAAGTCAGCTTATTGCCCCCACAATCCGGGTCCTCATTTTACCCACCTCGGAAGGCTGGAAAGCTGAGTCAACCTTGAGCCTGGTGAGATTCGAACTCGCAGTAATTGCAGTAAGTTGCTGGTGCTACTTAACAGCACTTTAGTCTGCTGCGCCACCAAGGCTCTTCCAAGATTTAACAACAACAGTTTAGAAAGCATTTTGCAGAGTGAGGAAAGGGTCCCACGTATTTTGGACAACCTGGTTCATCAAACGGAGGTAATGATTGAAGGAACTTGGCCGAGACTCCCTCTTCAAATAAAACAGCCCTTGAATCGCGTCCTTGCCACGCACAGGGGCGTGTTAGCAGTCCGGCTTTTTAAAAATCCTTGGCGGTGATTTAAGAGCATCCCTATTTGTCGTTCCCACGGGCCTCGAGGAAATCCCTCCGCATTTATGATCTCTGGCGAAGCTTTTCCTCTGATTTTTCTTTTTCTTTTCCTCTCCTGGCCAGTTCACACGGTCACCCTGCTGTTAAACTTCCTCGCCTGCCTGGCGGTGTTCACGGTGGAGCCCTCTACCACGGGATCGAATTTCGGCCTCTCCATCTTGTGGCTCGTCTTGTTCACCCCTTGCGCTTTCCTGTGTTGGTATCGGCCGGTTTACAAGGCTTTCAGGCAAGTAACCACGTCCCTCCCGGAGGGCAGGAGTGGCCCCTGACGTTTAAAAGGCGGCCCATACATGAAATGATCCGGCTTGACTCTCTCCCTGTCTCTTCCACAGGTCTGACAGCTCCTTCAGTTTCTTTGTCTTCTTCTTCATATTCTTCTGCCAAATAATTGCCCACATCGTCCAGGCTGTCGGTATCCCTAATTGGGGGAGCAGGTAAGCCTCGTGCCTATCCAGAAGCCCTGAAGGACGGAGCAGGCTCTTCTGCTGGCAGACGAAGAGAGCTGCTGCCTTGGGGGTCTCACCCCCCACCCCCCTTACCCCTTTTCTAAAGCCTCTTCTGTGTTTTTTTTCCTCCTGGTCTGCGGCTTCCACAGATCCCAGCTGAAGCACCTCTAACTCCATGCTTCCTGCCCTCAGTCCTCGCCCAAAAGGCCTGTATTTCTTCTAACCTTTTCGAACGCATCCGGCCCCCCGTGCTTGTGCTCACCACTTCCCCCCATCAGCATGTTTTCTGATCCGTTAATGGTGTGCACGCTACTCTCCCTCTCTCCTCCTCTCCTCTCCTTCCCTCTCTCTCTCCCTCTCCCTTTCTCTTTCTTTCTCTGTCCCTCCCTCTCCTTTTCTCTCCTTCTCCCCCCTCTCTTTTTCCCTCTCTCCCCTCTCTTTCTCCCTCTCTCCCCTTCTCCTTTCTCCCTCTTTCCTCTCTCCCCTTCTCCTTCTCCCCCTGTCCCTCTCCCTCCCTCCTTTCTCCTCTCTCCCTTTCCTTCACTCTTCTCTCCCTCCCTCTCTTTGTCTCCCCCTCTCCCTTTCTCCCCCTCTCCCCTTCTCTCTCTTCCTCTCCCTCCCTCTCCGTCCCCTTCTCCCACTCTCTCATTCTCTCCCCCCTCTCTTTCCCTCTACGTCTCTCCCCCTTTGCTCCTTTCTCGCTCTCCCACTTCCCTCTCTCTTCCTCTCTCCCCCTCCCCCCCTCCCTCATTCTTTTTCCATCCTTAGCCGTGTTTTCTGTTCTCACTCACTTAAGGCATTATGGACTTAGCAGTCTTCAACCATCATCCCCGTCACCCTCCACCTTCTCCTTCCACAAGAAAACAGAGTCAAATCTGGGGCAGGAGGTAGTCTGTACGCCCTGAAATCATTTGACTTGAAGAAGTCAACCAGGGAGGGAGAGAACGACGGAGAGACCCCGAGCCATTCAGATTTCACGCAATGTGGACTTTGCAAATTGAATTGGTTGTATCGGTGCTCGGTTCTGGCTTCCATCGGGAGGCAACCCAGGGCCTCTCCCTCTCCATAAAAGTCCTTAGACTATCTTTACAGAGGTTGCTGACGGTGCAAGGAGGCTTTTGCCCAGAACTGACAGCTCGTCTCGTATTTCTGGATCTTGGGTGTGTCAGTTACCACGTGCAAAATTTACCAGTGGTGTCTGCAGGCTTCATGACGCTGCAGTTTATGGGAAACCCAACTGCGTCTGTGAACCAAATTGAATATATTCTGTGGGTCTGGCTTGATAAATTTATTACATTTATTTCCTGCATTAATTAGCAAAGCATCCTGGACTAAAAAAAAGGAGAAACCCTCTTCCCTAATTATCCAATTGTGGACAGTCTTAGATGAAAGACTTGGAGTTTGGTGATTCCTGACTGTCTCAGAGGTGCTTTTTTTCCAAAGGCAACTGGACTTTTTCTTGCTTTTTCCTTGGAGGATGTTTCCCTTCTCATCCACGAACCTGCCAGAACTGACGAAGCTTCTTGGACGAGAAGGAAAAACCAAGAATAGTCCAGTCGCCTTTTGAAAAAAAGCACTTTTATTTATTTATTTATTATTTATTTATTAATTAGACTTATATACCGCCCTTCTCCATACGGATTTTGAGACAACCCTGACCTGGATGACTGAGGATCTCCATAGACAAAATAACTAGAGTTGGAAGAGGTCTTCTAGGCCAGGGGTCAGCAACCTGCGGCTCTGGAGCCGCATGTGGCTCTTTCACCCCTCTGCTGCGGCTTCCTGTCACTCAAAATATGCATCACAACCGCTAATGTTCGACACCCACCGGCGTGCGGTTTATTGAGCTTTTCAACCCCTGGTAGGCCAGCTATGGGTAAATCCAATTCAGAAGACAACAGAATGTTTAATTCAACGACATGCGCTAGTTTTGTGGCTGCTCAAGAAATAGTCAGACACGGGAAGGGTTTTGTGGCTCCTGGTGGCTATTTTTCTGTAGGAAACTGGTCCAAATGGCTCTTTGAGTGTTTAAGGTTGCAGACCCCTGTTCTAGTCCGACCCCTTGCTCAGGCATACCGTTGCCCATAAATAATTGTCCAGTCTCTTCTTAAGCCCTTTTGGTGTTGGAGCATTCACAATTTCTAGACATTGCGAATGTTGGTCATCACCTTTAAAGCGCTCCATGGCTTAGGACCAGGGTACTTACGGGACCGCCTTCTGCCACCAATTGCCTCCCACTGGCCGGTTCGCTCCCACAGAGAGGGTCTCCTCAGGGTGCCATCGGCCAGACAGTGTCGACTGGCAGCCCCCAGGGGGAGAGCCTTCTCTGTGGTAGCTCCCACCCTCT
Organism: Coluber constrictor foxii; assembly: GCA_038048745.1. Classification (NCBI taxonomy): domain Eukaryota; kingdom Metazoa; phylum Chordata; class Lepidosauria; order Squamata; family Colubridae; genus Coluber; species Coluber constrictor. Next base: position 21,599,830 of record CM075972.1, read on the forward strand.
GGAACGACCTTCCTCCAGATTTGCGAACGATCTCTGACCTCCAGACTTTTCGTCAGGCCTTAAAAACTTACTTTTTTCAGCTTGCCGGCTTGGTCTGATCCCTGTAAAAAAAATTTTAGAATTTTTAGAGTTTTTGATATTAATTTTAAATTGAATTGTTTTAACTATCGGCCAAATTCATATTAGTTGTTTTTAAAAATTTTAACTTTTGTGTAGCTTGCTTTTTATTCTGGCTGTTCACCGCCCTGAGTCCGCAAGGAGAAGGACAGTATACAAATCAAATAAATAAATAAATAAATAAATAAATAAATAAATAAATAAATAAATAAATAAATAAATAAATAAATAAATAAATAAATAAATAAATAAATAAATAAATAAATAAATAAATAAATAAATAAATAAATAAATAAATAAATAAATAAATAAACAAATAAACAAACAAATAAACAAACAAATAATAAATAAATAAATAAATAAATAAATAAATAAATAAATAAATAAATCCTAAACTATTACCTATGAAAGCATGACACTTTTAAGACCAAACAGGCCTCTCTATAGAGAAAACTCTGCAGCACAAGAGATATTGTAACTGTAAGGGGCTTTGATACCGCTGGCCTCCAGTCTGCAATCTATCAATGGAGCTGGCAGCAGAGTCGGACAGTGAGGAGCTTGGGGAGGAACATGGGCCAGTCCTGGGGGCTGGGGAAAGCTTGGATGAGAGCTCTGCATCGGAGGCAGAGAGGGAGATAGACAGGAGCGAGGCAGAGGAGCAGCTGGAGTCCGTTCCCAGTGTGCGCATGCTCAGAGCTGGCAGAAGAGAAGAACAACTCAGAAAGCAGGGTCGACTCAGGAGTAAAGCCACACCTTGGAGGTGATTGCCCCCTCCCATTGGAAATAAAAGAGGAGCAAACAGGGAGTGGGCTTTTGCAGGAAACAATTCGTTCTTTCCGTGACTCTGAGAGAGACTGTGCCAAGTTTTTCCTTGTACTGGGTTTGGAAGCAAATTACGTGGCAGCTTGCCAGGCGAGATAAGGTCTGTGTTGATAAATATTCCTTTGAAAAACTGTCTGGACAAACCTTGCCGACTGTGAATGAACATAATCCACAGTCGTGTAAATCAAGGAGGTTTTTCCGGCACCAATTCCTGCCTCCTGCTTGTTTAAGGGAACCTAGTTCAGAACAGAGTCTCTTGATTCTCCATTCCCAGCACAGTCTGAATTTCTACTCATTCAATATTCCCCCTACCCCCTGTTCCTTTTTTTCTTTTTCCCTTCTTCTTCCAGTGGCTGGATTTTGGCCTTCTCCGCAACCCCAAACTTGGCCGTGAAGATTATCATGATAGTGGTCGCCATGTTCTTCACAACCTGCGCCACGCTCTCCCTCATCCTGCTGAAACGAGTGAGTTGGGAAGACAGATGATTGACAGGTCTAGAATCCTGCAAGTCCTTTCCGCAGGGTTCTCCAAGTAGCGTTTCTTCTTTCTCCTCTTCCCACCGGGGTGGGTGGATGGGGTGGGAATTTATCTCTGCAGCAATTGGAGGTCAACATCTCCCTTCCCTTTCTTCTTGCCAAGTGGGGCTGACGGATCCCCCGACCCCGAATATCTTAACGGAGCTTAGTTGTCTACCCCACTGATAACAGGCAGTCCTCGACTTACGGCCGCAGTTTAGCCCAAAAGTTCCTTTGCTAAGCGAGACTTTGAATTTCGGTCCCGTTTTACAACTTTCCCTGCCATGGTGGTTGAGTGAATCGTTGTAGCTGTTAAGTTAGTAACAACGGTCGTTAAAAGTGAGCCTGGCTTCCCCATTGACTGTGCTCGTCAGAAGGTGGCAAACCATCGTAAGCATGAGCCATTTGCCAAGCATCTGAATTTTTCGATCACATGACCGGGGGGGGGATGCTGCAACGGTCATCAGCGTGAAAAATGCTCGTAAGCCACTTTTTATTTTTAGTGCCGTTGTAACTTCAAACGGTCATTAAATGAACTGTTGTAAGTCGAGGACTACTTGCATGCTTCTAGAATACTTTTGTCGTGCCTGGCTGGGCGTTCGCCCCATTAGTAGTTCATTCGAGATACTAACCCATGGTACCAATAAAGTCTGGTTTATCATGGTTGATAAAGCCATGGTTGTCTCTGAGCTTGGTGCTTTTCTTGAAGCGTTTCATTACCCAGCGAGGTAACATGATCAGTGCTAGTCCATGGGTTTATTGAACAAAATTAGCCACGTTGGGGATGCTGCCACAGCTGTCAAACATGAGGAGCGCCATAACTTTAAACTCTTGCTCAATGAAGGCTCGTAATTCAACCTGTACAACATTTGTATCAACGGCCAGAGTACCGCCACCCTCACGCTGCTGGTCTCCTCCAGCGGAACAAGGGATGGACGGTTGCCAGCTCTGGACCTGCCGGGCAGGGGCTCTTACTGACCTCCTCACTTTGTTTTCTCCACTCCCAAAGGTCCACTCGCTCTATCGCCGGACAGGCGCCAGCTTCCAGAGAGCACAGGAAGAATTCTCCCAAGGCATCCTCAGCAACAGGAGCTTTCAGACGGCGGCTAGCGGGGCAGCATCCGCGACGGCTCAGAATGCTTTCCGGGGAAACTGAACTTCCCCAGCGAGGTTCCTGCTTCCGTTCCTCACGGTACCTGATCGCCCACGTTCAGGCTGTTCTCTCCCCACGGGTGCAGCACGCCTTAACTCCCAAGAGGCTCGCGGGGAGTTTCAACCTTCCAACTTTACCCTGTCTCCATCCGCGTCTTGTTGGAAAGGGCAATATTCGGGGTGCCTAAACTTCGGTGTGATTTCTTCTCTCCCCCCACACCCTCACTCTTTCCTCCATCCTTCCCTTCCAATATCCTTTTTTTTTTTACTTAAAAACGTGTAAATTTCCTGCACTTTTCCATTTCTTCCATTGCTGGCGATTTGGGGGGGGGGGGAAGAGGGGGAGCGATTTTTGCACTCTTGACTCTCCCGCCGGAAGCATCACTGAACAATCCCCTTCCCTTCGTCTTCCCTTCCCGGCTGTTGCCTTTGATGATTTTTTTTTTAATTAGCCGAAGATCGTTAACTGCCAGCGTAGAATAGACTGCACAGTACGGCTGTTTTCCCCTTGGGTGTGTTTTCTGGGAGATCTGAAAAGACACGATTTGTGGAAGACACTCCTTGCGCCTTTCCCTCCCCCCCCCCCCCACCCAAAAGCCACCGAAACAAACCAGGTTCCCTATCTGGGATTGAAATTTTTGGATCGTCAGGGAGGATAGAGTCTTTAGGCTGTACAATACGGCTGTTTTCCCCTTGTGTGTGTTTTCTGGGAGATCTGAAAAGACACGATTTGTGGAAGACACTCCTTGCGCCTTCCCCCACCCAAAAGCCACCAAAACAAACCAGGTTCCCTATCTGGGATTGAAATTTTTAGATCGTCAGGGAGGATATAGTCTTATTCACCAGCAGCATTGGCCCCCCGAGACGTTAGCAACCTGGATTTTGAAAGGAGTTGATGGGGTTTCAGTGGAGCAAACATAGGGATGAAGGGGGCAATGATTTCTAATTGAATGATTCCCGTATTGATTTTACTCAACGCCATCAAAACCTGCTTTGGTCTCTCTGCCCTCCTCGCCCGGCCTCCATACAACTGCCAAAGCAAACAATTCTTCAAAAGGAGCACGTTAGCAAACGCTCCTCTTCCTCAACAATAATATATAAATAAATGAGCCTATGGAAACCCCTCCTCTGATTTTTACCAGATTTCCCCCCCCCCCCCCCCCCCCCGAAGTTGCCGGCACCTCTGGTTTCAAAATAAAAGTTTGGAGAGCAAGACAATGGGTTTAGCCCAGGCTTGTTTTGGGGCAGAATGGATGACAGGCAGCGGCGTCCAAAATCTTAAATTCTCTCTTTATTCAACCCCCTCCAAAGCTTGAATGACAGCAGCCGTGAAAAACATCCGGGCTCGTTTTGAGTTCTCTGAAAACGAATCAGTGTAAAAAGGAAAACTTTAGAAGATCCCTCCTCATCTGATAGGCTTGATCGATTGATCGACTCTTAAATTGGGGATATCGACTCTTAAAATTGGGGATATAGCTCTCCAAAACACTAAACGCTCTTTGGTTAACTTCCATCGATCTACTTCTAAGATACACATTTAAGGCTTATAAATATCTTTTAATAAATCCAATGAAGGAGGAGCATTCAGAGAGCTTACAATCTCGCTAACCAGTTTTTTCCCCTTACTTTTTTACTCATTTAGGTAAACTTGGTGTCTTTCTCTCCCCTCCCCCCCAAAAAAAATAAATACGTAGGTGTTTGGGGTTTGTTTTGTTTTATTTTGTTTTTTTCACCACGGATGTTTCCAAACTTTTGTGAGCTTGGAATGTACCCTGGTACATCCCAGATAAGTATCTCTTGGTTTCTATCTCTCTTTTTTATTTTTCTTCTTCTTCTTCGGAGATATGTAATGATGGCAGAAATGAGATTTTTTTAAAAAGAAAAATGAAATAAAATCTTCCCCTCTCGGATGTATTTTCCACCTCTTAATTATTATTTTTTATTTTTTTTTTTGGTTGTAAAAAAAAATTGTATATTTCAAACTTTTGTGGTTAAATGCAGAATAAAAATATCAAGACTTAGTAGAAACGTGTTTTGTGTGTGTGTGTCTTTCTTTGCATGCCATTAAGCATTGGAAGACTTCGTTTCTCTTATTGCTTTGTCCTGTTATATTCTGTTCCCGAAGCTCTTGATGGTGGCCTTCAAAAGATAAAACGGGAGACTGATTTCTGGAGGCAGCTGCCAAGGAAAAGCTTCAAGGGATCATTTTCAGGCATCCTGTGACAGGCTGAATCTTAGTGGCTGTTTGCACACCGTCCAGTTTTCTGACTTTACAAGGAACACCAAGTCACAAACACGACAGAGCCTGGGCTGGCACATCATGAGACACATACGCAAATAGAGAGAGAAAGAAAGGGAGAGGCAAAGATTGTTTTTATCAATAATTCAAGGTGACAAAACATGTATCTCATGCTCCTCCATCCCTCTTATTTTCCCCACAAATATAATCCTGCAAGATGGGCTGATACCCAGCTGGCTTTCATGCCTAATATGGAACTAGAACTCTCCCATCTCCTGGTGTTTGGCCCAGGCTCACCCAGCGGCTGTCATGTCTAAGGTGGAACTATAATTCACCGTCTCCTGCTAAGTGACCCAGCTGGCTTTTGCAAGACTAGAATTCGCCATCTCCTGGTGATTGGACCAAACTCACCCAACCACACTGCCGTGCCTAAGTTGGAACTAGAACTCGCTGTCTCCTGGTAAGTGGCCCAAATTCACCCAACTGGCTTTTGTACCTAAGGCAAGACTAGAATTCACTGTCTCCTGCTGATCGGCTCAAAGCTGCCCAACCAGGCTCTCATGCCTAAGGTGAAACTAGAACTCACGGTCTCCTGGTAAATGGCCCAAAAACCCATCCACGACTGGCTGTTATGTCTAAGGTGGAACTACAACTCACCGTCTCCTGGTCATTGGCCAATAGTCACCCAGCTGACTTTTGTAGCCAAGGCAAGACTAGAACTCGCCATCTCATAGTCGCCCAACCAAGTGGAACTAGAACTCGCCGTCTCCTGCTGATCAGTTCCAAATCACCCATCCACCCTCTTATGCCTAGGGTGGAACTACAACTCACTGTCTCCTGGTAAATGGGCCAAAGTCACCCAGCTGGCTTTTGTATCTGAGGCAAGACTAGAACTCACCATCTCCTGGTGATTGGCCCAAACTCACCCAGCTGGCTGTCATGTCTAAGCTGGAACTACAACTCACCACCTCCCAGTCATTGGCCCATAGTCACCCAGCTGGCTTTTGTACCCAAGGCAAGACTAGAACTCGCCATCTCATAAGTCACACAAGCAAGTGGAACTAGAACTCGCCGTCTCCTGCTGATCGGTTCCAAGTCACCCATCCACGCTCTTATGCCTAGGGTGGAACTACAACTCACAGTCTCCCGGTCATTGGCCCATAGTCACCCAGCTAAGGTGGAGCTACAACTCACTGTCTCCAGGTCATTGGCCCAAAAACTCATCCAGCTGGCTGTCATGCTTAAGGTGGAACTGCAACTCACCTTCACCTGGTCCTTGGACCATAGTCACCCATCTGGCTTTTGTAGCCAAGGCAAGACGAGAACTCGCCATCTCATAGTCCCCCAACCAAGGGGAACTAGAACTCACCACCTCCTGGCTTCTAACCTGATGGTGCCTTTACTACCGGACCAAAACCGGCGTTAAGGGGCTTCCCGTCCATCTTTATCCCGGATCAAGACCCCCACCTCCCCACTCCCACCCCCAGGAATTTCCTCCCCCCCCCCCCCCGTCCCCGGGGAAACCTGCAGCGCATCGTTGCAGCGGCGCCCAGCTGCCAGCCGGTTGCGCTCAAAGGCTGCGCTTCTCGGCTTGCATTGCCAAGCAGGAAGCGGAGCAGGAGGAGCCTCCGCCGCCTCCGCCTCTGCCTCTGCCTCCAAGCGGGGACCCGGAGGAGCCTTGCCCGGCCCGGCCGCCTCGCCTGCCCGGCGGTGGGTGGGTAGGTGGGTGCTTGGAGATGGCCGGGGCCGGCTGGGCACCTCCGCAGCTGGAAGATTTCTTGCTAACCGAGCGGCTGGGCAGCGGCACCTACGCCACTGTCTTCAAAGCCTACAGGAAGGTAACGCGGGGTTGGCATGGAGGAGTACCTGGGAGCCCTGGCCTGCTCCAAGTAGAGCCTCCCCTGCGCGAGGAAGTCTACCTGGAAGGATCTACCTGCGCGCAGTTCCTTGGCGCCGGGTTGGGTTGGGTTGGGTTGGGGACGCGTATGCAAAAAAAGAGGGGGAGTCAGCCGGACAGGAGTCTGGTGGGGATGATTGACACACACACACACACACACACACACACACACACACACACCTCTACTATGGGGTTTCCTAATGGTTGTGGTCTTGGGACCCTTTCCCACTTTGGAAAAATTAGGGTGGATTTTCTCCCCACCACCACCACCACTCCTTCTCCTTCCAAAAGAGTTTTTGGGGTGCAGGGATTATCCGTGGAATGGATCGGGTTAAAAAATGTATCCAACTCATTGTTTATACTTTTATCTGTTATTCTTCTATGCGCTTGAGAAATAAATGAATACTTTCTAAAATACTTTTAAAAAACGAAAGTGGAGGCATCCTCTAAGAATCCTATGGGGCAGAAATGACCGAAAGCAATGAAATATTTAAAAAGGATGGGATATTTTTCATGAAAAACAAACCTCCCTCTCTCCCCCCACCCTCCCCCATATTTTATTAGCACAGTAAAAAAAAAAATAATACGAGGAACAGAGGGGCGTTTTATTTATTCAATGTATTTATTTATTATGGTTTTCTTTCCACCCATCTCTCGTACAAGTATTTTGTATTCGGATCCATTTCTTGTATTCATAATCATGTTTATACTTTTATCTGTCATCGTATATATGCTTGACAAATAAATAAAATAAATAAATAAAGTAAAAAGTACCCAGGGTTAAAAAAAAAACATTCTTAAGTACTGAAAAATAGAAAATAGAAAACAATTAGTCTCTTTTAATAATTTAAACAATACAGCCAAAAGACGAACAGAGGTAAGATGCAAGCATTTCGTATTGACTCATCACTACCTACATTACAATAACTCGTTTAAAATCAGCCTCAAATATAAGATCTATTGGATCTATTTTAACCATGTTATTGTAATGTAGATACTACTGAGTCAGTACGAAATGCTCGTTCATCTTTTGGCTGTATTGTTTAAAATATAAAATATTCAAGGTTGAAAAACGTTCTAAAAAGCTAGACAATATAAAATACCCAAAGTTAAGAAAAAACATTTTAAAAAATATAAAATGTGCAAGGTTAAAAAACATTTTAAAAAGCTAAAAAATATAAAATACCCAGTTAAAAAAACATTTTAAAAAGCTAAGTAATATAAAATACCCAGTTAAAAAAACATTTTAAAAAGCTAAAAGATATAAAATACCCAAAGTTAAACAAATAGTTTAAAAAGCTAAAAAATATAAAATACCAAACGTTAAAAAACATTTTAAAAAGCTACAAAAAATATAAAATACGCAGGGTTAAAAAAACATTTTTAAACAGTAATAAAATAAAATACCCAAGGTTAAAAAACATTTTAAAAAGCTAAACAATATAAAATACCCAGTTAAAAAAACATTTTAAAAAGCTAAAAGATATAAAATACCCAAAGTTAAACAAATATTTTAAAAAGCTACAAAAAATATAAAATACGCAAGGTTAAAAAAACATTTTTAAACGGTAATAAAATATAAAATACCCAAGGTTAAAAAAACATTTTAAAAAGCTAAAAAAAATATAAAATACCCAGTTAAAAAAATTTTTTAAAAAAAAAAAAGCTAAAAAATATAAAATAAAAACCTTACTAGAAAATTCTGGACCCTTTTCCTTTCTCTTTTGTTAGAAGAACACCCGGGAAGTGGTAGCCATCAAATGCGTGAGTAAGAAAAATCTGAACAAGGCCTCTGTCGAAAACCTGCTAACCGAAATTGAGATCCTGAAGACCGTCCGGCACCCTCACATTGTGGAGTTAAAGGACTTCCAGGTGCAAAGAAAGAGGGTGGGGGGTATCTTTTGCCTGAGGTTGAGGTGTGAGTACTGGTCTTAAGTCCCTTTGTTCAATACCGTTGAAACTTGGGACGGTCGCTCAACAAATGGTTGTAACTCAAGGACTAACTGCAAAGGAGCTGCAGCCATTTCTTTGACCAAGCTACTTAGAGCACCACATCCTAAGATTGATGGTGCAATTCTGCACACATTTATTCAGCAATAAATGTGTGCATTTTGGCTCCATAAGGACTAGAAACTTGGAAAAAAAAAGAGTTTAGCTCAATGCAAATGGGAAAGTAGAAGTGCTTTTGATCAACTTGATGGAGGCTTTTTTTCCCCTCCTCTCTTCTTTTAGTGGGACAAGGAATACATCTACTTAATCATGGAATATTGTGCTGGAGGTGATCTGTCCCGTTTCATTCGTAGCCGGAGGATTCTTCCAGAAAAGGCGGCTTGTATATTTCTACAACAACTGGGTGAGGAATAAGGAGAGAAACTTGTGGACTTCAACTCCCAGAATTCTCCAGCCAGATCCTATCGGGAGAATTCTGGGAATTGAAGTCCACAAATCTTAAAAGTTGCCAAAGTTGAATATCCCTGCTTTAGAGCAGTGTTTCTTGAAGAGGGTTGAACTTCAACTTGCAGGCTAGGGAATTCTGGGAGTTGAAGTTCACCCTTCTGAAAGTCGCTGAGGTTGAGAAACGTTGGCTCAGGGATCTAGTCCTCAAGAATATGGACTGCTTCTGAGTGCATTTTCCTTTCTTCAAAGCAGCTTGTGCGTTGAAGTTTCTTCACGATAAGAATATCTCCCATCTGGACCTCAAACCCCAAAATATCCTACTGAGTTCCTTGGAAAAACCTCATCTCAAGTTGGCAGGTATGGAAAGGATCAGAATGTCAGGCTAAGACTGGCTGGGCACAAAATCCCTTCACGTGGATTTAGCTCACAAGTAACACAATCAGTAGGGTTTGTCTTTACTATGCTGGCCATAAATCATCATCTTTTAATGATCCCATAATCCCTTGCAGAGTGGAATCCGAGCACCCGAATGGAGCTTGCAGAGTGTTTTATTGGCCAGATGCCCTTCCTGTCACCAATGCGGAGTTACATTCAGTAGATATATTCTCATTGTGCCGAGAGAGAGAAATATCTGTCTCTACCTAGGATCGAACTCACAGCCTCCTGATTGTGAGGCGAGAGCTCAATCTCTAGGCCACCGCACCTTATGTCGGCCGTAAATGTGAGGCGCAATCCTAAAGCACTTTTCGGAGGGCCCCCCCAATTAATTGTATTAGTTGTAATGGTTAGGGTTGCAAAACTCTAATCCTAACCCTAACCTGTACATCATGATTTTCCCGGGATACAGGGATGAACTCTTCCTGTAAAGGTTTTGAATCAATGCACCCTCTTTTCCCCCTAGATTTTGGTTTTGCACAGCACATGTCCCCCAGGGATGAGAAGCACGTGCTGAGAGGTTCTCCACTTTACATGGCGCCCGAAATGGTGTGCAGTCGGCAATACGATGCTCGGGTAGATTTGTGGTCAGTAGGCGTGATCCTCTACGGTAAGATAAAATGAGATGAGATGAGATCACTTGTATTGTCTCTTTTTTCTGCAAACATACTAGTACACATTTAAAAAATTGAATTCTGATGCCCACTCTCAAAATATATATATATACATCCATAGACACACACCCATACACCCGTACACATACATTTGTCTGTCTGTTTATACACACACACACACATACCGTGTTTCCCCGAAAATAAACCCTCCCCAAAAATATTTAAACGCATGCGCAGCCGGTCCCTGCCATTTTCTCTAGTTAGGATTAGGGAGACAGAGCTGCAAAATCAGGTAAGACAGCAAGGAGCTCCCCGTCTTGCTCCAAGCGCCCCAAAATAATCAGACCTCCCCGAAAATAAGGCCAAGCGCTTATTTTGGGATTGAGCCTGGATAGCTCTACAGACTAAAAAGCCTGCTATTAACATTCAGCTGTCTGCAATTATTGCAAGTTCGAATCTCACCAGGCTCAAGGTTGACTCAACCTTTCATCCTTTCTAAGGTAGGTCAATTGAGGACCCAGTTTGTGGGGGCAATAAGCTGACTTTGTATAAATATACAAAAGTATGAACGCATTGTAAGCCACCCTGAGTCTCCAGAGAAGGGCAGCTTCGGGGAAACACGGTATACACATACACACACATGGATGGATGGTTGGATGGATGGTTGGATGGACAGACAGACAGACAGACAGACGTGCATACAGGAGTGGCCAAAATTGCGGAAACTTTTTGCAAAAAGTGTATTTTCTAAAACTACCTAATAACACCACTTTTTTTTTTTTTGGAATAAGTAGCATAAAATTATATATCAGTGGAAAGATAATTTAATCAAGAATGTAATGCCATCACTTTTAGGAAGGATTTGCTATTAGAATAGCAGTTACAGTATAAAGAAGAAAAGGGAAACACGTAGAAAAAAACAAGATATACAAAAATGATCACCATAGAAAAAACGAGATATACAAAAATGATCCCCATGTCAGTTAATACTTAGTTGGGTAACTTTCCGCATGAATGATGGCCTTGCAACGTCTTCCCATGGAGTCTTTTAGTTCTGCAGCTATTATCATGTGAAACCAAGTTTGAATGATGGCTTCTATCAACCTGGTTATGGAGTAAGTAGCATAAAATTATATATCAATGGGAAGATAATTTAATCAAGAATGTAATGCCATCACTTTTAGGAAGGATTTGCTATTAGAATAGCAGTTACAGTATAAAGAAGAAAAGGGAAACGCATAGAAAAAAACAAGATATACAAAAATGATCACCATGGAAAAAAACGAGATACACAAAAATGATCCCCATGTCAGTTAATACTTAGTTGGGTAACTTTCCGCATGAATGATGGCCTTGCATCGTCTTCCCATGGAGTAAACCGAGTCTTTCAGTTCTACAGCTGTTATCATGTGAAACCAAGATTGAAGGATGGCTTCTATGAACTGGGTTTTTTGCTGGGTCGCTTCTGATGAACAAGTTTCTTCAGTCGGCTCCATAGATTTTCCGTTGGGTTAAGATCTGGGCTATTCCCAGGCTATTCCAGCAGTGGAATAGGATTATCTTGAAATTCCAAAAAATAAAAAATGTAGTGTTATTAGCCATCAAACCTCAAAAATACACTTTTCCCAAAAGGTTTCCACGATTTTGGTCTAGGTTGATGTCTTCTGAAATTCTTCCCGGGTCAAGAGATTTGAAAGCCGCGATTGTGGCTTCCTTCTCTGCAGCTTCCTCTGGATTCTTTCCGACATTTTGCAAGACATCCGATCCTTAACTAGATTACCTTTTTTTATTTCCCCTTCTAGAGGCCCTCTTTGGCCGACCCCCTTTCGCCTCCAAATCTTTTGCTGAGCTGGAGGAGAAGATCCGCAGTAGCCAACCTGTTGAGGTAACCCTGCAAGGCCGCAGGTGGGGGTTGCCTTGGTGGGTTGTGATGTGAGTTTTACAGCAGGGGTGTCATGCCCCCGTCGGAGTCTGAAGACAAGCAGCTGAAAGAGAGCAAGAGAGTGGCTCCGTCGGCTGTGGAAGAAACTGGGGAAGGGCAGAGTCAGGCTGGGCAGAGCAGGGGAGAGGTAGAACAACGGAGAGGGGGGGGGGTTCAGATGAAGACCAAGGCCCACCCCCTCCTCATCCTAGGGCACGCAGGGAAGAACGGAGAAGAGAGCAATGTGGGTTGCATGGCTAAGAGGAAGGAAAGGACCCGATTCCCTTCACAAGGCACACCTGGGGATGGAGTTTAAAGGAGAGGCAAATGGGAAGGGACGGTTGTCGGGAACAAACCCTGAGTTCATCTCGTGTTAACTGCTTTATCTGAGTTCCTGGCATCCTCCCAACTGGTTTGATTTAATGCCGTGCTTCTTCACTTCCGGAACTCCTTATCTTGCTTGCCCTGCCAGATTAGTTAACCTTATCTTGCCTTGTTGGATTTATAGTTGGAAGTTTTCTGTTTATAACGCCTGGACTGGAATATTTTCAGCCAACAGCTGTTCCAGTTTTGTGGGAGAGTTTTTCTCCAGACCTGTTGGGGGCAAAGTTGGAGCTAATAAAGGGAGTCGTACTTATGCTCTGGCTGTGTTGCCTTTCATGCATTTTTCTGAGAAGGGATCCATAGGTTTCCCCAGATTGTGCAAGGAATCCATAGCACAAGCCTGTGTCCCCACCGTTGGGCTTCTCTTTGGAGTGATTGAAAAGTTCCCTGATCAGGAGTGGGGTACCTTTAAGCCTTCACCTGCTTCTCTCACCTTTCCCTGCACAGCTTCCCAGCCGCCCCCGCCTCTCCCCGGAATGCCGGGATCTCCTGCAGCGTCTTCTGCAAAGAGATCCCCAGCAGCGCATCTCCTTCCAGGCGTTCTTCACGCACCCCTTTGTGGACATGGAGCACATGCCCAGCGCAGAAAGTTTGGGGAAAGCAGTGAGTATCAGCAAATGGGAGAGAGAGGGAGAGGGAGAGAGAATAAACGAAGGAAGGAGGGAAGGCAGGCCGGCAGGCAGGAAGGAAGGAAGAAAGGGAGGAAGGAAGGAAGAGGGAAGAAGGAAGAGGGAGGAAGGAAGGAAGAGGAAGGAAGGAAGGAAGACATGATAGGAAGGGAGAAGGGAGGGAGGAAGGTAAGAAAGGAAGAGGGAGGGAGGGAGGAAGGAAGGAAGAGGGAAGGTGGAGGAAGAGAAGAGAAGGAAGAAATGAAGGGAGGGAGGAAGGGAGGAAGGAAAGAAGACAGAAGGTAGGAAGGAAGGAGGGTAAGAAAGGAAGAGGGAGGAAGGAAGAAAGGTAAGAAAGGAAGAGGAAGGAAGGAAGAGGAAGGGAGGGAGAAGGTAGGAAGGAAGACAGATGATAGGAAGGTAGGAAGGAAGAAGGAGGGAGGGAGGGAGGGAGGGAGGAAGGAAGGAAGGAAGGAAGGAAGGAAGGAAGGAAGGAAGGAAGGAAGGAAGGAAGGAAGGAAGGAGAGGTTCTGTAGTTCAGCATTGGCAGAGAATTTACTATTACAGTAGAATCTACTTGGTCTCTATTTGCTAGATCCCCCTAGACAGATCAGACCAAATCCACTCCGGCAGGAAAAACCAAAACTATTTTTATTGAAAGTGGCTCTAATAACAGACTTTTGCAAGTCAGATTATAAACCCATAAATATACAAATAATTATATTCCTCCTCCTCTTCCTCACAGTTAATTGAATTTCAGAGGTATATCTCTGAGCCACCTCCAAATGTTATCTGGCTGGTGGATTCTGGGAGTTGAAGTCCACAGAAGTTAAAGTTGCTAAGGTTAGGCAACCCTGTTTTTGAGGACGGACTCCCTCAGCCCGGAGTCTCTTCTCTTTAACATCATCTTCTGTTGCTTCATTACAGACCAAACTTGTCATGGAGGCCGTCAAGAAGGACCAAGAAGGTGACATGGCCACTGCCCTGTCACTCTACTCCAAAGCTCTGGAGTACTTTGTTCCTGCCTTACGCTGTGAGTAGCCCAGTTGCTCTTTGCTTTTCCCTTCCTTCTTTCCACTAGAGCAGGAGTCAGCAACCTGTGGCTCTGGAGCCGCATGTGGCTCTTTCACCCCTCTGCTGCGGCTCCCTCTCGCTCAAAATATGCATCACAACCACCAATGTGCGACACCGGCCGACACATGATTTATTGAGCTTTTCAACCCCTGGTAGGACAACCATGGATCAATCCGAGAAAAGAAAAGTTTCAGAAGAAAACAGAACGTTTAATTCAACTACATATGCGAGTTTTGTGACCGCTCAAGAAATAGTCAGGCACGGGAAGGGTTTTGTGGCTCCCGGAGTTTTCTTTTCTGTGGGAAACGGGTCCAAATGGCTCTTTGAGTGTTTAAGGTTGCAGACCCCTGCTCTAGAGTAAGTCAACCCACTCTGAGTAAAAAGCAAAGTGCTCCAGAGAGCAGGACAAGAAGTAATGGGTTTCATTTTCCCGGGGTCCTTTCTTTGTGTGTTTCTATACTGGCTGATAAAACCACCATTAAAATGGGGCACGAAAAACTATTTGCATGAGTGGTGAAATTCAATTGTTTTTACTACCGGTTCTGTGGGTGTGACTTGGTGGGCTTGGTGTGGGTTGGTGGGCGTGGCAGGGGAAGGATACTGCAAAATCCCCATTCCCACCCCACTCGGAGGCCAGCCAGAGGTGGTATTTGCCAGTTCTCCGAACTACTCAAAATTTCCGCTACTGGCTCTCCAGAACCTGCTAGATTTCACCCCTGATCTGCATCCGCTTAATGACCTGGGCGCTACCTGCAACTGTGATTCAAAGTTCTGCCTTTTGCACACACCCCTGGGAGTCACATGACCAAACTTTGAGTGATTGGCAACTGGGCCGCATTGAAGTCCATTTTGCAGCAGCTCACGGTCACGTGATGGCGTTTTGCAAACAGTTTTGCCGAAAAGCGGCATTGACGTCCGGCTTTTAAAGCAAACCACCTCCCGTAGCGATGGCTCGCTTAACAACTGCACCATACACCTAATGAGCACTCAAAAAAAAAGGTTGCAAAAATCAGATCTTTTGTATGACCGACCCGTTTTGCAACCGTCACGATCGGCAAAGCTCCATTACGGTCGCAAGTCGAGGAGTATCTGCGTTCAAATGATGGCAGTCTCCATTGATTTTTGCCTTTGTGTCTAACACACAGCCTTGCCCTGCTCACTTCCTCATCTCTCTTGTTGCCTTCAGATGAACGGGACGCTCAGCGGAAGGAAGCCATCCGAGCCAAGGTTAGTCAATTGTCCACTTTTCAACTGACCTGATCTGGGGTGGGATTGAAAATTTTTAGCAGCCGGTTCTCTGCCCAGTTGCTGGAGGGGAGGGCGTGGCCATGGGGGCGTGGCCATCTCAACCTCCTGCACCATGGGGGGGGGCGTTTTCGCCCTCCCCAGGCTCCGGAGACTTTCCTTGAGCCTCCGGCAGGGCAAAAACTGCCTCCTCCGGGCTCTGGAAGCCCTACGGAGGCCAGAAATGTGCCCGTTCCCAGACTTCCAGTAGGCCTGTTTTTTGCTCTCCCCAGGCTCCGGAGGCTTTTCTCAAGCCTCCAAGAGGGCGAAAATGGTCTCCCCCAGGCTCTGGAAACCCTCCAGAGACCAGAAACAGAGCTGTTTTTTTGGACTTCCAGTAGTCCCGTTTTTCCCCCTTCAAGAACCTCCACGCGGGCCCTGCACTTACCTCACATCCAAAACGGGTTGCGTGGAGACTCCTGGGAGGGGAGGGGTGGGATCAGCCAGTCCTTGCAACTACCGGTTCTGGCTAAGGGAATTTTAAGTCCGCCTGTCTTAAAATTGTCGAAGTTGAGAATGGAACCGAGTTCTATTGCCGTTTGCCAGTGCACAAGTCTCAAAAACAGTCTTATTTATTAGCAGTGTTTTACACCGAGAGCCCTTTGGCTGTTCTGAGCCCCGATTTATTGATTTATTTTTGAGAAGAAGAACAGGAGGCACCTTAATTTGCAAGGCAAGGGGTCTACTTTGGTGTAAAATCACAAAAGCTCTTTTTTTTTTTTTACATTCTGCTTCTGCTTCCTAGTCAGCATCAGATGAGGTTATGTCCTCCCACTTTTAAGCCTATGTTGTGGCCTGTCGGTCTCCGGGCCCCTGCAGCAGCCGAATCTGTTGAGGATGAAGCATGGGAGTTGGGGTCAGCATCCAGACAATCTGAGAGCTCTGAGGGAGAAGAGGGAATGGAGCTGGCAGAGAGAGGGAGGGGAAGGGAGGGAGGGGGAGAGAGAGAGTGGGGGAGCTTGGGCCATCTGCCAACCCTGGAGAGTCAACAGCCCCCAGGTCTGGAGGTGGCTGATGAGGAAGAAGAGGAACAGCTGGGTCCAGTGTCTGATGCACAGATGCACAGAAGGCAGAGGAGAGGAGAGCAGTGGAAATCTATGGGCTGGTCCTTGGGATAGAAGAGCTACCGCTGCTAGCAGAGCCCCACTCTAGCTCTGGGGATAAAAGACAGCGGGCAGAGACCAATAGATGTGGCAGGCAACTATTCATCTTCCGGCCTGCTGGATTTGTTAGCCTGCGAGAGAAAATTGTTGCCGGGGCTGCCGGCACTCCTAATTAAAGGAATTTTTGAGCTAACTTCAGAGGGTTTGTTGTGTTTGGGGAGCATAAAGACGAAACGTCAAAACAGCCTGACGTTTCGTCTTTACATCCTGTTTCTCCTCTTGCCCAGGTGAGCGATTACATCTCACGTGCAGAGCAGCTCAAGGTGCTGGTGGCATCGGACAACAAAGCCCTTCTGCAAAAAGGCTGCCCCGGACGGGACATTTTAAAAGGTAAATTTTTAAGGCAGGGAAGCTGAACGAGGTAGCATCATCAAACTCGAAACAGTGTCTTGTTGGTAAGATCCAGCGCTGGGGAACTCTAGGAGTTGAAGTTTACAAGTCTTAACGTCGGCTGGGGAATATTGGGAGTTGAAGTCCACCTGTCTTAAAGTTGGCTGGGGAATTCTGGGAGTTGAAATTCACATGTCTTAACATCGGCTGAGGAATTTTGGGAGTTGAAGTCCACCTGTCTTAAAATTGGCTGGGGAATTTTGGGAGTTGAAATTCACAAGTCTTAACATTGGCTGAGGAATTTTGGGAGTTGAAGTCCACTGTCTTAAAGTTGGCTGGAGAATTCTGGGAGTTGAAATTCACAAGTCTTAACATCAGCTGGGGAATTTTGGGAGTTGAAGTCCACCTGTCTTAAAGTTGGCTGGGGAATTCTGGGAGTTGTAGTCCACCTGTCTTAAAGTTGGCTGGGGAATTCTGGGAGTTGAAGTCCACCTGTCTTAAAATGGCCCAAGGTTGGACTCCCCTGGAGCAGAAGGTCCCTTCTGGTCCCATGATTCTATGATAAATAAGGATCTGTCGCAAGATGATGCCGGGTGTATATCCTGCAAGAGTGTTGTGGGCCACCAGAGGGCACTCTTCCACAGCCTCCCTTTCTCCAGAATCAAGCTATTTCCCCTGAGCTCTATTTACTATTTCAGGACAGAGCTGGCAAAAGAAATAGCATGTTGTGTTTGCCAACGCTGTTGTAGATTTGCAAGGTAGACAATCAATTTCTGGGGAGGGTTGCAGTTGGCCCAAGAAATTTTTCTTTGGCAAAAAAGGTTGCAAAATCAAGCACGGGTTGTTTTTAACAATGGAAATTCTGGTTTTATTATGATCGTAAATCAAGGACTACCTGTATACGAAAAACAGCCCCTAATCTCTTCCCACACAAATCTCTGGCAACTTTATCTTATGTTGGTTTGGTTCTTTGGTTAGAATGCAGCACTGCAGGCTACTTCTGCTGTCTGCCGGCTGCCAGCAGTTTGGCAGTTCGATTCTTACTGGTTCAAAGTTGACTCAGCCTTCCATCCTTCTGAGATCAGTAAAATGAGGACCCAGATTGTTGGGGGCCAGCGGCTGACTCTATAAACTGCTTAGAGAGGGCTGTAAAAGCACTGTGAAGTGGGATATAAGTCTAAGTGCTATTGCTAAGTGGGAAGGGAGGGAGGGAGGGAGGGAGGAAAGGAAGGAAGGAAGGAAGGAAGGAAGGAAGGAAGGAAGGAAGGAAGGAAGGAAGGAAGGAAGGAAGGAAGGAGAGAGACAGAGAGGGTACGAAGGTAGGAGGAAAGGCAGATGAATGGAGGGAGGGAGGAAGATGGAAGGAAGGAAGGGAAGGAAGGAAGGAGATAGAGAGGGTAGGAAGGTAGGAAGAAAGGGCTATAAAGTGGTATGTAAGTGATATTGCTATTGCTATTACTATTGCTATTACTCAACTGCAAACCATTTTTTCCCCTTTTGTTTCAGAGATGTCCAAGAACAAACCTCGCCTTTACGCTGCTCTGGATGTAGCATCTGCTGCTGTGGCAAAGGTGAGCTGCCAGGGGAGACAGGGAAGGTTGCCTTAGTTGAACCTGGGAGAGTTGGAAGGGACCTTGGAGATCTTCTGGTCCAGGGGAGTTCAACCTTGGGCCATTTTAAGACAGGTGGACTTCAACTCCCAGAATTCAAGCAGGAAATCCTGATGCCCTTTCACACAAATGGCTGACCAAACTCTTGTTAAAAACCTCCAGTGATGTTAAAAGCCTTCCAAGGAAGGAAGGAAGGAAGGAAGGAAGGAAGGAAGGAAGGAAGGGGAAGGGAAGGGAAGGGAAGGGAAGGGAAGGGAAGGGAAGGGAAGGGAAGGGAAGGAAAGAAGGAAGGAAGGAAGGAAGGAAGGAAGGAAGGAAGGAAGGAAGGAAGGAAGGAAGGAAGGAAGGAAGGAAGGAAGGAAGGAACGAACCTCGGAGATCAAATGGCTGTCCAATCTCTTCTTAGAAACTTCCAGTGATGGAGCACCTACAACCTCTGGAGGCAAACTCTTCCACCAATTAATTATTTTCACTGTCAGGAAATTTCTCCTTAGTTACTTCTTGTCTTGCTTTTAGGTATTTTGGAGAATAGGGTGCCTTAAACTCCTTAAGTTTAAGCTTGACAGCGTATTAAAAAGCAGAGACATCACCCTGTCAACAAAAGTGTGTATAGTCAAGGCGATGGTTTTCCCAGTTGCAATGGATGGCTGTGAAAGTTGGACCATAAGAAAGGCTGAGCACCAAAGAATGGAGGCCTTTGAACGATGGTGCTGGAGAAGACTCCAGCGAGTCCCTTGGACTGCAAGGAGATCCAACCGGTCAGTCCTAGAGGAGATCAACCCTGACTGCTCTTTAGAAGGCCAGATCCTGAAGAGGAAACTCAAATACTTTGGCCACCTAATGAGAAGGAAGGACTCCCTGGAGAAGAGCCCAATGCTGGGAACGATGGAGGGCAAAAGAAGAAGGGGACGGCAGAGAAGGAAGTGGCTGGATGGAGTCACTGAAGCAGTTGGTGTGAGCTTAAATGGACTCCAGAGGATGGTAGAAGACAGGAAGGCCTGGAAGAACGTTGTCCATGGGGTCGCGATGGGTCAGACACGACTTCGCAACTAACAACAATATCTATCTATCTATCTTGAAATGAAATAATCTTCTAGTTCAAAGTTGGGCCATAAGGAAGGCTGAAGAAATGGAGGCCTTTGAACTCTGATGCTGGAGAAGACTCCTGCGAGTCCCTTGGACTGCAAGGCGATCCAACCAGTCAGTCCTAGAGGAGATCAACCCTGACTGCTCTTTAGAAGGCCAGATCCTGAAGATGAAACTCAAATCCTTTGGCCCACCTAATGAGAAGGAAGGAAGGACTCCCTGGAGAAGAGCCTAGTGCTGGGAATGATGGAGGGCAAAAGAAGAAGGGGATGGCAGAGAATGAGGTGGCTGGATGGAATCACTGAAGCAGTCGGCATGAGCTTAAATGGACTCCGGGGGATGGTGGAGGACAGGAAGGCCTGGAGGAACATTGTTGCGATGGGTCGGACACAACTTCACAACAAACAACAACAACAACAAATTTCTTGACCTGCCCTGCAGTCCAAAAAAGGAAAAATAAGAGCCAGATGTTGTAAGGATGTGCTAAGCCACACATGGAATGGGAGAGTTGTTCAGTGGGACTTTTTTTTTTTTTTTGCTCTAAATCCTGTCCAGCCAAGACCTTGCACACACACACACACACACATACACAAACAGAGAGAGAGAGAGAGAGAGAGAGAGAGACTGCTTGCCTTTGCAGTCCGCTCGAGTGCGAATGTATTCAATTGCATTCGGAAATGAATGGATGTATCAGCGTTCTCTCCTTGAACTCAACATGGCATGAAGAGATCCGATCTTTTCTGCTTCCTAAAATCCCCGGGCTTTTCATTTTATCCAATGCCTCCACATTTTGCCAGGAGGTGAGGAAGCGAGGAAAACGTCTTCTTTCTCCATACCTTTCTCCCCGTGCGGCTCGTTTTCGGGACCCCTGTTTGATTCAAAGCGGGGGGGCTTGATTCGTATAAAGATGGAAGAGAATATTTGTAGCTCAGGACTGTAAATCAAGGATTCCTTAGTGCTCTCTGAGACGTTTCAAGACCCAACTAGGGAACATAATCCATGCTAAAAGAGAGTGGAGTTTGTGGAGTGGAGGAGGAAGAGCGCTAAGGGGTCTTTGGTGATGAAGTCATGAAACCTGATGCCTTATAACAAGGCGTCTTAGGGTTCTCCTTCTGATTTGGGGCATCACCCTGTGATGGGATGCTTTAAAAAAGTCCTTCGTCCATCAGGGATTCAGCTCTCTCTGTCTCTGTCTCTCTCTGCCTCTTTCTCTGTCTCTGTCTCTGTCTCTCCCTCTCTCTCTGTCTCTCTTTCTCCGTCTCTCTGTCTCTCTCTGTCTCCATCTGTCTCTCTCTGTCTCCGTGTCTCTGTCTCTCTCTCTCTCTCTCTCTCTCCATCTCTGTCTCTCTCTGTCTCCATCTCTCTCTCTCTGTCTCTCTCTCTCTGTTTCTTCGTCTCTCTCTCTCTCTGTCTCTCTCTCTGTCTCCATTTCCATGTCTCTCTGTCTGTCTCTCTGTCTCTCTCTCTGTCTCTGTCTCTCTCTCTCTCTGTCTCCGTCTCTCTCTGTCTCTCTGTCTCTCTCCCTGTCTCTCCATTTTCATCTCTCTCTCTGTCTCTCTACGTCTCTGTCTCTCCGTCTCTCTCTCTCTCTCTGTCTCCGTGTCTCCGTGTCTCTGTCTCTGTATGTGTGTGTGTGTCTCTGTCTCTTTTTCTGTCTCTGTGTCTCTCTCTGTCTCTCTCTCTCTCTCTCTCTCTCTTTATCTCTCTGTCTGTCTGTCTCTCTCTCCTCTCTAGGAAGAAGAAGGAAAGGAAGACAGTGAAACACTGGAGTTGTATCAGCAGAGCTTGGGCGAATTGTTGCTGATGCTGGCTGGTGAGTGATAGGTTTGCCGTGTGATGCCAGGATGAGTCTGGAGGACAGGAGAAAACGGCTGGAGGTGGCCAGTGGTCCCTTCTGCTGCAAACCGGCCTATCAGTGAGGTCAAACTTGATTCTAGTGTCTAGGACCCTGGGAGATGTGAACGGCGGAGGGTGAGGGAAGAAGAAACCATGAGGGACGAGAGGAAGGGGAACTAAGCTAGTCCTCTCCGCAAACACCCTTTTCCTCTCGTTTTTTTCCCCTAAATCCAGCGGAACCTGCAGGAAGAAGACGAGAGTTGCTACACACTGAGGTACATTATGGCTCAAACCCAATCAGAATAGAGCTGGAGGGGACCTTGGAGGTCCTCTAGTCCAACCCCCTGCTCAGATAAGTGGCTGCCCACTCTCTCCTTAAAAACCCCCAGTGATGGAGCACCCGCAACTTTTGGAGGCAAGCCGTTCCACCGGCTGTAGTCCTCACTAAAACGATATAGGGCCGTGATGGCAAACATGTGCCACAGGTCCCGCAAGTACCCTTCCCCTGGAGTGAGGTGGGAATGGGGATTTTCCTGTATCCTTCCCCCAGGAGTGGGGAGGGAATGGGGATTTTGCAGTATCCTTCCCCTGGGGTGGGAATGGGGATTTTGCAGTATCCTTCCCCTGGAGTGCAGTGGGAATGGGGATTTTGCAGTATCCTTCCCCTGGAGTGCGGTGGGAATGGGGATTTTGCAGTATCCTTCCCCCAGGAGTGGGGAGGGAATGGGGATTTTGCAGTATCCTTCCCCTGGAATGAGGTGGGAATGGAGATTTTGCAGTATCCTTCCCCTGCCACGCCCACCAAGCCTTCCCCTCAGAACCGGTAGTAAAAAAAAATTGAATTCCACCACTGGAAGTGTCTCCGATCACTTCCATGCCAGCCCCATGGGCTTCCCAAGGGCTCGTTGGACAGGGCTGACTTGATGGACCCAGAGGTTGGTCCAATAAGGTCCTTCTGGATTGATTGATTGATTGATTGATTGGATTGATTCTTTAGGATTGATGGATGGATGACAATTCAAGGGCCTTTCCTGATCTCCCAATTCTCAAAAGGATTTGCAGTCAATTAAAAAGGAAATGGCTAAATCGTGAGTTTGTGTTTGTCTTGGCAGATCCAGACGCTGATGGGCCGAGCAGAGTATCTTAAAGAACAGATCAAGGTATTTGGGGGGAGGGAGGGAGGGGAGGAAGGAAAAGCTGCCCTCTGTTACCCTGCAAAGTAGGAGGCACCTTAAAACCTTGAGCGGAGGTGATTGGGAAAATAGGTGCGGTGGTAACGGATGGCTTGCCAGAAGCCTAAGCCTAGGAAATACGTGGGAGCTGAAAAATGGGAAGCTCAGTTCTTAAGTCAATTGGCCCGGATCTCTTTTGCAGATCAAGGAATCGCAGTGGGAAGCTGAGTCCATCGGAAATGAGGCTCTTTCGGATTCTGTGAAAAACTGTAAGTCTGGTCCCTTCCCCTTCCCCTTCCTTCCTTCCTTCCTTCCTTCCTTCCTTCCTTCCTTCCTTCCTTCCTTCCTTCCTTCCTTCCTTCCCATTCTTTCCTTCCCCCCTCCCTCCATATCTTATTTCCTTCCTTCCTTCCCCCCTCCCTCCCTTCTTATCCTTCCTTCCTGCCTGCCTGCCTCCCCATTCTTATCACTTTCCTTCCTTTCTTCCTTCCTTCCTTCCTTCCTCTCTCCATCCCCTTCCTTCCACCTTGCCCTCCCCTCCCCTGCTCTGTCAGCGCTAGCAAACTAGTTAACGTAGAGAACCAGGCTGGTGTATTAGTGAAGGCACCTCCTGGCTAGAAACTGGGAGACCACGAGTTCTAGTTCTGCGTTAATCATATAACATCCCCCTGGGCAACTTTGTGCAGGTCCCTCTCTCGCTGCCTGAAAGTGGCATGAAAACACTTTCGAATAACCTCACCAAGAAAAACTTAGAGAAAAAAACACAGAAAAAATTCAGGCTGTTGCCAGGAGAAGAAAAAAAATTCACTCAATTTGAGATCCGTTCGGGGCCAGCCACCTAGAATGCCAGCTTTAAAATTTGCTAAAACTAATCTATAATTCACATGGTTGGGGTGAGTGTGTGTTTTTTTTTAATGATTTCATTTCATGCTTCATCCAAATTCCTCTCCCCCCCACCTCCCCCCCCCCCCCGCCCCTCTTCTACCTTTTTTTAATGGATTCATCTCAGGACTTCATCTAAATTGCTTCCTTTCTTTTCTCTTCCCTTTTTTTCAGCCTGTACTTTACAGTGACCCATTGCCAGGAACTGGCCCGGGAGCTTCCATACCTCAACCAGCGAGCCGTGGACAATCCAAATTTACACCCCATTTTTGGGGGACTAAGAGTTGCTGGCCTAAAGCCGTGTCCCTCTGCAGATTCAGACGGATGGAGCAAACTCTGGGGAATCTGAAGTTTTGTAGACAGCCAAGTCTTGGTATGGAGTGGTTTATTTTTCCAGTTGGCAGAACCGAATTGAAGTGAGTCACCTTAGATCAGGGGTCCTCAAACTTGGCAACTTTAAGACTTGTGGACTTCAACTCCCAGAATTCTCCAGCCAGCATAGCTGGAGTTGAAATAGTTGAAATCCGCAAGTTTTTTTTTAAAATTTAATTTTATTAATTTTATTAAATATACAATTTAAAAACATTAGACTTGATGCGACTTGTCTGGTACATACTTTTCTAACACTTTTTCTTTCGTGTATATTACACTATAATATCATGCATATTCCAAATATATTTTTTGTACATTCAATCACACTTCAGTGACATACATATTCCCTTCGTTTCTATTCAAATCCAATTTATTCCTATCTAATATTTCTTAATTTAATTTAATTTATTTTTCTCCCCTTTTCTTCACTCTTGTTTCTAATTCTCTATCCCTACATTCCTCCTTTTTCTCTAGCCATTTATAAAATGTATTCCAGGTTACATGGAATTCCGATTCATCTTCATCTTTGAGCTGCATTGTTAACCTGTCCATTTCTGCAGAGGTCAATATTTTGTTAATTATTTCTACCTCCTGTGGGTTCTCACTACATTTCCAATTTTGTGTGAATGTCAACCTCATTGCCATTAGTATGTGTACCATAAGATATATTTCTTCTTTTGTCTAATTATCCCTTACTATACCCAGAAGGAAGAGTTCTGGCGTCATATCTATCGTCTTGTTTAAATCCACAAGGCTTAAAGCTGCCAAGTTTGAAGACCTCTGCCTTAGAGCCTAGCTATATCAAACATTTAAAGAGCAGGGAATAAGCTCAGGATACTTTCGTTGAAGTTGCGTAGCATATACTGTACTTACACAATGTTTACAATTGGGTGATGCCAGGAAGGTTCTTTCTGTGCATTATCCTGACTGAGGGAAGATGGAGAATCTTATAGAGAAATATCTTCATAAACTATTTTTGAATGCCTGCAAGTGTGTTTCTTCTTTTATTTACCATTGGGGAGGTGGGTGGTGGGTGGGAAACAGTGGTGGGACTTGAATAATTTAACAACCGGTTCTCTGGTTGAGTAGGGGTGGCCGGTGGGTCATGTGACTGGGTGGGTGACGTCATCATTGCAACCAGCCCCGTTTCCCAGCCAGCACTCGAGTCGGACAATGAGGAGGCTGGAGAAGATGTGGTGCCAGAGGTGGGGATTCAGCCAGGGCCTTCAGAACCTCCAGAAGCTCCTTTAAGTGAAGAGGACGAAGAGGAGGAGCCTCTTCTCGATGCACGGGCGCGCAGAGCTGCCAAAAAGCAGGAGTGGCTCCTCAGAAGGAGGTCTCCTCGAGAGTAAGACTTGGGGCTAATTGGCCACTCCCTTAGCCTATTTAAGGAAGAACTCCGACTGAAGCAATTTGCAGGGAACAACTTTGTTCACTCTCCTTCGCATCTGGATCTTCGTTCTCTTAGTTTTTTTCTGGGATCTTAGTCTCCTTAGTCTCCCAATGGGCAGCAGAGGGTTTGCTGGCTGCCAGAAAAAAAGCCTAGAAACTAGTGGATTGTGATTTCACTGAACTAGGGCTGCATAAAAATCTTGGTTTACGTAGGAAAAACCTGGATAACTAGAAATACACACACACACACACATATGTATATGTATATATGTGTGTGTGTGTGTATGTATATGTATATATCGTATGTAATCTCTTGGAATTTATTATAATCTGTG
This sequence comes from Coluber constrictor foxii, assembly GCA_038048745.1. Lineage (NCBI taxonomy): Eukaryota > Metazoa > Chordata > Lepidosauria > Squamata > Colubridae > Coluber > Coluber constrictor. Next base: position 21,625,468 of record CM075972.1, read on the forward strand.
TTTGTTCCTGTTAGGTAACCAAGCAAAGGATAATAAACACAGACAAGGTGAAATTAACTCTTTCTGTTTTGGGACAAGGGGCGTAAACGGTGTCTTTTTCCGCCACGTTCCTTCTCCGGTTACAATCGGAGCTGAACTTTCCTGGCTGTCACCTTCCTTGATTATCTGAATGTTAGGGAAAAGAATAGCTCGCCCGCGTCGGAACAGACAGCTGGGTCTCTTGATGTTTGCAGTTCCACTTCCTTGCAATCAGGAATTTCAAAAAAGCCTGAAGCAGCGGAGGAAGGAGGAGGAAAAACCGGATGAAATTTCTCAAATTCCTGACCTGAGAAACTGTTAAGGGGAAAAAATTGCCAGGTTGCAGAATTGACTGAAGTCTACTTTTGAGGGGTGCTCGATGCTCCCGGAGCTTGGCTGTTTTTTCTTGAAGACGTTTCAGTACCCAACCGGGTAACATCAACAGAGTTAGAAAGGACTGGGATTTAGAATAGAATATGGAGTAGAGTAGAGTAGAGTAGAGTAGAGTAGAGTAGAGTAGAGTAGAGTAGAGTAGAGTAGAGTAGAGTAGAAAATAGAATAGAGTATGGAATGGAATGGAAGAATGGAATGGAATGGAATGGAAGGGAAGGGAAGGGAAGGGAAGAGAAGAGAAGAGAAGAGGAGAGGAGAAGAGAAGAGAAGAGAAGAGAAGAGAAGAGAAGAGAAGAGAAGAGAAGAGAATAGATATTGTAATGAAGAAGAGAAGAGAAGATGGAATAGAGTAGAGTAAAGTAGAGTAGAGTAGAAATTAGAATAGAATAGAATATGGAAGAGAGGAGAGGAGAGGAAAGGAGAATAGAATATGGAGTAGAGTAGAGTAGAGTAGAGTAGAGTAGAGAAGAGAAGAGAAGAGGAGGAGAGGAGAGGAGAAGAGAAGAGAAGAGAAGAGAAGAGAAAAGGAGAAGAGAAGAGAAGAGAAGAGAAGAGAAGAGAAGAGAAGAGAAGAGAAGAGAAGAGAAGAGAAGAGAATTTTATTGGCCAAGTGTGATTGGACTCACAAGGAATTTGTCTTTGGTGCATACGTGCTCAGTGTACATAAAAGAAAAGATACATTCATCAAGAATCATAAGGTACAACACTTAATGATAGTCATAGGGTACAAATAAGCAATCAATTTTCTTGAAGACATTTCATTACCCAACTAAATATCAGCATCAGTGCTAGAAAGGATTGGAATTTGCGAAGGAGAAGGGAGGAAGGAGGAGGAGGAGGAGGCATTTCATTACCCAAAGTAGGTAACATCATGCTAGTCTTACCTTTTTTTCTCCATTTCTGTTCTTTATCCCGGGATTCACAACTAGGGTCTCTAAACAAGGGATTGTGGGACACAATGACAGATTGTGTGCAAAGAAGCTGTGTTCACCACTACTTAAGGTCATCCCTGCACGTGGTCAGCAAGTCACTTTCCGTGTCATCAGCTGGGCTGAAAGTCCGGCTCATTTCCGCGCGGCTGAAAATCATTTTCTGAAGATCCACCAACATTATGATTAATCCCAAATAATCCTAACAATGAATGGAGCAGCTGGAAAAGCAAAATTACTGTGGACGGCATCCAGAGATGTTAATATTTATCTCCTGGTTCTAAAATGGGAAAGGAGAGCAAATAAGGAGAGAGGGGGAGGGAAAAAAAGCAGTTAAAAGCCCAGATGGAAAATGCACAAAAAGTGGGGGAAATTGGTATTCTCCACCATGGAGGAACGGCGGGGGGGGGGGGGGGGGAGAGACTGTCAGAATTTTACTGAGCTGGACAAACTGACTTCTCGGATTAGAGAAAGATCATTATTGAGTTTTTATCAATGACTGGAAATCCTTGATGGACATTTTGCGTAAAAAAAGAAGATTTTGTGACTTACAGAAGGGGATTTTATGATATAATCTTAGAGAGAGAGACGTTTGATTTGATTTGCATATATAACTACCAAAAGGAAGATTGGAAGCATTTTCCTCTCTCTCTCTCTCTCCTCTCTCTCTCTCTCTGCCCCTTTCTCCCCCCCCCCCCCTCTCTCTCTCTCTCTCATTCCTCTATCATTTATCATCTAACTAGGGACTAGAACTCACAATCTCCTCCTGATTGGCTCAAAGTCATTCAAGTGCTTTTGTGCCTAAGGCAGGAGAACTAGAACTCACAATCTGGTAATTGGCCAAAACTCACCCAGCCAACTTTCATGCTTAAAGCGGGACTAGAACTCACTGTTTCTTAGTAATTGGCCCAAAGTCACCCAGCCAGCTTTCATGCCTAAAGTGGGATTAGAACTCACTGTCTCCTAGTAATTGGCCTAAAATCACCCAGCCAGCTTTCATGCTTAAGGCAGGACTAGAACTCACTGTCTCCTAGTAATTGGCTCAAAGTCACCCAGCTGGCGTTCACGCATAAGGTGGGACTAGAACGCACAGTCTCCTAGTGATTGGCCCAAAATCACTTGATTGGCTTTAATGTCTAAGGTGGGACTAGAACTCACAGTCTCCTAGTGATCTGTCCAAAGTCACCCAGCTGGTTTTCATGTCTAAGACAGGACTAGAACTCCCCATCTGTTCATTTCCAAACCAGTATCTTAACCTGTACACCAAACCTAGCCGTAGCTCAGTCTGTGTGGCGTACCTTCCATCCGAGATACCCAACCTCAGATTTAAGAGTCCACGTCGCAAGGATCGACCTGTCGATTCCCATGAACCGTCCTCAAACCGTCGTTGCTAAAAAGGCAGACCGAGAGAGAGCCCGAAATTCCATGATTCTTTTCGTTGCAGTGACGTTAACCTTGATCGGAGTGGGGTTAGCCTGCTGCCTTCAAGTCATGCTCCCCGCAGCAGCCAAGTCACACTCTGGTCTGCCAGAACTGGCACGATCCTGGCTTATTCGGGGGCCTGTCTCCTCTGTTTTTCCTCTGCTAGCTCTTGCATGAAAACTCAGGGATGTGACAGGGAGACTCTGACTTCCCTTGCAAACTGGCCTCAGCCTCCATGGGGCAGATTATCTTTCCCAGACCGAAGAACATGTGCTGGCTTCCTTTTCTTACAACCGGAGGTCATGTTGGCTCCTAAAATAAATCAAGCAAGCATCACATGGTCTCCGCAGCGAAGTTGTCAGAAGGGTTATGGGGGGGGGGAGCAAACAGAAATGGAGGGGGGAGATGTTTGGGATGAGAAGAGCCTCCATAACTTTTTTTTTTAAAAAAAGGACCCCATGGAAGTCACAAACAAGAGGGGGGAAGCAGGAGGGAGAATTAGAAACCCATCAAATTAACAGCTCTCGCCCAACCAGGGAGCCTAAACTCTCCAATGTGTCAAGAGTGAGGATTTAAGTTCTTTCTCCTCCTCCTCCTCCTTCTCCTTCTCCTTCTCCTTCTTTTCCTTCTCCTTCTTCTCCTCCTTCTCCTTCTCCTCCTTCTCCTTCTCCTTCTCTTTCTTCTTCTTCTCCCCCTCCTCCTCCTCCTTCTCCTTCTCCTCCTTCTCCTCCTTCTCCTTCTCCTTCTCTTTCTCCTCCTCCTCCTCCTCCTCCTCCTCCTCCTTCTCCTTCTCCTTCTCCTTCTCCTCCTCCTCCTTCTTCTTCTCCTCCTCCTCCTCCTCCTTCTCCTTCTCCTTCTCCTTCTCTTTCTTCTTCTTCTCCCCCTCCTCCTCCTCCTCCTCCTCCTTCTCCTTCTCCTTCTCCTTCTCTTTCTTCTTCTTCTTCTCCTCCTCCTCCTCCTCCTTCTCCTTCTCCTCCTCCTCCTCCTCCTTCTTCTCCTTCTCCTCCTCCTCCTCCTTCTCCTTCTCTTTCTTCTTCTTCTTTTGTAATTTTTTTTAATTTTAATTCAAACAATCCATCTTCCATTGAAGTGTATGTCATCTGGATGCAAATATTTTGTGCAATCACAGTTAAAGTTTACAGCCATGTTCATTATTTAATCTATTCTTAGCTTAATACCAATACGTTAAATATCTAATATTATGACAATCCTCTTATTAATTTATTTGACTCTATTAACTCTATCAATGCATTTTCTATATTTCACTCATCTATTTTTATTTCTAATTTTTATGCTTATTCTCTATAACCATCGGTAAAATAATTCCCACACAGTATAATATTCGGTTTGTCCTTTCTCTTCAATTGCCAATGTTGACCTATCCATTTCTGCACATACTAGTATTTCCCTAATCACATTCTCCTCTGTAGGGATCTTTTTTCATTTTTCCAACTTCGTGCAAATACAATTCTAGCTGCGGTTTGAGTCTTTTCATAATTCGATTTCCAAGTCCATTTTTGGCACCTGCTGTATTCGGCCACCCTCCTCGTCTCTCGTGCCAAACAGCTGGTTCAACCCACTTTTTTCCCCCAAGAATGGCCACTAATGAACTACACCAGTTTTGTCCAAGCTATTAGGAGTACTGTTTTGTGAATAAAAAACATCTGGTCTTTAAAGGAACTCTTGGATGCCAAATACAGGAAATGAAGAACTGGGGGGAAGAGTGACAGTTCAAAAAAAAAAAAGTCAAAACTTTATTAGAGCTCATTAAAATGCTTTCCTGTCCTTCCGGTCTTTGTGTAGAGTTTGTTATTAAAGGGTTTGTGTTTGGTGTTCTTTCATACAATTGGGATTTTTGGGAAGAATTGTTGCAGAAGTTCACAATTCGTTGATTGCCCAATTAAATATCCCCATCGTTTTAGAGGCAGAAGTTGGCCATCCTCAGATTGCGCTGAAAACATTTTAATTATTTCTTCGGTTGAAATTTATATGGCCACCCCATGCCCAATCAACCGTGATTCTAGCTGGCTATCGATTTAAAAACGCCACAAATCCTATGGTACTAAAACCAACATGATTGTTTTAAGTAATGATGTCAGACGAAGTCTGGACAAATTCTGGCTGATGTAGGAAAAATATAATGTATATCATTTATAATACAACATATATCTAATCTTATAATGCTTACAACATATAATACTTATAACAGTTTGTTTAGTGACTATTCAAACTTACTACATCAGAAGAGTAGAGTAGAGTAGAGTAGAGTAGAGTAGAGTAGAGTAGAGTAGAGTAGAGTAGAGTAGAGTAGAGTAGATTGCAGTAGCATTGCAATAGTCCTGTCTGGACGACTGCAACACTCTCTACATGGGGCTCCCCTTGAAGGGCACCCGGAGGCTCCAACTGGTCCAGAATGCGGCCACAAGGGTGATTATGAGTGCAACTCAACGCATCCATGTGACACCTCTCCTGCGCGAGCTGCACTGGCTCTCAGTGGTCTTCCAGGTGCGGTTCAAGGTGTGGGTCACCATCTTTGGTGATTTAGGACCCAGCTATCTACGGGGCCGCCTTCTGCCACCGATGGCCTCCCACCGACCAACACGCTCCCACAGAGAGGGACTCCTCAGGGTGCCATCAGTTAAACAATGTAGACTGGTGACCCCCAGGGGGAGCGCTTTCTCTGTGGGGGCACCCTCCCTCTGGAATGAACTGCCCGCCGGGATACGTATGATTCCCGACCTGCGTACCTTTCGCCGTGCCCTTAAGACCCTGCTATTTCAATAGGCTGGACTGGCGTAATGAAATCGGAATGGGGTATTTGGGAGTTGTAATGTAACGGCCGAAATATTTAATCTATTTTTTAAACCGTTTTAAATTTTGTATTTTTACATTGTTTTATGATGGCTGTACACTGCTCTGAGTCCTTCGGGAGAAGGGCGGTATAAAAATCTAATAAATACTAAATACTAGATGGTATGATTAAGCAACATATGATTTTTTTTTTTAAAAATAAAATAAACGGGGCCGAAGATGATTGGGTTATATTTGGGTCACCCAAACCTAGCCATCAGGTATCATCAAATCAGGTCACTTTCTCCTGGGCCTGATCTGGTTTTGGAAATTGTCTGTTGCTTCTTCGAATTCCTTCCAATTTGCCATTCGAAGCTTTTCCCTTGGAAGAGCCCTCTTACCACCCATCGAACCTTCTCGTGATGAAATGCTCCTTTGCTCTGCTTGAGAATGATCTTTTTTTTAAAAAAAAACAGACCGATAGAAAATGTATGTCAGAAGAAAGCTGCCTGGAGTATTTTTAGCTGCCTTTCCCCCCCCCCCCCCCCTAATTCTCTCTCTCGGTTGGGGGAAAGAAAACCCAAACCAAAACAATTCATTTAAAACTCTTGCCAGCTTGTTTTTGCCAGCACTGACAAAGCAGAATTATTGGGCAGAATACTTCTGCAAAAGGAAGAAGCTCAGTTAAGGTTTTCAAAAGGAGACCAATATCCATGTCTTCCAAAAATATAAAACAAAATAAAATGATGAATTGTCCCTTTCATATATCGTGACCAGTTGCCCATCCTTGGATCGTTTGCTGTAAGATTTGCATTTGAGCTGCAAACCTTCATGAGGCTGAGGATGAGGTAGAAAGCAATTTCGTGGGAGGAAGCAATGATGTTTTAAAAAGTGGCTCAGAGTTCGTTATCTGGGCCCGGTGCGGGGAGCAGAAGAAAAAAAAAAAGATCAAGGAAAAAAAAAGAAAGAAAGAAAGATCAAGTTTATTCCATCGCTCGCTCTGGGAGTGATTCATATCAGGAAGTGGTATCGCCTTTATTTTTAGAGCAGACAATTCGCAAGATCCCTCAGGTCCTCGGCACGGCTTGTACGAAAAGCAGCTGCGCTGATCATGACAAAGGCACACACACACAAAAAATAAAAATGCATTTTTTTCCCCTCCAAAAAAATAATCAATCCCCCCAGATCTGTCTTGAGGTACTACTTTTATTAGGTCAAATCTAGGCTTAACCTCTCTGCAATCTTGGCATTTCCAAAAATATTCCGTCGAGCAGGATTATGGTAAATCCAGGAAAAAAAGGGTTGTAGGGGGGAAAAAAATAAACATAAGGTTGCTTTAAAAAAAACACAAAAACTCATCGTTGGGAATATCCCATCGTTGGGAATAGCTGCTAATGTTTAGACTATTTTCATCCTTTTCAAAACACAGAGATCCCTGGATAGATGGGGAATCTGATACAGATACAGTAACCAGTTGGAAGGGACCTTGGGGGTCATCTAGTCCAACCCCCTGGTTAGGCAGGAGACGTAAACTAGATTCGAACCACCTGATTTGCTGACCCCTTTCTGATCGACAAGTTCAGTGTCTTAGCCACTGAGCCAACGCTAATGTGCATCTAAGACTGGGGTTTTTTCCCCCTGCTGTTCAATTGTGTTTGATTCTGTGGATTTTTTTTTTTTAGGTTTGCCCTTGCCTCCTTCTTAGGGCTGAGAGAGAATGACTGGCTCAAGGTCATCCAGCTGGCTTGGTGCCTTAAAATGGGACTAGAACTCACACTCCTGGTGTCTAGTTTGGTGCCTTAAACACTCCAAACAAGCTGGCTCTCTATAATAAGCTAATAATATATAGGCCTGATTTCACATCCCCTCGTTTGTTCCCCCCCCCCCGCCCCCAATCTGCTTTCATCTTTTCCCCTCTGGATTGTTAATCATCTCTTGCTTGGGAAGGCTTGCAGCTGTTTTAGAAACCTTCCGTTGACTGAATCGTCACTTTCAGGACATCATCTGGATTTTTCTTTCTATGTTTAGTGCACTAAGCCAGGAAGGCATTCTCAGAGGACTCTGAAATGAGCGTCTGTTGGCAACCAACTCATTAGCACTGAGGAAGAGCGAGAAGCCAAGTTTTTGGACCCGGCGCCGAAAGTTCGTGAAGCTCACTACGTAGAGTCCAAGTCAATAGAATAGAATAGAATATGGAGTAGAGTAGAGTAGAAAATAGAATAGAATATGGAATGGAGTGGAGTGGAGTGGAGTGGAGTGGAGTGGAGTGGAGTGGAGTGGAGTGGAGTGGAGTAGAATGGAATGGAATAGAATAGAATAGAATAGAATAGAATAGAATAGAATAGAATAGAATAGAATAGAATAGAATAGAATAGAATAGAATAGAATAGAACATGGAATAGAGTAGAGTAGAATAGAATAGAGTAGAAATTAGAATAGAATAGAATATGGAAGAGAGGAGAGGAGAGGAGAGGAGAGGAGAGGAGAGGAGAGGAGAGGAGAGGAGAGGAGAGGAGAGGAAAATAGAATATGGAGTAGAGTAGAGTAGAGTAGAGTAGAGTAGAGTAGAGAAGAGAAGAGAAGAGAAGAGAAGAGAAGAGAAGAGAAGAGAAGAGAAGAGAAGAGAAGAGAAGAGAAGAGAAGAGAAGAGAAGAGAAATTAGAATAGAATAGAATATGGAAGAGAGGAGAGAAGAGGAGAGGAGAGGAGAGGAGAGGAGAGGAGAGGAGAGGAGAGGAGAGGAGAGGAGAGGAGAGGAGAGGAGAATATGGAGTAGAGAAGAGAAGAGAAGAGAAGAGAAGAGAAGAGAAGAGAAGAGAAGAGAAGAGAAGAGAAGAGAAGAGAAGAGAAGAGAAGAGAAGAGAAGAGAATTCTTTATATATCAAAACTTTCCACAATATCTCCCATTAGTCTCAGCTAGTTTCTTTGGGGGCAAGCCATGTTCTTTACTGCAAGGGGTATATAACCTGATGTTGGAGAGCAACCCGTCCTAGTTGGGAGAAGGAGTCAAGCAGGGAATTAGTCTGGACTCATTCCATATACACAAAAAGCAAGGTCTGACCCAACCTTGAATATCTTGGAGCCTTAGCTGGTCTTTCCCAGGCAAAAGCTGCTAATCTTGGGAGATTCCTGTATGACAGGCAGAGAACCATACGGTAGCTAGTTTGAACTCCACAGACCTGTGGATCCGGTTATGATCTCCTGACACTTGATGACATGAACACAGATGGGAAGATTTTCTGTTGAGAGGTTTCCACCATAATTTCATCAGTCAATAGTGAGGAATAAAGTGCAGTGCCCTGTAATGAGGCATTTATCCCGTTGGAAAGTTCTGTTCCTAATTTAACCAATGGACAGGTAGATCACTAGAACTTGTGAAGGCTATCAAAGGTCAAATGACATGCCTCCTTTCTCCAGGAATATTTGTGAAAGGATATACCTTAAGGAAACATCAACTACCTTCATGAGAAACTCACCTGTTATTAATTTAAGATCTCGAAGGTCATCTAGTCCAACCTCCTACTCAATGCCATTTCTGATAGATGGCAGTCCAGTCTCTTCTTGAAAGCTTCCAGTGATGGAGCTCCCACAACTTCTGAAGGCAACTTCTATTCCATGGGTTGATTGTTTTTCACCGTCAAAAAATTCCTCCTTATTTCTAGTTGAATCTCTCCTTGATCAGTTTCCATCCGGTTATTCCTTACCTGGCCTTCAGGTGCCTTGGAAAATAGCTTGACCCCTCCTCTTTGTGGCAGCAACTCAAATATTAGAAGTCTGCTATCATGTCTCCCCTGTCCTTCTCTTCACTAGACTAGCCATGGCCCAGTTCCTTCAACCGTTCTTCATATGTTTTAGTCTCCGGTCCCCTAATCATCCTGGTTGCTCTGCACTTTTTCTAGAGTCTCAACATCTTTTTCATAATGTGGTGACCAAAATTGGATGCAGTATTCCAAGTGTGGTCTTACTAAGGCTTTATAGTGGGGTACTAATACCTCACATGATTTTGATTCAATCCCTCTGTTAATGCACTTTAGGATTGCATTGGCTTTTTCGGCTGCTGCAACACACTGCTGGCTCATAGTTAACGGATTGTCCACTAGGACTCCAAGTTCTTTTAGGATTGAAGCAGGGGTGGAAATTTTGAGTAGTTCAGAAAACCGGCAAATAACCACCTCTGGCTGGTCCCAGAGTGGGGAGGGAATGTAGATTTTGCAATATCCTTCCTTCAGGAGTGGGGAGGGAATGGGGATTTTGCAATATCCTTCATCCAGGAGTGGGGAGGGAATGGGGATTTTGCAATATCCTTCCTTCAGGAGTGGGGAGGGAATGGGGATTTTGCAATATCCTTCATCCAGGAGTGGGGAGGGAATGGGGATTTTGCAATATCCTTCCCCCAGGAGTGGGGAGCGAATGGGGATTTTGCAATATCCTTCATCCAGGAGTGGGGAGGAATGGGGATTTTGCAATATCCTTCACCCAGGAGTGGGGAGGGAATGGGGATTTTGCAATATCCTTCACCCAGGAGTGGGGAGGGAATGGGGACTTTGCAATATCCTTCACCCAGGAGTGGGGAAGGAATGGGGATTTTGCAATATCCTTCACCCAGGAGTGGGGAGGGAATGGGGATTTTGCAGTAACCTTCCCATCCCACACCCACCAAGCCACGCCCACAGAACCGATAGTAAAAAAATTGAATTTCACCGCAGGGTTGAAGTTAGAAATTGTATAATTATGATGTAGGGTCTATGCTCGAATTTGTGACCTCCAAGATTGCTAAGCCACTCGGCGTGTGCCTTTGCGTGTGTAACTGTTTGTTAGTCTTGTGCTGATGGTGGCATTTGTCTTAGCCCTTAATAGGAGAGAGACAGCCTGTGTTTAGACTCCGGATCTACAACATCTTTGCTGCAAGGGAACAACAGGACAAAGGAATGCATAGAAGCTTGGTCTTTATTCCACCAAATCGAACAGTACCATGGAAAAAAAAGAAGGGAAGCATCGAAGGTCGAGGGTCAAAGAATACTGCATAGTCACGTTACAACATAAAGATTGCCACGCTTGTTACACAGGTAATTATACCCTTCCCGCTAGTTGTTGAATCACGACAGTGAGAAGGTCCCAGGAGGATGTATTGTTAGACATTGAAACAGAGCACAAAAACGCCTACTGGATTATGGTTGATTAAGCACCAACCAAAGAGACCTTCATCCTTGTATGGCTTGAGGGGTAGAATGAGAGGCCCAAGCTGTGTTTTCTCCACCTGGAAAATAGGGGGAACGATGGAATTGGGCTTTCTGAAATTCTGGAAGTTCTGATTCATAGTAGGGAACTACGGCAGAGGAAGGGGGTGGGATTTTCTCTTGCCTCCAAGCCCTTGAACTGGAAGACATACAAGTGGCCAAGCCACCTAATTTACAAGACTCGGAACTTCTCTTGGCAAGGGTTCCTTTGCTGCTTCAGCCTCTTTCTTCAAGAAGTCCCCTCTTCAAATTGGGGAGAGTGTGTGTGTGTGTGTAAGAGAGAGTTGTGTGTGGGTGTGTGGTGCACATTCATTTCAGTACACAGCCAGGACGACTCCCGGGATAGTAAATGGCTCTTATCCTTCTCCATCAAAAGGTTGATGGAAGCTAGACTGTCTAACATGTATGAGGAAAGGGAGAAGGTCGGAGAGAGGTAGCACTTCAAGGTGGACCGTGGTAAGGGAAGGGGTGGGGAGGGTCAAACAACAGATGGTTCTAACCTGAGACAGGTACGCACACCTCATGTCCACTGAAGAGGGATGGAAAGAGGAAGATCTACATTACAAGGGAGGGGATTTGGGCTGCAAAGAAAATATTCAGCTCAGGCACACGCGCACACAAGGAACACAAACTCGTTGGGCGTCTGTTGGGTCTTTCTCATCGACTAGGGTCAGCCTTGCCCCCTCACAGACCACCCCACCCCACCCCACTCACACGGGTCCCAAGTTGACCAGCTGGGATCAAGAGGCAGCATGGAGTCACATGACGGTGCATTTCTCAGCGGACTGCTTCAGGTCATCTATGGTGGCTTGGGCTTTGTCCTTCAAGGAATCTAGGTCTAGGTTCTGGATGTTGGTCAGCTGTCCGATAACAGAGTCCTTTTCCTCTTCTTCCTCGTTGTCTTGTTCTATCATCTTGGCCAGCTCCTTAGGCAGCTCCACATCACCCCCCACTAGCTGGATCTGGTTGTCATCGGTTTCATTCTAGAGAAAAGAAGGTTAATTGATCCTTCTGACTCAGGAGAAGCAAATTGTTCTCATCCGGCTACCCAAACACGACAAACCCTCTGATGTAAACACAAAAGATTCCTTTATTAGGAATGCCAGCAGCACCGGCAAAAAGTTTATCTCGCAGGCTAACATCTATTCATCTCCGCCCCCTGCCTTTTATTCATATAAGTGGGCCTTCGCCAGCAGCGGTGACTCTTCTGTCTCAAGGACCAGCCCATAGATTTCCACTGCTCTCCTCTCCTCTGCCTTCTGCACATCTGCACCTCAGGCATTGGACCCAGCTGTTCCTCCTCTTCCTCATCTGCCACCTCCAGACCTGGGGGCTGTTGACTCTCCATCTGAGGGTTGACGGACAGCCCAGGCTACACCTCTGTGTCTCCCCCTCCCCCCTCTCTGCCAGCTCCATTCCCTCTTCCCCCTTGGAGCACTCAGGTTGCCCTGATGGTGACCCCAACTCCCACGCTGCCTCCTCCTCCACTGATTCAGCTGCTGGAGGGACCACAACACAAATCCCATCGATGGCGGTAAGTCTCAGCAAGAGGCAATTCTGGTAGGTCTCGACATACGACCGTAATTGAGACCACAACGTCTCCTATTAAAGCAACATAGTTGTTCCGTGAGTCATGCCTCATTTTACAACCTTTCCCGTCATGTGGATCGCTGTGGTCATTGAGCGAATCATGTGGTCACAAAGCAATTCCAGCTTTCCTTGTTGACTTTGTTGGTCAGCAGCTAACTGGGACAAGTGACAATCACAGAAAGACAGTGTGTTTCCTAACTTCTGGTGAGCCCAGAAGGCCCGAAAATCAACCGGCTGGTGCACGCATGCATGCCGGAGCTGAGCTCGCGTGCCCACCGATATGGCTCCGCATGCCACCTGTGGCACCCGTGCCATAGGTTCGCCATCACAGTGCTATACTATTTCAATCCAGTCTCTTCCCGATTTTGGACTCTGGGCGATCTATTGATTATCCTATTAGCTGCATTCACACAGTCGTCTAGATTAACCAAGTCGGCTAGAGTTTTAATGGCAGCATTCATACAACCAGTCAACTTGGTTAGGGTTAATCTTCTCTCTGGCTTGGTACCCTGTGTGAATTCTGATGTGGGTCAGTTCCACAACCTGATGGCAGCCTGCCTGCTGCCACCTTAGAAAAAAGGACCCCATTGACATATAAAAACACACACACAAAATCTTCTCCCTGATGTAAGAGACGCTTGCAAATGTTAGATGTAGGGTTGCAGACGGATGACTAAATGCCAGGTATAAAAATAGGCCATTTTGTCAGATTTCAGCCTGGGGGCAAACCCCAATAAATACGGTTAGTGAAACAAATAGAGTGGAAACAAACTGCATTTATCATAAGCTCCATTGATTCGGACAGGGCCAGTTAGGAACGCAATTATAAACATAATTGGATTGTCCTAATTGTGTCTGTTCTTGAAAACAAAAATCAGTCAACGGGTAGAATATACCTCTGGATATATTCTCCAACTTCTGGATGGCCCAACTATGCTCAACTTCCAACCCATTGGGTAGCCCCAAAAATGCAACTGATTTAAACTGGAATAAATCACCAGTTCAGTTCAGCCAAAAGGATTTCCTAGGATACATTTTGCTCCTTAGCTAAGAAGCTTCATTTTTGCCTGAATGGTGGGGAGATAGAGGGATAGGTTCTGAACTTATCCTTCCCTCTCCCCATCATCCAATCTCAACTGATGAAGCTTCTTAGATAAGAAGCAAAGCATCTTCTCTAAAGCACCCAAAGTCCAAACAAGGAATAATGGATGGAAACTGAACAAGGAGAGATTCAACCTGGAAATAAGGAGGAATTTCCTGACAGTGAGAATAATCAACCGATGGAACAGAAGTTGCCTTCGGAAGTTGTGGGAGCTTCATCACTGGAGGCTTTTAAGACAACACTGGACTGCCCTCTGTCAGAAATGGTGTAGGGTCTCCTGCTTGGACTATGTCTATATCTTCTTCTTCCTCCTCAAAAAACAGCCCAGTTGCCTTTTATTTTAATTTTTTAAAAAAGCAATTTTGAGTCAGCTATGACCTGGATGACTGAGAATCTCCATTGACATTCGCAAGACAATGTTTCTCAAACTTGGCAATTCTATGATCTTAAATGACTGGAGACGTCTGGGAGCTGAGATCCACCAGTCTTCCAGGAGCCACATCCCTACAGTGTTCTCTACATCATTTTCCCCAGAGGGAATAGAATAGAATGGACTAATAGAATAGAATAGAATAGAATAGAATAGAATAGAATAGAATAGAATAGAATAGAATAGAATAGAATAGAATAGAATAGAATAGAATAGAATAGAATAGAATAGAATAGAATAGAATAGAATAGAATAACAGAGTTGGAAGGGACCTTGGAGGTCTTCTAGTCCAACCCCCTGCTTAGGCAGGAAACACTACACCCCTTCAGACAAAGGGTTGTCCAATCTCTTCTTAAAAACTTCCAGTGTTGGAACATTCACAACTTCTGGAGGCAAGTTCTCCCATTGATTAATTGTTCTCACTGTCAGGAAATTTCTCCTTAGTTCTAACTTGCTTCTCTCCTTGATGAGTTTCCATCCGTTGCTTCTTGTCCTGCCCTCAGGTGCTTTGGAGAATAGCTTGACTCCCTCTTCTTTGGGGCAGCCCTGAGATATTGGAAGACTGCTATCATGTCACCCCTAGTCTTTCTTTTCATCCCAAACAGCACCCTACCTATTGAAAAGATGCTATTTGTTCAGGGGATCTAAATGGTCTCTATCTCTACGCAATAAATCTCTACCTCTTGGGGGCCTTTGGACCATGTCCAAGGCCCACATTTTTCAAAGGGACAAGAGTGTTGATGGATGTTGGGGGGGGCACCATTTTGGTTTTAACTCTCCCCTTGCAGTGTCTTCTGCTGCTGTCTTTGGTTTTTTAAAAAAACTAAACTATTCCTCTTGCAAGTGGCAGCTACCCTGGTTGACGTCTTCGTAAGGCGTAGAGATTCGTAAGGATCTTGTCCTCTTTCTGTCTTCAACTGACGGTAGAGGACGCCCACATCGACTCGCTTTGGGAAACTGGGAAGTTGTGTTTATTTCTGTTTACTTATTTCCAATATTTGCACAAGTACCTCAGAGGGACATTTTTGGTGCACTGTGGTATAAATTATAAAGTATAAAGGGATGTGATGGCTCAGTGGCTAAGACGCTGAGCTTGTCGATCGAAAGGTCAGCAGTTCAGCGGTTCGAGTCCCTAGTGCTGCGTAACGGGGTGAGCTCCCTGACTTGTCCCAGCTTCTGCCAACCTAGCAGTTCGAATGCACGTAAAAAATGCAAGTAGAAAAATAGGAACCACCTTTGGTGGGAAAGTAAGAGCATTCCATGCACCTTTGGCATTGAATCATGCCGGCCACATGACCACAGAGACGTCTTCGGACAGCGCTGGCTTTGAAACAGAGATGAGCACCACCCCCTAGAGTCGGGAACAACTAGCACGCATGTGATGGGGGAACCTTTACCTTTTAACTTTTAGAATAAATTAAAACCATGCACTATGACTTACTTCTGGTGTTCTGCAGCATAAGTTAAAACTATGTAATATAATATCCAACTCAAAATCAGGCAGCAAAAATGCCACTGAAGGGCCTAGGTAGAATTAAATCAAAAGAAACCAGAGAGGGAATTGTAATCGCGGGAAACTTCTAAACAGAATGCTCCCGGTTGAAGATTTTATTCACTAGCAATCGGGTTGAATTAATCCTTCAGTTCAAATCGTCAAATAGAATCAAGTGTCTTAGAATCAAGGCCTTAACTTACAACTGTTTGTTTGGGGTGACTAGCTAACTAGGGGATTCTGGGAGTTGGAATCCACCAATGTTAAAGTTGCCTATATTGAAAAACTGATCTCAACTTTAACCCCCCCCCCCCCCACCAAAAAATGGGGATTAATTGGAGGTCTCTGCAGGGTATGGCCTGCAACCCAAGATTCTCCATAACCCATTTTGGACATTATCGTTATTTATTTATTTTATTCATTACATTTACCCCGTCTTACAATGAGGTAACTCTGGGCATCTTACAATATTAAAAAGATAAAATTAGACAAAACCTACAGACAATATAAATACTATAAAAATCCCAAATATTCAACCCTAATTAAAAGATGGGGGGAGGGAGTAGGATGAGGAGGGGGGAGAGGATTATTGTCTATGTATTTGTTGGGAACCTATTCTATTGTAGCATAAAGCAGCATACCATGTTTCCCTGAAAATAAGACCCTGTCTTATATTTTTTTGAACCCTGAAATAAGCGCTTGGCCTTATCGCCATGCACCCAAAAGCCCGATTGGGCTTATTATCAGGGAATGTCTTATTTTGGGGGGAAACGGGGTAATTTCTTGACTTTGAGTGCAAAGTTTCACTATAGTACAGTTGTGTTAGGGCAGAGGTCTCATCCAACCTTGGGAACTTTAAGGCTTGTGGACTTCAATTCCCAGAATTCCTCCCAGTTCTGGGAGTTGAAGTCCATAAGTCTTAAAATTCCCAAGATCGGAGAGCCCTGATGCAGAGAAGCTCCCTAAAGGAACCAGACGGAGGTCCCTGAAGGCTTCACTCCATACCTTGGGTAGTTTGTATTTGTCACGGAAGTGAGTCCGCAGCGTAGCACGCTCCGCCTTCTTCTGGGCAAACTCGGCATCACGTTCCATCCTGCAAAAAGTCACGAGGAGAAAGAAATTGATTTCAACCAATGAATAGGCCTGCCTATGTAAACGATGTAAACAATGCCTATATAAATGATGCAAACGATCCAAACAGACTTGGATCGTTTGTGGCAATGTAAGAATTCTAAACTGATGACTCGCTTAATTCCACCCTCTCACTTCTGGCTTCTCTTCTCCTACAATAATCAATGTTTTCATAGCAAGGCAACAATCCCATATCCTTGTAAGGAAAGTTGTTGATTCTCCAGATATTGTTGAAGTACAATCCCCAGCACTTCCATGGTTAGAACCCCAAGATGAGCTTCAAAGAACTTCAAAATCCAAGACCATCAACAGGATTCAACTGAAGAATAACCTCAGTATAATAATCAGCAAACTTGACCTAAACACATAGCCTCAAAGCTGGGAGGAACAGTCAGATCTGAACAGTAAAACCACACTTGGAATATTGCATCACGTTTGGTCCACCATGATTTTTAAAAGTTGTTGTGACTCTAGAAAAAGCAACGGAGAAGAGCAACAAAGATGATTAGGAGGCTAAACTATATGAAGAATGGTTGCAGGGATTGGGCATGTCTAGTTTAATTCAAGAAAGGATCAGGGGTGGCGTGTTAGCAGTAATCTGATATCTGTTGGGCTGCCCCAAAGAAAAGGGAGTCAAGCTATTCTCCAAAGCACCTGAGGGTAGGACAAGAAATAATGGATGGAAACTCATCAAGGAGAGAAGCAACTTAGAACTAAGGAGAAATTTCCTGACAGTTGGGATAATTAACCAATGGAAAAGTTTGCCTCCAGAAGTTGTGGAAGCTCCATCACTGGAGGTCTTCAAGAAGATTGGACAGCCATTTGTGTGAAATGATATAGGGTTTCTGCTTGATCGGGGGTTGGAGTAGAAGACCTCTGAGATCCCTCCCAACTCTGTACTTCTGTTCTGCTATATGGCCTTTAAAGCCTTACGAAAGGCGAACGGGGTCAGAGCCATTCTGCTTCCTAGAGGGCAGATAGAGAGGAGGCAGGATGTCAGGTTCCGAGAAGATGGAATCGCTTGATGGAAGAGACCTGGAGCATGGCCTCCCTGCTTGATCTGGAGGGGCGAGCCAAAATGATGGGAAGACATGCGGGCAGTCCCACAAATAGCTTGGGCCTATTATTAGCAAATGTGCTCCAGTTGGCAAGCTAGCCCAATATTGCCAGAGGACGACTACATGGGAACAGAACGATTTCCCAAAGGAGACTGTTATCCAGGCCAGTGTGAAGTTAATCAAAAGATATGGACAAAAAGTCACATTAATTAAGCAACAAAACTTGGCTTAGTTACTGAGAAATAATTGCCTGCCCTCTTTCTCTACTCCTATCCAATCGTTGCTGAAGGAGAATTGTTGTCTTACACGCTGCCTACATACAAGTGTGTGTGCGTGCATGTAGGTGGGTGGGTGGAGATCCAATCTGGCTTGTAAAAGAGCTTATTGTGATCATTTTACATTGTCTCCCCTCTATTGATATGGTAAGTATTATTTCTTATTATTTATCTATGCCCAAGATGGAATCCCAGTTTCTGTATTATGCAACCCAGCATGCCTAACCTCACATGAGGTTCAATCGTCACCCCAGGCTCTTACATGGTTCGATGATCACACATCCCTAACAAACCTTCATAGAAATGATGAACAAAATCCCAAGTTTGTAGACTGAAACAATGAAGAAGTAAGAGGCAAGACTCGCTAGGTATAAAGTGATAAGCAAACAAATCCTTCAGTGAAATTTTAATAAACTTAGTCAAAAAAATTACTAAACTCCTGGGTAGTTTTTTCTTTTCTTTTCTTTTCTTTTTTTTGCTATCATACAATAAGCCAGGGTTAGTCATTATCCTTGTAATTTCCCTTAATCTGCTGTGACTAGGCTGGCTTCGATTCAAGGGGTTAGGAAACCGATGGCTTAGTTAGTTCGCGCAACGTTCTCAACCTAGTCAGGGTAAAATCCTAGCAGTTGCAGTCACGCAACCTAAGGACCTTGATTAACTGTGTGTTTCTGTCTGCCTTTCCACGCTTAACTGATGTGATGGATTCACTAGGCAAATATTAGGCCAATCCAGAAAATGTCTGCATTTGGTACGCAAAATGAGCATGTTAGGTGAACCTAAACATCTGGGATCTGCAGAAGATCCTGCCTTCCAGAAGTGTATAAGACAGAAGAACTTTTATTTCCTCTATTCTCGCCCTGCCCCAACATCAAAAGTAGAATAGAATAGAATAACAGAGTTGGAAGGGACCTTGGAGGTCTTCTAGTCCAACCCCCTGCTTAGGCAGGAAACCCTACACCACTTCAGACAAATAATTATCCAACATCTTAAAAACGTCCAGTGTTGGAGCATTCACAACTTCTGGAGGCAAGTTGTTCCACTGATTCATTGTTCTCACTGACAGGAAATTTCTCCTAAATTGCTTCTCTCCTTAATGAGTTTCCACCTGTTGCTTCTTGTCCTGCCCTCAGGTGCTTTGGAGAACAGCTTGACTCCCTCTTCTTTGGGGCAGCCCCTGAGATATTGGAAGACTGCTATCATATGTCCCCTAGTCCTTCTTTTCATTAAACTAGACATACCCAGTTTACCCATTAAGCAATCTTAATTGATTCCATTGTATCTCCTTTCAGTGGTATAACTAACTAATTCTCACTCCAAGTCCTATGGCTCAATTAATTCTCCATCCTGGAAACATTTAAACAAAAGCCACGGATGATACAAGCTGTTAGACAGCAGGACTGACCAAGGAAATAATGGGCCCATCTTCGTGGAAGGGTATTTAAGCAGAAGCTTCATGGCCATCTGTCAGGCTTCCCCCAGCCAAGGCTAAAACTAGACACTTTGCAGGCAGTGATTCAAGGACACCCTTCTCTGATGCCTTTTTTTTTTTGCAAAAACTGAGAAAAATTACTACAAAGAAATTCAGCAATGTGCAAATTGCAAGCTCTGACAGAAACAAGGTTTAATTCTTGTGTTTCTTTGTTCCTCTTCATGTAGGTCTATGTGACTTCTACTCCGAGTCATTGAGACATGGGTCTCGTGACAGTGAGGGATTAGTTCAGTCTCAGATGGAATGCTCCTAATCTTGTCAGATCTAGCTGTCACACCATCTTTCAAAGTTAATGCAGTTTTGTAGTTTCTGCCTCGGACGAAGAGGAATTTACCTTTCGGTGGTATCATTCTGTGATGCGAGGGTTAGGACAGCCTCACAGACTCCATAGAGATGGAAAATTAAGTACCGTCAAGCAACTGGTGTATTAAATTAAATTCTTGTTATAGGTCAAAGATAAGAAATAGGATTTTTGGCTCGCTTCGCTCCTTAGCTAAAAAGCTAACAATAAGGGCCGTTTCTAACCAATTTGATTGTGTCTTATGTTTCTGAGCTTATTCCCTATGCCTTCTATGATCTCATATTCGTCTGAAAAACTTGTAATCGAAATTGCTTCGATGCAAAACTCTCTGGAAACCAGAACTCTCTCCGCAACGCAGTTTCATAATAAAAACCATGTGGACCTCTATCCCAAATCCTTAATCTACCTGTAAGTTTAACTTGACTGTCTTTTGGAGATAGACTGTAGCTCCTCCATGCTTCCTGCAAAGATAAATAGAAGGCAGACAGAGGTGCTTACTCACAATGAAGCTTTGGGAGGGATGGGGTGTGAAGATGAACAGTTAAGGTATTATAAAGCTCCGAGAGCTGAGTGCGGAAAGTGAGTAATTCCTAAGAAGAACAATGTATTATGTACGAAAGCAGCTTTAAATAATGTTTGTGTCCCTTCTCCCCTCTCCTCCCCAAATTAGAAATAATTCAGAATATAAATAAATCCGTAGTGAGATATAATGGGGTGTGTTTTTTTTTCTTCTCTTCCTGAGAAAACAATCCCATCTCTTGAAAGCCAAAGAGGATTAAAAGATTAGGGGGGGTTCATGAAAATACATTACTGACATTCCCTGCTTTCTGTAACAAATGGAATAGCCTGGTTCCCTTTCTTGTGTTTCCTCCTCTGCATATTTGAAAGAACTGAAAACAGGTGCAGGATCCTTTTAAGTCAGTCACCATTTAAAATGAAATATCAGCTTCTGCAATCTGCGTTCTACAGCCCTGAATTCCTATATTTGCATTTTAGAGAGCGAAGGATTTGAGGTCGAACTTTGCATAAAAACTGCTTAGTGCCAAGGATTTATTTCTGCGCAGATATTCCTGAGAGCTATTTTTAATTTAGCTCGCAAATTTGCTCTATTTTTATGGTAAGCTCAGCCCCTTCCGATGTTTAGCTAGAATCTATCTAAAACCATCCTGATCTGGAGTTCCAAGTAGCTTCTTCTTCTTCTTTTTTTCCCTCCCAGAATTCCTACTTGTTTTATTTAGCATTGAAGGTATGGATCTCGGCATCAGAATTTCTGATTGGATGAACAAGTTCAAGATTTTGTTCAGCCTAGAATATCAGAAATCTTCACTCTCTGCGCACGTACTCGTCTTCCCATTGATTCCATCACTCTAAACCGATAAGTCATGTTAGACTTGAGCCAAGAGCCACATCCATGTTCAGACAAGGTATCTGGTTCCTTTCCTGGTATGTTCATTTGGACAATATATGTCATGTGCCTAAATCACCTGATAGAAGGCTGAATCAGAGCTGTTATACAAGGAACTATAGTTCATATTAATTTAAAGTGAAATCAGCACATCTTGATTATTCAGATTAAGAAGGAGTGAAGGGTTTGCTGAAGCATAGGCCTGTGAAGAAGGCATTCAGAAGACTAATAGTGACAAGACATGTCTAGTTCAATTAATGAAGTGGACTCTCATCCAATAATGCTGATGCTACCATGCACTTGTCAACCAACAACTGAACTTTTGTGGACTATCCCTGTGAGATGTATTGGAACTCAATGTTCATCCTCCATCATGGGAAAGGTAGCAACAGCAAAGAATAGTTTTGAGCAGTTGATATTATGCGACGCTATTATTGTTCCTCAACATGCAAGATACATTTTCTGAGGTTTACTATCATACAATTGACTATGGTTAATGCAGACTCTACTCTTAATTGCAACGATGAAAATCTGTTTTACCGTATTATTTTTGAATTGCAAGAAAATGAATTGAACTGAAAGACGACTGCACAGCAAGCAAGTATCTGGAGTATTGAGCAAAAAAAAATAATGAGGAAACTTCATCAAGTCATCAAGTTTTTTTTCCCCCCAAGGATGCTCCCCTTTCTGTCTCAGATATATAACATGGCAACATTTTTCCAGATAGCCTCCTGATGTGCTGAATTGCTAAATGACATCAGGATGGCCAGTCAGGTGTTCTGAGCTATGATGTCATCATTCTCAGCCAGCGATATGATAACACGGCAAGTCAGAACACCTGGAGAGCAGCAAATTGGGTGAAAGATGTCTAGCCTGATGACACATCACAAGGGCTGTATTTATCATAACACATGCTAAGAATCAGAGAAGAAGGAAGACGTGGAGAAGAGTTCTCCCTTCCAGCATTTATTACATTTATACACTCTCTCATGCAATACTACACACTTACTTTTCTTCCACCAGCTGCTTCTGATACTCTTCATATTCTTCCTTCGTCATTCCTTGGGCTTCCGCTGGAGATTTGTCCCCTTCTCCTTTGTCTTCTCCCCCCAAGCCACCGGTGAGATTCTTCAGTTGCCCACCGACCATTGACTTCACCATGAAAGCCATGGTTAGGCAGAACAGAGAGCGGCGGCAGCGGCGGCAGATACGGGAGCGGAGTTAGCACCCAACTGGAGATGGCAGGAAGACGCTCAGGTGGGTCGTGGAGTAGGCTGGCTTCTTAGATCAGCATCTCGTCTCTTGTTGAAGAAGGGTTCCCCTCGTTGTTTCCCATCGAGGCTCAACAGGGCTCCGGAGGGGGGGAAGAGTAGACCAAGGCCAAGGGGAAGAAATTCAGCACCTGGTGTCCGCGGACAGCTCCGAAGAAGCACTCACCGAACTTGCAGCCTTGCGGACTTCGAGCTCTAGTTTCAGCACCACGGCGCTCGGACAGCGACTACCGTCGATGGGCGTTTGGGAGCCGATGTGCCGACGGGGCTGATCCGGGAGAAAGACTCCCCTCCCGCCGCGGAGGGCAGTCCTTCGGAGCCCCAACCCTCTTAAGTTGGTCTAACCTCGACTCTCCAAGCGTGACAAGTTTGCTCCGCCCCCTGAGCCCTCCCTTTCTGTCTTCCCGGCCCCACCTTCCTCTTTACTTTTAATTTTTTATTTACTTTTTTTTTTTTAAAGAAAAGAGACGTGCCGTGCCATGATGCCCGCCTCTCGTTTACTCCCTACCAGCCTTTGGCAAGAAAGTAGCCTCAATCGGGGTTCACCTTTAGGGGAAAAAAAAGAGGCAAATCTATCGCTGAAACAGCTACTTTGGGTGGCAGCATCTGAATTCATCCGTTGGGAGGAAGCGTTGGAGTAGGAACCCCGGTGTTTTCACCAGCTTTGCTCAACCTGGCAGGCACGGGATGGGCCGGATGGCAAATCCTATCATTCACTTGGCTCAGAGTTAGGGGGATTTGTGCCCAACGCATCTGGAGAGACTCCAGGCGAAGAAGACAGTTGTAAGCATGCAAATACACATGTGATGGACAGGAAAGTGGGAAGCAGTGAAGTTAAGCGCTTGTGCAACCGAGCTATCATTTGATCATGCCACACAGGCAGCTGAACTTCAGCTGACTTTTCTGGAAAAGTAGGTCAAAAAGATGATTTTTTTTACCTCTTGGGACTGGCATGCTTTTCCTTTCTTTTGTTCTTTGCCTATCAAAGAATCTTTATATTGATCCTCAAGAGTTACTACATTTCACATAAAGAGTTTTCTGGCATCTTAAAGACTGGTTTAATGAGGTATAAACTTCCATGTGATAGCTGTGTTAGAACTGCATGTTTACCCAATCCAACATTTCTGAACAAGGCCATCAACTCAGCTCACAGTTGAGTTTGCACTACTTGGTTGGGCAAAGTGTAGTTGCTAGTTTGAGATGCACAGCTGATGCCAACAACACCCACCCATCAAAACCAAGCCTCACTGGATCTGGTTCTTTATTTACCCTCCTGCTTTTCAGTGAAATTTCACTCCCAAAAGTGACTTGTAGAGCAATTAAAATCAAACACCATAGCATTAGCAAGTTTGTGATTGCAAGGCTATTTTAGACCTTGGTAATAATGGCTGGAACATCAGAGGTTTTTAAGTTCTGGCATAAGGTGGGGGGCGGGGGGGGGAAGAAAGGAAGGAAGGATATGGGAATGAGAGGCAAGAGGGAAGGAGGGAGGGAGGAGGCATATGGGAATGAGAGGTAGGAAGGGAGGGAAGGAGGAAGGATATGGGAATGAAAGGAAGAGGGAGGGAGGAAGAAAGGATATAGGAATGAGAGGCAGGAATGGAGGGAGGGAGGATATGAGAATGAGAGGAAGAGGGAGGGAGGAAGAAAGGATATGGGAATGAGAGGAAGAGGGAGGGGAGGAAGGGAGGGAGAGGAAGGAAGGATATGGGAATGAGAGGAAGAGGGAGGGAGGAAGAAAGGATATGGGAATGAGAGGAAGAGGGAGGGAGGAAGGAAGGATATGGGAATGAGAGGCAGGAAGGGAGGGAGGGAGGGAGGATATGGGAATGAGAGGAAGAGGGAGGGAGGAAGAAAGGATATGGGAATGAGAGGAAGAGGGAGGGGAGGAAGGGAGGGAGAGGAAGGAAGGATATGGGAATGAGAGGAAGAGGGAGGGAGGAAGAAAGGATATGGGAATGAGAGGAAGAGGGAGGGGAGGAAGGGAGGGAGAGGAAGGAAGGATATGGGAATGAGAGGAAGAGGGAGGGAGGAAGGAAGGATATGGGAATGAGAGGAAGAGGGAGGGAGGAAGAAAGGATATGGGAATGAGAGGAAGAGGGAGGGGAGGAAGGGAGGGAGAGGAAGGAAGGATATGGGAATGAGAGGAAGAGGGAGGGAGGAAGAAAGGATATGGGAATGAGAGGAAGAGGGAGGGGAGGAAGGGAGGGAGAGGAAGGAAGGATATGGGAATGAGAGGAAGAGGGAGGGAGGAAGGAAGGATATGGGAATGAGAGGCAGGAAGGGAGGGAGGGAGGGAGGATATGGGAATGAGAGGAAGAGGGAGGGAGGAAGAAAGGATATGGGAATGAGAGGAAGAGGGAGGGGAGGAAGGGAGGGAGAGGAAGGAAGGATATGGGAATGAAAGGAAGAGGGAGGGAGGAAGAAAGGATATGGGAATGAGAGGAAGAGGGAGGGGAGGAAGGGAGGGAGAGGAAGGAAGGATATGGGAATGAGAGGAAGAGGGAGGGAGGAAGAAAGGATATGGGAATGAGAGGAAGAGGGAGGGGAGGAAGGGAGGGAGAGGAAGGAAGGATATGGGAATGAGAGGAAGAGGGAGGGAGGAAGAAAGGATATGGGAATGAGAGGAAGAGGGAGGGGAGGAAGGGAGGGAGAGGAAGGAAGGATATGGGAATGAGAGGCAGGAAGGGAGGGAGGGAGGGAGGATATGGGAATGAGAGGAAGAGGGAGGGAGGAAGAAAGGATATGGGAATGAGAGGAAGAGGGAGGGGAGGAAGGGAGGGAGAGGAAGGAAGGATATGGGAATGAAAGGAAGAGGGAGGGAGGAAGAAAGGATATAGGAATGAGAGGCAGGAATGGAGGGAGGGAGGATATGGGAATGAGAGGAAGAGGGAGGGAGGAAGAAAGGATATGGGAATGAGAGGAAGAGGGAGGGGAGGAAGGGAGGGAGAGGAAGGAAGGATATGGAAATGGGAGGAAGAGGGAGGGAGGAAGGAAAGATATGGGAATGAGAGGAAGAGGGAGGGAGGAAGGAAAGATATAGGAATGAGAGGCAGGAAGGGAAGGAGGAAGGATATGGGAATGAGAGGCAGGAAAGGAAGGAGGGAGGAAGGATGGATATGGGAATGAGAGGCAGGGGGAGGGAGCGAGGGAAAGGGAAGAAAAGCAACAAGAAGAAGATAGGAGAAAGGAAGGAGGGAAGGGGAAGGGGAAGGAGGGTAATGGATTCTCTAGAAATCACAATGGGGGGGGAATGAGAAAACATTTGGAACAGATGAAAAGAGCCTAGGAAGAGCTCATCTACAAAGCTTCTGGTTTGAATGGATAATGCCCATTAACAGCAGCTAAGCTCCTAATGTAAGAAAAGAGTGTACCATGACAGACATTGAAATGGCGAGTGAGCAAATGTCTTCAAAAACACCACCCTATTTTTCACATGTGAATAATATGAAGGCTGCTTTTGATAACAGAAGACGATATCCAATCATGGCAAAATTCAGGCCTCGTTGAAAAATAGAAAATGGAAAGGTATCACATCTTAAGAGAACAGAATAAGAGAGCTGGATGGGACCTTGGAGGTCTTCTAGTCCAACCCCCTGCTTAGGCAGGAAACCCTAGACCACTTCAGACAAAGGGTTGTCCAACATCTTCTTAAAAACTTCCACTGTTGGAGCATTTACAACTTCTGGAGGCAAGTAGTTCCACTGATTAATTGTTATAACTGCCAGGAAATTTCTCCCTAGTTCTAAATTGCTCCTCTCCTTGATTAGTTTCCACCCGTTGTTTCTTCTCCTGCCCGTCTAGAGGACCTTATCTTTCATACCTTTTGTCCTTCTAGCTTCCTTCCAGTCTATATTTTTAATAACAGCGATGGGGAGAAATCCAATTCTACCTGCTTGGGGTTGTTGTTTTTTTTCATGATCTTGAGGTTTCATGAACCCCAAAGAGATAAACATCTATGGAACAGAAGCACAACTTAGCACACAAAACCCTTGCGGTTTGCACCTCT
Organism: Coluber constrictor foxii; assembly: GCA_038048745.1. Lineage (NCBI taxonomy): Eukaryota > Metazoa > Chordata > Lepidosauria > Squamata > Colubridae > Coluber > Coluber constrictor. The sequence goes on from CM075972.1 coordinate 21,651,813, forward strand.
AACAACAGGAAACTCCTTTTCGAATCAACAGTTAGAATCGGTGTGCTTAAGAAATGGCGATTCCTTTTGAACAGGATGTCGTTTTGCTGAATCGGCCTGATTTTCATCCAAATAAGGACTTCATAAGAATTTTAACACAGTTCAGCACTAATATTTCTTCACTTTTTTTTTTAAATTAGATTTATATGTTCTCCAGAGACTCAGGGCAGCTTACAATGCGTTCAGCAATAGCCTTCATACTTTTGTATATTTATACAAAGTCAGCTTATTGCCCCCACAAACTGGGTCCTTAATTGACCTACCTTAGAAAGGATGGAAGGCTGAGTCAACCTTGAGCCTGGGGAGATTCGAACTTACTAATTGCAGACAGGTGGAGTTAAATTACAGTGCATTAGTCTGCTGAGCTATCCAGGCTCCTGGATAGCTCAGCACTTCTCTCACACTCCGTCAAGATAACTTCTCTCACACTCCATCAAGTAGCCTCCAGATCAGTGTTTCTCAACCTTGGTAGCTTGAAGATGGGTGGACTTCAAGTCCCAGAATCCCCCAGCCAGCAACGTTGGCTGGGGGATTCTGGGAGTTGAAGTCCACCCATCTTCAAGCTTCCAAGTTTGAGAAACACTGCTCCAGATCCTCCACATTAATGTCCTTCAAAAGGCCAGAACTGGAGACTTCATTTTGGGAGAGGGGTTTGCAGAGTGGAAAGTGTTTTTTTTAAAAAAAAACCCCACCAAAATGGCAGTTCTGATTGTGCAATTGCAACACACCTATAGTAAACAAAGATGAGGCTTTGCATACGTGGGTTGTGGCTGAAATTTTGGGTTGTTGTCTCTTCTAAGGTTCTCCTTGGCCCTTGGTAATATACTCCATCGTCATTGTTTATTTTTTGTCACCTTGTTCCAAAAGTGCTTTTTTTGTCAAGAGGCAACTGGACGTTCTGGTTTTTCTTTGAAGATGTTTTGCTTCTCATCCAAGACGCTTCTTCAGCTCCATGAGAATCCACTGATTGAATCCATCCACAGATTGACTCAGTCCACTGATTGAATCCATCCACGGATTTTTCCTAATCCCCTGATGAATTAACCTCATGAACCTCTTACTTCCAACCACCCCCATTTCTATCTGGAGAAGGTTCCTTCTCAATCAGATGCCCTGATCCCTGGCTAATCCCATACAGGGGTGGGTGGGTGTGGATGGGGGGTCCTTTTAGCCCCTCCTGAAGAAGGAATCTGTTAATCGGAGCAGCTAATTATGCTTGGAGATGTGCTCTTCTGCTCTCAGTGGCCACTTGCCATGCGCCAGGCAGGCTCGCCTCGCTGTGAACATTCAGGCCCGGGGGGGATCTTTTCATGCGCACTGGACAAGCTGTCATAGGGTTGAATCGGCAGCGGAGAGAGTCAAACATAAATCCCTCTAAGCAGCCATGGATAAAGTCCCTGCCGACTCTTGTCATAAGCTTAGGAATGTGCACGCTTCATTCCCCCCCCCCCAAACACATGGAGCAGAGAGGAAACGCAGGTCCCTTCCGTGACACAAACACGCATGGACAGGAACCCCCCCAACCAACCAGACTTGGTAATCAGCACATGGGTGAGACATGTGCTTTCTATTGCCCCTGGCCGGGAACAACTCGGAAACCGGGCCTCTGCGTGTAAACAAACTCGGCGTACGTTTCCTCCGCCGCTTTCAGTGTTCGGGACTCGCATTCCTAGAAATTTAGGAAAAGCGGGTGGAAAGAGGATGCGGATGGCATGGCTTTCTCCATCGTTGTGTCGCACCAAAAAAAAAACAGCAGAAGGAGGCAGGAATGCATGCTCAGACCGAAGCCTTAGAGCCACGCAGCCCAACCCTGGATAAATTATGCCCAATGGAGTCAAAGTGGTTAGCTTGAATTAGGATGGTACCCAAAGTGGCCCACTGAGATGGGCGTCCTCATCTGCCAGGGCTTGAGTGGGTCCAATGAAGGAACATCTTGATTTGGTTTTTCTTCCGTCACCTCCAGTTCTCAAGCCAAGGAGGGGTCTGTGCCGATAAAGGAGAATATTTGTAGGGTTGAAATGAAGGATCCTGGATGCTCTCTGAGCTTGGAAGTTTTTGGGTTGATGTTTCATCTCCAAGCAACACAACATTATCAGTTGTAGATGTAAGAGGGGTTTGTGGAGAGAACGAAGAGGAGGATTTAGCTGAGCCAGGGCATCGACCTCCGCTGGGAAATCAACCGCTGTTGCTCAGCCTGATTGGGTTTGTGCATCACTGTTTGTGTAGTCGTGGGGTTGCCCGCTTAAGGTGAGATCTCAGCCGCAAGGAGAAGCAGAGTCACCTCCTTGGTGTTCTCTGAGCTCGGCTGGTTTTCTTGCCGATGTTTCATGACCCAACTAGGTAACATGATCAGTGCTAGAAGTGTGAATAAGAGCAAACTCCATTCCCTTCCAGCACTGATCATATTACCTAGTTGGGTCATGAAACATTGGCAAGAAAACCAGCCGAGCTCAGAGAGCACCAAGGAGGTGACTCTGCTTCTCCTTGCGGCTGAGATCTCACCTTAAGCGGGCAGCCCCATGACTACACAAACAGTGATGCACAAACCTAATCAGGCTGAGCAACAGCGGTTGATTTCCCAGCGGAGGTCGATGCCCTGGCTCAGCTAAATCTGTTCCAGGACCTCAATTTCCCCTCACCCTTCACCGAGGATTAAATTCCCCATTTTCTCTTTGACACACGATCCTCCTGACTTTGTCAGTCCCGGGAGAATTAATATCGCTTTTGCCACCCAAGCAGGCACCAAGAACACGGTGCGGCTTATTTTTATAGAGTTTTTGTTATCTTAGCCCAAGGCTTGGCCACAACATCTCGGTGTCTTATTTTAGATCATCCCCGTTGACAAGGGTGTTTCCTGTTTGCATTTCAAACCTTACCTTCCACCAAAGATCTTAAAAACCGAGATTTTTTCCCCCCTTCCTCCACTGTCTTTTCCCCTGCCCTGGGGCTCATTGGTCTGAAAGAGTGTAGGGTTTCCTGCCTAAAGAGGGGGTTGGACTAGAACAGGGGTCCCCAACCTTTCGGACCTCAGGGACCACTAAATTCATACTTTTAAATCCCGCGGACCACTAATATGATCTGCCTAATGACCAGCTGGATGGGCATGGCTAGGTGATCATGTGACTGGGTTGGCGTGGCCAACTCGATGTCACTCATGTTGAGGGGCACCTCGCCGGCCTCTACTTGCCCCCGCCCAGCCAGTCCTCTCCTCCCCGCCCGGGCTCCTTAGGACCCCAACAGGAAGCAGTTGTTGGAGCTAAGCAGCCACCCTGAGAAAGAGTTGGCAAAATAGCTCAGTTCAAATTGGATCTGATCAAGAAGGAGGCTCAGCAGAAGCACCTCACTGAGAACTAGGAGCATAGGCTTTCCAAGCAGAGGGAAAACCTGCAGAAGTGCAAGGCCAGGTACTGGCACCTGGAGGCTCAGCAGGCTGAGATGGTCAGCCAGTTCCAAGCCATGAGGCAGTCCCACTGGAATGAGGCCCTCCGGCTCTTCGCCACCAGCGTCTCTTCCCTCCAGCCTTCGCCCAAAGCCCCACACCAGGAGGTTGAAACAGACCCCAAGTCAGAATTTCTGCCCCCCTCCAACCCACACAAAAACACCCCAAAGGGGGAGACTCTCTGCAGCAACACAAGCGTTCATTGCATGTATCCGGCCCAGGGATTCTAGTTTGAGGACCTCTGATTTAGTGCAATATAAAAAATGCAAGTAATTTATCTGCGGACCACCAAAATTTTCTCACGGACCACCAGTGGTCCACGGACAGCCAGTTGGTGACATCCAAGGTCCCTTCCAACTCTGTAATTCTAATTTCTAAATTAAGAGGGGAATCCTTATCTGAGCCTCTTTTTCATCCTGGGAACTGCAGTTCAGCACCAAAACCCATCAGTCAGTTTGTTGTAATGGTGAAAGTGCCGGACTAGAGACTGGGAGTTCTAGTTCCACCTTACGTATGAAAAACTGGCTGGGTAACTTTCAGCCAATTACCAGGAAATGGTGAGTTCTAGTCCCACTTTAGGCATGAAAACAGGCTGGGTGATTTTGAGCCAGTCTCCCCAAACTCTTTCTCAGCCCAATCCACCTCGCAGGATTGTTGTTGTCGGAAAAAGAGTGAGACAGATCAAGGAGATTTATTTTATGTTGCTTTGTTTTTCCTGCAGCCTGGGGGCATTTGATTTATTTCTTGCTTGATTCCCCCCCACCCCTTGCCGTGTCCATTGTGACATCACAGCTTCCTCTCTCCGAGGTCATTAACTGAGACAGCCCAAGGACAGTCGAAAGAGAAAGGAGAAAATGGAGAGATATAATAATAATAATAATAATAATAATAATAACAACAACAACAACAACAACCCGTATCAACCATTAGCACCAGTCAATGGTATTTGTGATGCATTTTTGAATGTTCAATTGACTGAGTTTTATATTTAATGAATAAAGATAATAAAGATAATAATAATAATAATAATAATAATAATAACAACAACAACAACAACAACCCGTATCAACCATTAGCACCAGTCAATGGTATTTGTGATGCATTTTTGAATGTTCAATTGACTGAGTTTTATATTTAATGAATAAAGATAATAAAGATAATAATAATAATAATAATAATAATAATAATAATAATAATAATAATAATAATAATAATAATAATAATAATAATAATGTTTCCCCCCCAAAAAGACACCCCTGATAATAAGCCCAATTGGGCTTTTGAGTGCATGGCAATAAGGCCACACACTTATTTCAGGGTTCAAAAAAATATAAGACAGGGTCTTATTTTCGGGGAAACACGGTATACATCCTATTTCCTCTAAAAAAAGACACTCCTGATCACAAACCCAATTGGGCTTTTGAGCACATGCCCTAAAATAACCCCACCCCCCTGAAAATAACCCCTCCCTGAAAATATTTAAACGGTCCCCGCCATTTCTTCTGGCTAGGTTAGGGAGACAGAGCTGGAAATCAGGTAAGATGGCAAGAGGAGCTCCGTCTTGCTCCACGCACCCCTAAATAATAAGACATCCCCGAAAATAAGTCCAAGCATTTATTTTGGGGTTCAAAAATATATAAGACAGGGTCTTATTTTCGGGGAAAGCCAGTATAAATACAGCTTTGCATTTTGGCTGAAGAGGCATATAGGATTTTGAAGGAGGCTGGTGGGAAAAACCACCAACACCCACCCCCCAAAATCTTCGTTCTCTACTTCCCTTCTGTCAGACAGGAATGATGCATTTACAAATCGGAGAAAGGCAGCCTGCTGTTGTGATGGCTGTTTTCAGCCAGGATTACAGGAGTTTATTTATAAAATATCCAGGTGGAGCAGGTGTGATGGGGGAGCAGCAGCAAATGCAGAGAGAGAGAGAGAGAGAGGCAATGCTCATTCCCAACACATGTCATCGTTGTTCTTCAGAAATCGTCATTACAGGAGAATCATGGACCGCTCTGCAAAACGGAACTCTTGACTTTGTGTCTAGCTTGTGTTCCTCAAGACCAGGGATCTCCCAAATTTGGCAACGTTCAGACTTGTGGATTTCAACTCCCAGAATTCTAAGAGTTGAAGTCCACAATGTGTGGACTTCAACTCCCAGAATTCCTCAGCCCAGCTTTGCTCCTTAAATGAACCAGACTGAGGTCCAGGAAGGACCCACTCTATAACCTTGTTTGTATTTGTCTCGGAATTCTGGGAGTTGAAGTCCACAAAGTTGTGTCCTCCAAGACTTGCGGACTTCACTTATGGACAAGTTGTGGACTTTAAGACTTGTGGACTTCAACTCTTTATTTCTTTTTGCAGTAGATCCTGGTTTATCATAGAATCATGGGGCTGGCTTGGAAGGGACTTCGGATGTTTTCTAATCCAGGGGTCTTTGACCTGGGTGGCTGGAGATCTATGCTTGTCGATCAGAAAGGTCAGCAGTTCGGCAGTTCGAATCCCTAGTACAGGTCTCCGGCGTGAGCAGGGGGTTGGATTAGATGACCTCCAAGGTCCCTTCCAACTCTGTTACTGCTAAATTAAAGTTAAAGCTGCAGAATGATGTGGCTTAGCTGTTGACCAAGAAGAGAAAAATAATAAGGGAGAACCAGAAGAGTGGATCCATCTTCTCGACCCAAGCAAGTGCTTGTTAAGAATATGTGTGGACTTCAGCTCCCAGAATCCCCAGTTCTCCAGCTCTCTTCCATTGTCCAACGTATTTAACTTTTTCTGATGTCTTGGTAGATTCCAAATACCGAAGATGTAACCCAGGAGAGAGATACCAATGGGTGATCTATTTAATCCTGGAGCATAGATACGGATTTTCCCCAAGGTTCTGAAATGTATGTTCCAAACTCTACTTCCGTTAAAGGAGGTAATTAGCACAAATTAGGACAGATGCAAAAGGCGTTAGAGGTACGTAAGGAAAATAAATTAGACAGCGGTGGAGAAGCCTGGGGGAGAGGGGGAGGAAGGGAGGGAGGAGAAATGAAGAAAGCTGCTTGTCTTTTTTTTTAAACCTGCCCCCCCCCCAAGCAAAATGCCAGTCAGATATTTTGCCTCTTAAACATTTAAATCTTCGCTTGTGTGCCATTGACTGCAATTTTGAAAAGTCTTCCTAATCCGCTAAAGGAAGGCGCCTAATCCTTTTCTAAGCCAAAAAAATAAAATTACAGGGGAAGCGTTTAAATGAGATTCCTGAAGGCCCTGGACACAATCACTAGGAGCTGATGAATTCTAGTCCTGCGTTAGGCATGCAAGCTGTCCTTGTATGCTTAACGCAACATCAAGTTGGAAAGAATCTTAGAGGTCTTCTTAGTCCAAGCCCCTGCTCAAGCAGGACACCCTATACCAGGGGTCAGCAACCTCCGGCTCTGGAGCCGGATGTGGCTCTTTCATCCCTCTACTGCCTGTCGCCAGTCGGCACCACAATTTTGAGAGGAACTCCCGGTTGGGAGCATGCCAGGAGGAAACTCTATGGCAAAAGTTTTCCGGTCAGCTTCACAATTGATAGGGCTTTTGGTTAGGACTGGTAGAGGAAAAAGGACGCCGCACTAGGAGGAAACTCTATGGTGGGGGAACCGGACTTCTGGCTGGCTCCAAAATTGAACAGAGGGCTTCCGATTAGGATTTTTGTGGCTCTTTGAGTGTTTAAGGTTGCCGACCCCTGCCCTATCGCATTTCAGATGGGTGACTGATTGTCCAGTCTCTTTTTAAAAACCTCCAGTGATGATGCACCCACAACTTCTGGTTGGCAAACTGTTCCATTGGTTCATTGTTCTTGCTATTGGGAAGTTTTTCCTTAATTCCAGGTTGCTTCTCTTCCTTGATTTAGTTTCCATCCGTTGCTTCTTGTCTTGCCCTCGGGTGCTTTGGAGAATAGCTTATTCTCCAATATCTATCCCGCAATACATTTCCTTGGATTTAAACGGTCTTATCTGAAGTTACCGAAGCCTTCAGAGGAAGAGTGTGCCCATTCTCCAGGCTGCATTCACATGATCATTTGTTGGCTCACCGTTAACGGAACCACAATTCACTCAATTTTCTTTGGTTTCTGGGATCAGCCAGCACTCCCTGAACCAGAAACTCATCTGAGAGAGACGGGATAGCATAGATTTATGGTTCAGAGCATCGCTGGAATAGACTCCCTTCCTGCAGTCAAGATGTCATGGCTGAATGATCTCACTCACTAGCCCTTGGGAATGGCTCTCCCTCCTGGGAGAAACCAAGCACAGGTTGGCTCTCTGTCCTTATTGAGTCTGTCATTTGCACCTCTAGAACTGTCTGGTTTGGCTCTGCCACCCAACAAGACAGACGGAGACTTTAGAGGATCATTAGAACTGCAGAAAAAACAATGGCTACCAGCCTGCCTTCCATGGAGGATCTGTATACTGCACGAGTCAAAATGAGGGCTGTGAAAATATTTACAGACCCCTCACATCCTGGACATAAAATGTTTCAACTCCTACCCTCAAAACGACGCTATAGAGCACTACACACCAGAACAACTAGACACAAGGACAGTTTTTTCCCGAACACCATCACTCTACTAAACAAATAATTCCTTCAACACTGTCAGACTATTCACTAAGACTGTATTACTATTAATCTTCTCATCCTTCCTAGTACCTATCTCTTCCCACTTATAACCATTTTGCTTGTAACTTTACAACTGATATTGTTTTATTTGTTTCCTGGTATGATTTGATTGCTTATTAGGACGTACAACCTAATTGTACGAATTTGTAAGAATTCGTACAATTCTTACGAATTCTTACAATTCATAAGAATTGTGTCTTACGATTCTTGATGAATGTATTTTTTTTATTTTTATGGAGCCTATGCACCAAAGACAAATTCCTTGTGTGTCCAATCACACTTGGCCAATAAAGAATTCTATTTTACTTCTCAAAAATGCCCTGGTGCTAAAAATTAGAAATTAAGGATGGAAAAGATGGTGTTTAAATTAAAAGGTTTTTAATAGAAAAAAAAGATAACATTAAATATATGTGATAAAGGGAGAAATAATAGAATGAAATGAAATAAGATTAAGAGTAGGAGGTCAGAGCGGATGGTGACATTGACTATATATTAAATATTAAGCAGAGATGAAAAATAAAAATGTAGAAGAGTATGGCAGAAATCGAAATATATAAATCAAATTTGGGGAAAATAAGCTGTATAAATTTTGACTCGATCAATACTCTATTCAGAAAAAAATGTACTGTTTGCATGTATGTATGTTTGTTTTTAAAAAGAATAAAAAACTTTTATTAAAAAAAAAATTCCTTGATGCTCCACTATTCACACCACGTCTACGGGTATCCCACAGTCCCATCTATAGGGCCTCCAGTTTCCCTGCTGCCTATTCCGTTGGGTCCTGGATTCGCTCAGGAAGGAAGGAAGGAAGGCGAAAAGCTGAGAGAGGAAAAAAGAGTTTTCGGTCAGTGACTGTTTGATTCGCGCTGAATAATTCTCTCCAGTGCAGAGGGAGCTATTTTAATCTTGTGAGAGACGTCTTTTGACAGAGGCAAATTGAGGTATAGCTTTAGAAAAAAGGCATCCGAGGCTAGCAGACAGCCAGCCTTTCAGTTCTGCCCTTCTCTTTCTGACAGAACCAACCGTTTGCAGTCCTAAAATTGCCTGCCCAAGAGGAGTCTCTTCCAACCTCAGTAAATTTTAAGACCTGCGGACTGCAATTCCCACAATTCCCAAGCTTGCATGTTTATTGAACTGTAAGATGTGCAGACTTCATCTCCCAGAATTCCCCAGCTCACATCAGTGGAGAAATTCAATTTTTTTTTACTACCGGTTCTGTGGGCGTGGCTTGCTGGGTGTGGCAGGGGAAGAATATTGCAAAATCCCCATTCCCTCCCCACTCCAGGAGAAGGAAAATGCAAAAACCCCATTCCCTTCCCACTCCAGGGAAAGGATACTGCAAAATCTGCAATCCCACCCAACTCTGGGGCCAGCCCGAGGTGGTATTTGCCAGTTCTCCGAACTACTCAATATTTCCGCTACTGGTTCTCCAGTACCTGTCAGAACCTGCTGAATAGCACCCCTGACTCACATGCTATTGAACTGTAAGATGTGCGGACTTCAACTCCCAGAATTCCCCAGGCATCATGCTATTGAACTTCAGCTCCCAGAATTCCCCAGCCAGCTTGCTTTGAATTTTAAGATGCGTGGACTTCAGCTCCCAGAATTCCGCAGCCATAGGTGGCACACATAGCCATATCGGTGGGCACGCGAGCTCAGCTCTGGTGCGTATGCACGCGCCAGAGCATTAATTTTCAGGCCTTCTGGGCCCACCGGAAGTAGGGAAACAGGCTATTTCCTGCCTCCGGAGGTGGTGGGGAAGGCCCGTTTTTCTTTCTCTTCAGGCTCCAGAGCCTTTCTAGGAGCTTGGGGAGGGCGAAAACGCCCTTCCCACACACACCCGGAGCCCTCCAGAGGCCAAAAAAGCCCATTTGCCAACTTCCAGTGAGACCGGAAGTCCTGTTTTTTGCTCTCCCCAGCCTCCAGAGCCTTTCTAGGAGCCTGGGGAGGACAAAAACAGCCTTCCCCACAACCCTGGAGGCCAGAAACGGCCCGTTTGCCTACTTCTGGTGGGACCAAACAGGCCATTTCTGGATGCTGGAGGGCCTCCATGGTGGGGGGGAGGCCATTTTCGCCCTTCCCAGGCTCCTAGAAAAGCTCCGGAGCCTGGGGAGAGGGAAAAATGGGCCTACCGGGCTATCATGTGCCAGGAACGGGGAGGGTGAAGCGGGAGGGGGGGTGTCACACGTGCATGCATGGGAGAGGGGCACATAGAATTATTGATGTTGGCACACATGCGTGTGACATCCCCCCCCATCCCGGCACATGATGGCAAAAAGGTTAGCCATCACTGTTCTGTTCTGTTCTGTTCTGTTCTGTTCTGTTCTGTTCTGTTCTGTTCTATTCTATTCTATTCTATTCTATTCTATTCTATTCTATTCTATTCTATTCTATTCTATTCTATTCTATTCTATTCTATTCTATTCTAATTTGCCTATCCCAAGTATTTGTTGTGCAATTTTGACTTTCTCTCTGACCCATTGCTGAGTGAAAGCAAAAAATTAACCAGCGGCCTCTTTTTCAACTCCCCGTGAAAAGTTTCTGTCCATGGGAGCTGTTCATTTGCGGTAAAATTGTCTTTCATTTTACTGAACATCAAGAGAGCAAGTCTGAATTCCCCCCCCCCTTTTTTTTGTTTTTAATAAATATACACTATGGGGAACTCAAGTTGATTTAGATTCTGCGGCTTCACACAATTACAATCTAACTCAGTCGTTGGGGACAAACAGTTATAAAGTATATGCTAGTTAATGACAATGCATAAAATATTAGTACTAATAAATAAATAAGGGCAGTTCCCTCATGCTGAGCTGAGTTCCTGGGGAGTTAATAAAAAACATCCATATTGCAGACTATTAATTCCATTTTTTTTCCTGAGGGGCAGGACGGGGAAGGCTGATTTGTGATCTGTTTGATAAGCAGAGCTCCTGGCAGGAGATTCAACTCATAAAACACTTGAGATCCTTTAAAAGAAGCTGTTTTGAGAGGACTGGGCTCCCCCCCAAAAAACCCCCCAACAATGGCCATCACAATTTTGTGATCAAAGCCCTTTGTAGGCATGCAAAATATCCATACGGGTACGAAATGATGTGTCATAAGCTTTGAGAACAACCTTAGAAGAACAGGAGGAAGAGACACAGCTAGGACAAGTTAAAAGAAATTTGAGCCCGGTGCCAGAAATGTAATTTGAGAAAGCATCTCAAGGAACCCTCCCTAGTTTCCTTGACAATAAGGGGAGGGGGGGGAGTGTATTCAGTCTTGCCAGATTTTGTTACTGCAACTTGATAATAAAAACAGTAATAGCATTTTAACTTTAGTTTCCTAGTTTGGTCTACCTTGAAGCGTTGACAGGATTGGACCTTCTTTGTGTCACTGCAAACGGCCATCTTGATTTTTTGGCCCTCCTCACAGAGACCCTTAACTATTCCATTAAAGTGTTTAAATAGAAGACCCCAATAGTCCTCCTAAATTTTCCTTCCACATTATCCTTGGGGAAAGAATGGGAGCTTCGGTGCTCAGCTCAACCAAGCTAAATCTTGAAACATTAGGAGTCTATCAACTCAAAAGCCTTTTTCGAACCCTTGCATTCCTAAGGATGATGACTAGGCAGGCCTATGCAAATTAATGCAGCCCGTTTACAATATATCCCAAGTATTTGAAAGTGTTGAGGAAATGTCTATTCCTCTTTATTTCACTTTTGTTGATACCAAGCTCACAAGTTTCTTAACATGTCAATCTTATCCACTTGATTGGCAGAACTTCTGCAGGGCTTCAGACAGAAATATCAATTTTCTCTCCTAATATCTGAGGCGCGACCCTTTGTCTCTGGAGAGGATTGGGTTTGGGTTTGCAATCCTTGGCAAGAAAGAACTGTTTTAACTTTTATAGAATCTTTCCCAAATTCTTATACCAAATCAAATAATTCGTCTAACCCTATCTCGCAGCCTTTCTTTACTATCCGTTCTCTGGATGTGTTGGGCATAGAACCAGAGATCATTTCCAAGCAGGTTGGCTGGGGTTTATGTGAGTTGTAATCCCACTCACTGGAAAGACCTGATTAATAAAAATTGCTTGTAAAAAAGTAAGTAAATCAAGGGCTCTGAATGAAAACGGGTCTAGTAGTAATTTGGGGGCAGAGAGCCATCTAGTGGCACTAAGTTGAATTACAGGTAGTGAAGTTGGTCCAGTTTTAAATCAGAAGATTGGTTTTCCCCTTTTCCAACTAACGGGTTTTATTTAAAAGCTTTGGGAATTTACGCTAGATGAATTAGATTAAGCTTCTCCATGCTTTTGAAGTCAACTGATGCTCTTGAAAGCTGGTGCCGTTTTACAAAAGTGTTAAGTCGGAAGAGAGGCAACCAGATTCCTGATTTTTAGCCACTATTGACTGATTCCTTCATGGTTTTCTAAGCGGAGAAAACAGCAACTAGTTTACCTCATCCTTGAATGTTAGATATCACCAAGTATTTCCTTCTCTGCTAATTTGCCTATCATCTTCCCTGCGCAGTGGTTAGAATGCAAGATTGAAGGCTAACTCTGCCCACTGCCAGCAGTTCGATCCCGGCCGGCTCAAGGTTGGCTCGGCCTTCCAACCTTCCGAGGTGGGTAAAAGGGGGATCCAGATTGTTGGGGGCGATATGCCGACTCTGTAAACCACTTGCAGATGGCTGGAAAGCACTGAGAAGCGGTATGTAAGTCTTAAGGGCTATTGCGATCTCAACTCTGCATGGTTTCCAAGATAAAAGAACAAGACAAAAGGCTCAGGCTTTGCCAGTAGAATCCATCTATTTCAGATTTTTTGACGATTAAAAAGCCTTCCCCACACAAGACCTTTTTTTTTTTTGGAAGGAAAAGAATAATAGCTCACCTAAATACATCATTGAATACAGGTAGTCCTCGACTTACGACCACTATGGAGTCCCCCAAATTTCTGTTGTTAAGCGAGACATTTATTTGGTGAAGTTTGCCCCCTTTTACAACCTTTCTTGCCTCAGTTTTTAAGTGAATCACTACAGTTGATAAATTAGTCATCCGGTTGTTAAGTGAATCCGGCTTCCCCACTGACACTGCGACCGTCATATACATACTACAGTAGTGGCCAAAATTGTGGAAACCTTTTGGGAAAAGTGTATTTTTGAGATTTGATGGCTAACACCACCAGTTTTTTGGGGGGAGGGGGGAGTTTCAAGATAATCCTATTCCACTGCTGGGATGGCCCGGGAATAGCCCAGACCTTCTTAACCCAATTGAAAATTTACGGGGCCGACTAAAAAAACTTGTTAGTCAGAAGCAACCCAGCAATAAAACCCAGTTAATAGAAGCCAACATTCAATCTTGGTTTCACATTTATAACACCTACAGAACTAAAAGACTCAGTTCACTCCATGGGAAGATGTTGCAAGGCCATCATTCATGTGGAAGGTTACCTAGCTAACTGACATGGGGATCATTTTTGCATATCTTGTTTTTTCTACGTATTTTAACTTTTCTTCTTTATACCGTCACTGCTATTCTAATAGTAAATCCTTCCTAAAAGTGATGGCATTACATTCTTGATTGAATTATCTTTCCATTGATATATAATGTTATGGTACTACTCCCCCGATCCCGAAAAAGTGGTGTTATTAGCTAGTTTTAGAAAAATACACTTTTCCCAAAAGGTTTCCACAATTTTGGCCACTGCTGTATTGCCAAGTGCCACATTTCGAACACGAGACCACGAGGATACTATCACGGTTTTAAGTGTGGGAAAACGGTTGTTTAAGTCCCTTTTTCCAGGGCCGTTCTAACTTTGAGCTAAGTGAACAGGTTGTAAGTTGAAGACTTACCTATAAAAGCCTCCCTACTTCTTTTTTACAAACCCAACCCCCCAAAAAAACTTTAAGAGAGACAAGACAACGAAGTTACATCTTCATATGGAGATGTAGGGATGTTTTTTTTTTCTCTTTTTCTTTTAATGCAGCTTAATCTCACAGTTGGCAGCATAATATGAGCATAAAAGACACGACTGGGAAAGGATTCTGGAGGCAGCATGCAAACACTGTTTGAAGCAAGAACTAAACGAAAATTTTAAAAAACAAACCCCATCTAAGCCCCCTTTTCCTGGGTCTGCATTTTGTTTTGTTTTTTTGTTTTTTTTTTGAGAAGAAACATCTCCTTGGTTTGGTCGAGACCTGATTCAGGTAAGGCAGGGTTTCCCTGTGCACGCAGATGTTTCTTCTTCTTCTTCTTTTTTTTTTTAAAAAAGGCAAACGAACAAACTCCCGTTTTTATTCAGGACATTAAAAAATAAGATTTGTAACTCGAGTTAAAAACCCAGCCAAAACAGCGGATTTCTGGTGCAGTTTGAAACCATAATTTCCTTTAAAAAAAAACAAACAAACACCCTGAAAATTAAAAAAAGGAACAAAAATCAATTATTATTATTATTATTATTTTAAAGGTGTATTCAGAAGGAAGAGAATGCTGGATCGTGAATTCCAGAGCTCTCTCTCTCTCTTTTGTTTTGAGAAAGTTATCAAAAAAGGGGTTCTCTTTCTCCAAGAAAATTGGCGCCTTTAATAGCTGTCCCACCGCTGTTTCCCCCCCCCCCATTTCATTATTATTATTTTTTTTTGGCATGGTCCGCCCTTCTTACGTTTCCCTACGAAACAAGAACGAGTATGAGTTTGGTTCCGGAGGGAGGCTGAAAACAGGTGGGAGGGAGGTGGGGATGAATTAAAGGGGAGGGGGGGGTGGGGGAGTCCACGAGAAGAAAGAGGGATTCAACAACGTTGGAGAACATGCAACTAAAATATGATACGATTTGACCCTTGCGGTGAAACAAGATTTTGTTTTTAAAGGACAGGAAGGAGAAGGAAACCTCCATGTTGGCTCCCATGTGTCCATTCTTCAGGTGGTTCAGCTGAGAGAGACAGAGAGAGAGAGAAAAAGAGAGACTTCCTTGGGAGAAGGGAGCCGGGCTCCCCACCTACCCATCGGGGCCCCTGGGGAGCGGTCCAAGGTCCGTACGTTTCTCTAAAGACAGTGGAGAAATTTGGATTCCTGGAAAAACCAACCACCTGCTTCGCTTGGGGGGGGGGGGCGAGGAGGGGGAGAGGGGTTTTTTTTCTTCGCCCAGCCTCTCCCCTGAGGTCTGTGCACACAGGGGAGAGGGCGGGGAGGGGCGTGTCCGAAAGAAGCCCCGCCCTCCGGTCGGCTTCACAGGTAGAGCTCGCTGGCTTTGATATGCTCTAGCTGTTCCCGTAATTGGTGGAAGGACGGCCGGTGGGCGGCATCCAAAGTCCAGCATTTTTTCATCACCTCGTAGACAATCTGGGGGCAACCGTCCGGAGAGTCCATCTTGTACCCCTTTTCCACACGAGGGACCACGTCCTTCAGAGGCTGTGGGGGAGAAAAATGGGGGGGGGAATGCATTTAAGGCAGGAGTGGGCTGCTGGGGGTTCGGGAGAATCTCTAGCTAAGATTCTGTGCAGTTCGGAGAACCCCCAAATCCCACTCCTGGCTGGTCCCACCCACCCCTCCCCTTCCCAGACGGCCTGTTTTGGATGCAGGGAATGCGCAGAGGCTCAGGGAGGGTGAAAAACGGACCTACCGGAAGTTCAGGAAGGCCGGAAACGGGCCAGTTTCCGGCTTTACAGGGCCTCCGGAGCCTGGAGAGGCTGTTTTCACCCTCCTGGAGGCTCAAGGAAAGCCTTGGAGCCTGGGGAGGGCGAAAACACCCCACCACCACCACCATGGTACAGGAGGCAGATTAGGCCACGCCCACCATAGCCACACCCACCCAGCAACCAGAGAGAGAACCCCTTGCTAAAATTTTTGAAGCCCACCCCTGATTTAAGGACAGCATAGATCCACAGATGTAGTCAGTTCAACACTGACAACTTCATTGTTTACTGGCTATAATACAGGAATCTCCCGAGACTGGCAGCTTTTGTAACGGAACTATCAGAAAAGCCTGGGGTCAGGGGTCAAACACCCTTGAGAAACTTCACTTACAATTCTCGGATAAGGCACTCGCCCAAAGGAATAGATTTCCCAGAGAAGAATTCCAAAGCTCCATACGTCTGATTTGGTTGAAAATTTCTGCCAAGGTTAGAAGAAGACACACAGAGAGAGAGAGAGAGATTGTCAAAAGACCTGGATCAAGCTGGCCAGATGTTCTACCACCAGAGAAAGAGGCGCTGTTTAGACTCCTTTGCAGAGAACCGATTACCAAATCATAGAAACCTAGGACTGGAAGGGACCTTGGAGGTCTTCTAGTCCAACCCCACCCCCCTGCCCAAGTCCTCGTACCATCCTGGACAAATGGGTTGTTCAATCTTTTTTTGAAAACCTTCAGTGATGGATGGCCCACCACTTCAGGAAGCAAACTATTAAATGTCCTCATTGTTAGGAAATTCCTCCTTAGTTCCAGGTTGGCTCCACCCTTCTTGAAGAGCTTCCACCCTTCTTCCCTTCTTGTCTTGTCCTCAAATGCTTTGGAGAACAGGTCAATTCAGTCTTCCCCGGGACAACCCCTCAAGTCCTAGAAGACAGCTATCCTTTCTCCCCCTAATCCTTCTCTTCATTAGGCTAAACATCCCTAGTTCTCTTAAGCAGTACATTGTACGATTTAAACCCCAGGTCCCTGATCATCTTTGCTTGATGTTTGCTTGTATTGTGGCCTGCCAGCAGCCAGCAGATCTGGTGGCAGACTCAGGCACTGAGGAGGTTGGGGAGGAGGTCCTGGAGTCTGGGGAAGGCTCGGACGAGGGCTCTGCGTCAGAGGCAGAGAGGGGGCCAGGGCCGTCTGACAGTTGTCAGCTGCCTTCAGAGTCAGACATCAGTGAGGCAGATGAACAGCTGGATCCTGTTCCCAATGTGCGCATGCGCAGAGTTGCCAGACGAAGGGAACAGCTAAAGAACAAGGGTCGACTTGGGAGTAAGGCCACAGGTGGACGATGAATGGCCCCTCCCAGAGGGAATAAAAGAGGAGCGAACGGGGAGTGGCGTTTGCAGGAGACAATTAGTTTGCCTAATTGGTTTGTGACTCTCTGAGTCTCTCTGATATCTTCAAAACCTTCCAAGTTTTGAAGATATCGGCCTGGCAGCTCTCCAAGCCAGAGAAGATCTGTGACTGTAAATTCTTCCTTGAAAGACTTCGCTGGATGTGAATGAGAGGAATTCACAGTAATGTAATAAAAAGGGGTTTTTTTGGTCAGGACAAGGTGTCTGCTTCGTGCTCTTCGTACTCTGAGCCTTCCCGAGACTTCAGGACTGGCCCATGTTCCTCCCCCAAACTCCTCACTCTCCGAATCTGCTGCCAGATCCACTGGCGGGCCACAACACCTGTGTCCTTGTGGACCTTATCAAGTCCTACCTGGCTGAGCCATGGGTTAGTTGTCAATCACTCCCAAGTCCCCCATTCACCTTTTCTCTAAGTGCTTCTGGCGCTGTCCATTTCACCGGGAGCTTGCCGGTGTCCTGGGTGGATGAAGCTTCTTTTGTCAGCCCAAAGTCACTGACTTTAGCAATATTGTCCTCCGAGACCAAGACATTCCTTGCGGCCAAGTCCCGGTGAACGAAGTTGTTGGCTTCCAAGTAGGCCATGGCTTCGCAGACATCTCTACGGGCAAAGAGGAAGAGAGGAATGAGGATCAAGAAAAAGGGAGGGGCACACCACCACACCACTGAGAAACCCCCCTCTCAACCATGAAGCTTCAACATACTTTTTTTCACTCCTAAAAACACACACACACATACCCCAAGCATTTTCTTCACAAAAAGGCAATATACTTACAAGGAAAACTTCAACAAACACTCGCCTCCCAGCACGGATCTTCCACGGGAACGAAGATAATCGACTAAACTTCCCTGTCGGAAGATTTGAGAGAAAGGATTAAGATTGGTAAGAAGTGATTGAGAGAGAGAGCCAGTCTGGAATTTCATCTTCAAGAAAGGGATATGGGAAGGTTTTTTTTCCCCACCCCTGTTCTTAACAATGTGGGAGACAACGTATTAGCTTTTTTTTTTTTAAAGTCTTCTGAATTTTTTAAACTTCGATTTTTCTCTTTGAACCTGTAAAGGTGCACCTCGTTCTTAATTCGGTTTTAAAACGGTGCTTTTAGTGATGAGCTCGGAGTGTTTCGGTATGTTGTTGCAAATTGCCCAGAATCACCTTTGGTGGGGGGGATGGAAGGTGTAGAAATGTAATAAAGAAATAAATTCCCTGAGCTCTGTCTGAAGATGTCCTCCAAAATTATCTAAGGCAGACCAAGAACACCTTCAAAACCCATTAAGGGTTGAAATCAAACTTGTCTCAAGACGGTTACCCCTATTATATCGGCAATACGGATAAAAACGAGTGGACAGGGCAAGGGTGCAATTAGTGGCACTCCTCAGTAGATGGCACTCTCCTCTTTGTGTAGGCAGGCATACATACACACACACACACACACACACACTCACATGGGGGGGGGGGAATGCACACCCATGTAGGAAGGCAAAGAAAAAAGCCCAATACATTTTCAAAACTCAGGTTACACCAGCAGTAAATAGCATTTCACTCTGGAAATTAACTGAGTGGGGAAGGGAAAGAGGGAGGGAAGAAACAGCAGGAAGGAAGGGAGAAAGGGAGGGAAGAAAGGAAAATGGAGGAGCGAGGGAGGAAAGAAAGGAAAATGGAGGGAGGGAGGGAGGGAGGGAGGGAGGGAGGGAGGGAAGGAAGGAAGGAAGGAAGGAAGGAAGGAAGGAAGGAAGGAAGGAAGGAAGGAAGGAAGGAAAGGAAGGAAGGAAGGAAGGAAGGAAGGAAGGAAGGAAGGAAGGAAGGAAGGAAGGAAGGAAGGAGGGGCATTGTCAACTCTAAGGGTTGCTTGGAAGTGTTATCAGACATAAAAGAATTGTAGTGAAAAAATTCTGGTTGCAACAGGGTATATGGGAAAGGGAAGTTGAAGTAACTCCAACTTCTGCTCCAATTCTGGGAAACAGACAAGAGTAGTAGTAGCAGAAGAGGAAGAAGAAGAAGAGGAAGGAGGAAGAGGAGGAGGAGGAGGAGGATCAACCTTTTCTTCTCCATTTCTGAGGTCAAAAGAATTTGATTCCAAAGACCTTAAAGGCTGAAGGCTGATCAACACAAAGACTTGAAAAGTTAAGATGTTGGAAACGATGGCAGGAAAGAGAAGAGGATGACCAATCGCAAGATGAACGGTGATAAGGGCACTATTCAGCCGAAGAGGTTGCAAAAAAAAAATGCTTTTAAAAGCCTCTGACGATCAGGCAATTCAGCTGGGAACGTCAGAGACTTTTAAAAGCCATTTTTTTCTACAATCTCTTTGGCCGAAGAGGTTGTGGAAAAAATGCTTTTAAAAGCCTCTGACGATCCCAGCTGAGCCAGGCGATCATCGGAGGCTTTTTTTTTTTAACTTTGAAAAGCATTTTTTCAGCCGAAGAGGTTGTAGAAAAAAATGCTTTTCAAAGTAAAAAACAAAACAAAACCCCAGTTTCAGATGATCGCCCAGCTCAGCTAGGCATGGAGGAAGTACACGAATTTTTGCTACCGGTTCTCCGAACCATCCTCCGTCATCGCTACCGGATTGGGTGATCCGGTCCGAACCGGGAGCATTTCACCCCTGGCACTATTAGAAGATCTGAAGGACTAGATTAGGTTAAAGTAAGGGCCTGGTGGCTCAGCAGACTAAAGCACTGTGATTAACATCAGCTGTCTGCAATTACTGTAAGTTCGAATCTCACCAGGCTCAAGGTTGACTCAGCCTTCCATCCTTTCTAAGGTAGGTCAATTGAGGACCCAGTTTGTGGAGGCAATAAGCTGACTTTGTATAAATATACAAAAGTATGAAGGCTATTGCTTAATGCATTGTAAGCCACCCTGAGTCTCCAGAGAAGGGCAGTATATAAATCTAATTTTAAAAAAATGTCCTGGGAAAAAGTCTTTCTGTTGACTAAGAGTCAACACAGACTCGATGATCCATAATCAATGAATCAACCAAAGATCGTCAGAAAGTAGAAGCCAAGTTTAAGGAAGCCTCCTCCTCCTCATAGGCATGTCTGTCATCACTATGTTCTTCATCAACGTCCAAGTTCTTACCTTTGCCATAAATTCTGTGACAATGTAGAGGCCCCCTTTCTCCTCCACGATCACCCCCAACATCTGGACCAAATTGCTATGCCGGAGCTGTCTGCAATGAGATGGAGCGAATGGGGAGAAGATCAAAGAGGGATCAACCGGATTTTTTTTCCCCGTTGCAAGTAAAGGCCTTCATGCAAGGGGCACCACACCCACCCCTGGTGTCAAAAGACGGCCCTCCTTTCGCTCAACGTGGCTATGGAGTCCCACCTCTCCCTTGTTTGATATGCCTTGAAGAGTCTGTATCCCAAATGTTTTGAGGGTTGTTTCTCCTAACTTCCCTTGGATGTAAGAGCAGTTCACAAAACCCTCATGGGTTCTAGTTTATATGGGAATCTAGAAGAAGCAAGTTTTTTTGGGTAATGGTCCTAAAGTTTCTTCTATGGACTCTTGAGCTCGTCTCCTCCTGAATGACAATTCAGGAACAAGTAAATGTATTCTCCACTGTTTTCTAAGCCAAAGCATTTATGAGAAGCTGAGATAACCCAGCCTGAATCTCAGGTACATCTTCGTTCTCTGCCACCTTTCTCTGCAACCAGATTTTAATCCAGATTAAGTCCTCCTGGTCAAGGAGGCAGGGACTCACGTCATCACCGAAGCTTCAGCTAAGAAGGCTTGTGCGGTGGCGTCATTTTTGATGCATTTCACAGCAACCTTGTTTCCGTGGTAATCACCCAACATCACATCTGCGAAAGAGAGCAGACAACTGAAGGAAGGAGATGAGATCTGGTGGAGCGCAACAGACCACTTATCCAGCATTGAAGAGGTCCAAGGGGACACCTTCTGTGTCTGACTCACCTCCAAACTCTCCCTTCCCAATGATCTGTAGCAACTTCAAGTCTTTCATGTTGAGGGACCATCCACCTGGAAGGAGAAGCAGAAGGTAAAGGTGGAGGTGGAGGAGTAAGAGAAGGAGAGGGAGGAGGAGGAGAAAGAGGAAGAGGAGAAGCAGAAGGTGGAGGTAGAGGAGAAGGAGAAAAAGAAGGAGACGCAGAAGCAGAAGATGGACGAGGAGGAGGAGAAGCAGAAGATGGAGGTAGAGGAGAAGGAGAGGGAGGATAAGGAGGAGGAGGAGAAAGAGAAGGAGAAGCAGAAGATGGAAGAGAAGGAGGAGGAAGAGGAGGAGGAGAAGAAGATGGAGGTAGAGGAGAAAGAGGAGAAGGAGAGGGAGGATAAGGAGGAGGAGGAGAAAGAGAAGGAGAAGCAGAAGATGGAGGTAGAGGAGAAAGAGGAGAAGGAGGAGGAGGAGAAAGAGAAGGAGAAGCAGAAGATGGAAGAGAAGGAGAGGGAGGAGGAGGAGAAGCAGGAGGAGAAGCAGGAAGTGGAGGAGAAAGGAGGAGGATATGTCACAGTATGTCCACTGTTTTTAATTTTTATTATAAATTAAAAAAAAATTTAAAAAAAGAGGATAAGGAGGAGGAGGAGGTGACATAAAGAGAAGGAGGAACTACAAAAAATGAGAAGGAGAAAGGGAGGAGGAGGAGGAAGAGAAAAAGAAGAAGAAGCAGGAGGAGGAGGAGGACGAGAGAGGGAGAAAGGGCCCATGCCAACCGAGCAGTCCACTCCGCTTCTTTTGTGGCACTTACTCCGTGAGAATTCGTCTTGCGCCGCCACGGTGCCTTCCATGACCTTCGGCTTCATGAGACGAGTGCAGAGCCCGTCAGCGTCCGAGGTGTAGTGCTGCCAAAGAGGGGGAACATTTATATATCTCTCTCTCTCTCTTGAAGAACCACTTCGCTGAACGTGTGTCCCCCCACTAACTGCTTGGGACAAGTTGGTTTTGATGCTGTGGCTTTTCTTCGATCTTGAGTACCATAAACCAACCCACTCCCAGGGACTGGAGTATAGTATGTGTGTGGATATTATATGCCAGGGGTCTCCAACCTTGGCAACTTTAAGCCTGGTGGACTTCAACTCCCAGAATTCCCCAGCCAGCAAAGAATTCTGGGAGTTGAAGTCCATCAGGCTTAAAGTTGCCAAGGTTGGAGACCCCTGTTATATGCCAATAAAAGTAATATGTAGAAGATGTGCAGATGCTATCAATGCCACTGTGGTAGTGACCTTTTAGAATAAAATAGAATAGAATACCAGAGTTGGAAGGGACCTTGGAGGTCATCTAGTCTGACCCCTGCTCAGGCAGGAAACCTTATACACCATTGCAGACAAATGGCTGTGCATTTTTCTTCTGGCAGCCAGCAGACCCTCTGCTGCCCATTGGGAGACTAAGATAGATCTATTTCGGCCTTATAAGCCCTCATCAGTTAGCCACACCGTCATCTCATGTATCCTCCCTGTAAAGGTACAGTATTTGTTTTCTTTCTTTTTCGTAGGTTTTATGTGTATTTCTCTTTAGCCAGGTTCTTCCTACATAAACCAAGATTTTATGCAGACCTAGTTCAGTGAAATCACAATCCACTAGTTTCTAGCTTTTTTTTTCCCTTTTGGCAGCCAGCAGACCCTTTGCTGCCTATTGGGAGACTAAGATAGATCTATTTCAGCCTTATAAGCCCTCATCAGTTAGCCACACCCTCATCTCATGTATCCTCCCTGTAAAGGTACAGTATTTGTTTTCTTTCTTTTTCGTAGGTTTTATGTGTATTTCTCTTTAGCCAGGTTCTTCCTACGTAAACCAAGATTTTATGCAGACCTAGTTCAGTGAAATCACAATCCACTTGTTTCTAGGCTTTTTTTCTTCTGGCAGCCAGCAGGTTTACGTTTTTTTTTCCAACCGAGGGGGTGATAGGATAGCAGCACCGGTTAGTTTGTTTATTGTCATTGCACATCATACAACGAAATCTTCTGGCAGAAGATACAGAACAATTAAAACCTGGCTAAAGAGAAATACACATAAAACCTACAAAAAAGAAAGAAAACAAATATATATATTTATATATATAAAGGACACACACTCATACAAACACATACACATGTTCCACTCAGGATGAAACTGCTTCTGGCCATCCCTGATCCCTCTAAGAGTTCTAATTCGTGTGTTTGTTGGGCTCTGGGCATCTTCCAGGGTCCCAGTAAGTCCCAATGACCCTGCAAGCCCACCAGGGGGCAGTAGGACGCCTTAGCCAAGCTATCAAAAAACTCTGGTGGGAGGCTACGGAAGGAATGGGGAACTTAACCCGCCGTTTTACAAGCATTAATCCCCCCAAGGGAATTCATTGCTCGTTGTCTGTCACCACTGGGAGACGCTTCCGCCAGGCGCTGCCCGAGCTGAGCTGCAGCTCACCGGCTGCTGGTTTTGCAAGGGGGCACTTTCAGTATCGCTCAGAAGCGCCTTCCTGCCTCTCGTAGTGATGCGAGAAGAGACAGGAAACTGAGAGCGAGCTTCAGCTGCCTTCGGCCCGTGACCGCACCGGGTGGGGTCAGGCCGCCAATTCAGGAGGGTGGGTGGGTGGGGTTTTTAAGCTGGCACATTATCTAGCTTGACTTTTTTTTCCAACCGAGGGGGTGATAGGATAGCAGTTTTAGTTAGTTAGTTTACTGTCAGCACTTCAAGCTGCATTTACTCTAGTGCTGACATAAGAAGTAGAAGCGGAGGCGTCTGGAAAGGGACATTTGACTTTTCACCTACTTATTTTCCCTGGAGATAATATCTCCTAGGAGATGGGATGGGAGGGGGGAATTCCTTTGAGCTGGAGCAGTAGATTAGGGGTAGAGTGACTTGGAAGATGGCCAATGAGTGCAGAGGAGTGGGGGAAGGAAAGGGAGGGTTTTTGGGTCGGAAATCAGTGTTGGCTACGATGAGTCGGAGTTAGAACGTCGTGCTTAATAAATGAGAGTTTTTTCATCAAAGACTTTGTTTGAAATGCAATTTATTTGAGACGACCTCGAAACCTGACATTTACTTTATTGTCATTGCACATTGTAGAATGAAATCTTCTGGCAGAAGATACAGAACAATTAAAAACTCAGACCACACGTTTTCTGAATAGTTTTTATCCCAGAGCTTTAATTGCACTCAACCATGAACTAAAGGACCATCATCAGTGAGCTGTTGGGCAGCATTACTTGGTCTGCTGTGTGGAGGTTTGGATGGTTTAGAGGTGGGGAATTTATGGTGGGTGGGGATTGTTATGTGTGTTGGACCTGGTCTTTGGGTGTTAAGTGAATTTCGTTGTATGGTGATACTGTGTATACACATACAATGACAATAAAGTTATTATTTCTTCAAAATTAAATGCCATCTTCAGTGTACATTATAACTATAAAAATACAAACACACATCTTTCACATTCTATATAATTGAAATTGAAAACCCGATATTGCATTAATATTGCACTATACCATAGAATTCCTGCTCTGGGATAGCAGCTGTTTTTCAGCCAATTTGTCCTTGTTTTTATTGTCCTGTACCGGCTGCCAGATGGTAATAGTTCAAAAAAAAAAAAAAAAAAAGGGTGTGTTGTGTGTGCCCAGGATGAGATGGATCTTTAAGGATGTTTTGAACTTTCTTAAGGCAGCGGGGGCTATCAAGCTCTTCCAAGGAGGGGAGAGGGCAACCCATGATCCTCTCGGCAATGACGTTGACCCTCTGGAGCGCTGTTCTATCTGCCACTGAGCAATTGGCAAACCATACCCAGGTGCAGTAAGTTAAGACAGTTTAATATAACTATAAGTTATATGTTATAAATTATAAATTATAGGTTATAAGTTCTTATCTAACTATAAGATAACCTAAGTTAAAACAACTAACTATCTAGCAACCTTTTTTCCAACCAAGGGGTGATAGGATAGCAGTCTTCCAATATCTGAGGGGCTGCCCCAAAGAAGAGGGAGTCAAGCTATTCTCCAAAGCACTTGAGGGCAGGACAAGAAACAATGGGTGGAAACTCATCAAGGAGAGAAGCAACTTAGAACTAAGGAGGAATTTCCTGACAGTGAGAACAATGAATCAGTGGAACTACTTGCCTCCAGAAGTTGTGAATGCTCCAACACTGGAAATTTTTAAGATGTTGGATAACCATTTGTCTGAAGTAGTGTACGGTTTCCTGCCTAAGCAAGGGATTGGACTAGAAGACCTCCAAGGTCCCTTCCAAGAATGTTATTCTGAGAAACTCAGGTGGTGGTCCCTCACCCCGGTTCTCCCTGCCAATCTTGGCTCAGCCTCACCTCCACGAGTTGCATGAGGTTTTCGAAGTAGACCTCTTCGTCGATGCTCAGCTTGCTGGAGGAGTAGATGATGCGGTAATGTTCCACCTTGCCTTCGCAGCTGACGCAGAGGGTGTAGTCGCCAGGGTAGTTGGTGCTCTCGCGTACGAGGAAGAGGCCCGTCTCTGGAGGGTAGAGCAGCCGCTCCGCTTGTTCCCGTGTGATCTTCCCGTGAAACCAGCTGAGGAGGGGAAGTGGGGGGAGGGAGACCAAGAGGGCAATCAGAACATCCGACCTTCACGAGGACTAGAAACTTATTTCTTCACAGAGGTTCCACCATGCACCGCCCCCTTCCTTGGCAGAAACCGGCAAAACGGGACCGGTGTTTTCCATCTATATCGGGGGGTGACCGAAAACGAGTCAAAATAAAAGCAAAGGCTGCTGTGTTGGCTTCCACAGTTGGCTATTTATTTAAATTTGATTTCTAAATTCTAGATCAGGACTCCTTATGCACGGTCACTCAAGCACTCGTCATTTCTCATCTGGACTATTGTAACACTCTCTACATGGGGCTCCCCTTGGGGTGCACCCGGAGGCTCCAACTGGTGCAAAATGCGGCCGTGCATGGGATTATGGGAGCGACGGGGCACTCCCACGTGACACCTCTCCTGCGTGAGCTGCATTGGCTTCCGGTGGACTTCCGGGTGCGCTTCAAGGTGTTGGTGACCACCTTTAAGGCACTCCATGGCTTATGACCGGGGTACTTATGGGACCGCCTTCTGCCACCAATTGCCTCCCACCAGCCGGTTCGCTCCCACAGAGAGGGACTCCTCAGGGTCCCGTCAGCCAGACAATGTCGGCTGGCGACCCCCAGGGGGAGAGCCTTCTCTGTGGTGGCACCTACCCTCTGGAATGATCCACCCCCAGAGATACAAACGATCCCAGACCTTCGGACTTTTCGTCGGGCCCTAAAAACTTATTTTTTTCAGTTAGCTAGGCTGGCCTGATTTTATGTTGATTTTAAAGTTTGATACCGATTTTAATTGAAATGTTTTAAATTATGGGCCAAATTTATTCAATTACTTTTAAAATTATTTTAACTTTTGTGTACAAATGTTTTTACTCTGGCTGTTCACCGCCCTGAGTCCGAAAGGAGAAGGGTGGTATATAAATCTAATAAAAGATAAAGATAATTTCCAACTGTTCTCTCAGACTTGGCTGAGAGGGGCTATAAAATGGCGGGTGAGGCGTCGACTTACGGCATGAGGCTCAGCTTGATTCCTGGTTTCATCCCTTCGCGCTTCTGAACGTAGTTGGCTGGGATGATCCCCTCGCGACCTACTTTGTTTTTGGCTTTGTACCAGTTGGGGTCCTGGAAGAGGGAAACCATGGTTAGCAAGAACCCAAGACTCGCAGGAAGGTTTTTTGAGTCCTCAAAATGGAGTCCTCCCTCCATTTAACGTCCCATTTCTCCGCGGCCACAATCGTGTTCCCTTCTCATCCTTGAGAGAAAGGAAATATTGTGGGCAGCCCGCCTGGCGGGACCCAGAGAAGAGCCTCCTCCGTGGTGGCTCCCTTCCTTTGGAACCTCAGCCCCGTGGAGATTAGACTGGTCCCCATTTTTGATTCTCCTTCGCAAGGCCCTGAAGACCTGGTTCTGCCAACGGGCCTGGGGAACCCAGAGCAGGATGAAGCCCATCAAGTGGCTTCTTTGATTGGGTGTTGAGGTTGGGAGGAGAAGGGAAGGGTAACTGTTTTTTATTGTTTGTAAGCCACCCCGTGTCAAAGAGAGTGAGTGGGCAGAGAAGAGAGAGAGAGAGAGGGAGGGAGGGAGAGAGGGAGAGAGAAAGAAAGAAAGAGGAAGGAAGGAAGGAAGGAAGGAAGGGAGAGAAAGAAAGAGAGAAAGAGGAAGGAAGGAAGCAGAGAGAACAAGAAAGAAAGAAAGAAAGAAAGAAAGAAAGAAAGAAAGAAAGAAAGAAAGCAAAGGGACAAAAGAGGAAGGAAGGAAGGAAGGAAGGAAGGAAGGAAGGAAGGAAGGAAGGAAGGAAGGCAGGCAGGCAAAGGGACAAAAGCGGGAGGGAGGGAGGGAGGGAGGAAAGAAAGAAAGGAAGGAACGAAGGAACAAAGGGAGGGAGGGAGGGTGGTGATGAGATGATGATCCTTGTCCAGCAAGGAAGGAGGCCAAAGCAGAAACCCAGCATGGGTGCTTTCAATGTGCCATTTTATCATATCCTCCCTGCCTCCCTGTTAAACTAGTCTCTAAACTACTTGCAAACTAGTCTCTACCGCAGCATTGCTCAACCCTGTTAGTTTTCAAATAGCTGGACTCCAACTCCCAGAATTCCTTAGCCAACGTGAGTATTTTCTCAATCCTGGGCCTCAGAGGAACTGATGGTTGCTTAGTTATTCCTAGCAAACAAGAGATGATAAAACTGGATTTGACCCAGTAGCTTACATTTAAAAGGAAGGCTGGATAATGTTCATGGTTAATTAAATTGCTCCCCTCTCTCTGGAGAAAGAGAGAGAGAGAGAGAAAGAGAGAAAGGCCACTGAAGGACACGTTTCAACTTGGCTTTGGCTTCTACGATCTTCCCAGGGGAAAATCTTCTAGACCAGGGGTCAGCAACCTGTGGCTCTTCCACCCCTCTGCTCCGGCTCCCTGTCACTCAAAATATGCATCACAACCGCCAATGTGCGACACTCGCCAGCATGCAATTTATTGAGCTTTTCAACCCCTGGTAGGCCAACCATGGATAAATCCAAGAAAAGAAAAGTTTCAGAAGAAAACAGAAGGTTTAATTCAACTACATATGCTAATTTTGTGGCTGCTCAAGAAATAGTCAGGCACGGGAAGGGTTTTGTGGCTCCCGGTGTTTTCTTTTCTGTGGGAAACGGGTCCAAATGGCTCTTTGAGTGTTGAAGGTTGCAGACCCCTGTTCTAGAACAGCGGTCACCAACTGGTGGTCCGTGGTCCGTTTTCCACAGAAAAATTATTTGCATTTTTAATATTGCACTAAATCAGGGGTCCTCCAACTACGGCTCTCGGGACAGATACATGCAATGAATGTTTGTGTTGCTGCAGAGAGTCTCCCCCTTCGGGGTCTTTTTGTGTGGGTCAGAGGAGGAAGAATTGGGGTCTGCTTTGACCTCCTGGTGCGGGGCATTGGGTGAAGGCTGGAGGGAAGAGCCGCTGGTGGCAAAGACCCAGAGGGCCCTGCTCCAATGGGACTGCCTCATGGCCTGGAACTGGCTGACCATCTCAGCCCACTGAGCCTCCAGGTGCCGGTACCTGGCCTTGCACTCCTGCAGGTCTTCCCTCTGCTTGGAAAGCCTATGCTCCTAGTCCTCAGTGAGATGCTTCTGCTGAGCGTCCTTCTTGGTCAGATCCAATCTGAACTGAGCTACTTTGTCAACTCTTTCTCATGGTGGCTGCTTAGCTCCAACAACTGCTTCCTGTTGGGGCCCTATGGAGCCCCGGCGGGGAGGAGAGGAGTGACTGGGAGGGGAGGGGTGAGAAGAGGCCCGTGAGGCACCCAACGTGAGTGACTCACGTCACATGACTACCTAGCCACGCCCACCCAGCTGATCATTAGGCAGATCATATTTGTGGTCCGTGGGATTTAAAAGTATGAATTTAGTGGTCCCTGAGGTCCAAAAGTTTGGGGACCCCTGTCCTAGAAGGTGCGTCCTCTGGCCCAACCCATCCCTCTACAAGACATTTCGGGGTATACACCGTTCTTCCCAGCTTTATCTCTGAGAGAGTCCTCCATGCAACGTGGGTGATAACCACTATGCAATTTCTCAAGAGGCAAAAAACGGAGCTAGGATATCAGTTGGAACATCTCGAGATGTTAATTTCCCAGCTGCGCCAGACTCCCGAATCCCCATCCAGGAAGATTTGCAAGGCAGCAAGCGGAAGGTTAAGAGCATTCTCTTCCTCCACGATGAACTCAATAATATGACTCATTAAAAGCTTATCATACATTAGTATGGGGCGAAATCTGATTTGGTAAGCATCTGGCCAGCTTGTCTTTCCTTGATATCTCCTGTCGCCATCGCGGTTTAATTGTAATGCATGAAGAGCGGTGAAGAGGAAACTGGCAGGGAAGATGTGACAGAAGGAGGGTGACGCAAGCATTTTAATTAAATGTATAGATATAGATATAGATTCTCAAAGGGTTGTCATCGAACAATAGAACTAGCCCGTTTTCTGTGTTCGAGAAGCTCCATCGGGGAAGGTGGACAAGAAAGGACTTGGATTACACAGATTAACAGAGTTGGAAGGGATCTTGTAGGTCATCTAGTCCAACCCCAAGCAGACCCTACCCCATTTCTAACAGATGACTGTCCAGTCTCTTTTTTTCTTTAATTTGATTTATATGCCGCCCTTCTCCGGAGACTCAGGGCGGCTTACAATGCGTTAAGCAACAGCCTTCATACTTTTGTATATTTCTACAAAGTCAGCTTATTGCCCTCACAAACTGGGCCCTCAATTGACCTCCCTTAGAAAGGATGGAAGGCTGAGTCAACCTTGAGCCTGGGGAGATTCGAACTTACAGTAATTGCAGACAGCTGGAGTTAATCACAATGCATTAGTCTGCTGAGCTATCGAGGCTTCTTCTTGAAAGCTTCCAGTGATGAAGCTCCCACAACTTCTGAAGGCTAGGATGATATGAGGATTTGAACTCTGGGCAAAGAGTTGGACCAGACTTCCTTTGATTTCAAAGCTTAAGATTTTAAGCCACCAGGATAGAAAGCAGGGGACTTGTGGGTTTTAAGTCCTGACTTGGTCGTGAAAGCCGGCTGGGCCAATCTCCATCCCTCAGGCCAATTCAACACACAGGATGGTTGTTGAGTGGAAAATTGGAGGAGGACGCAGGACAGAGTGTGATTAAGAGAGAGAGAGAAGATAGATAAGAGAGGGGAGCGAGAAGACAGATGAGAGAGAGGGAAGAGAGAGAGAGAAAGAGAAAGGAGAGTGATAAGAGAGAGAGAGAGAGAAGATAGATGAGAGAGGGGAGCGAGAAGACAGATGAGAGAGAGGGAAGAGAGAGAGAGAAAGAGAAAGGAGAGTGATAAGAGAGAGAGAGAGAGAAGATAGATGAGAGAGGGGGGCGAGAAGACAGATGAGAGAGAGGGAAGAGAGAGAGAGAAAGAGAAAGGAGAGTGATAAGAGAGAGAGAGAGAGAAGATAGATGAGAGAGGGGGGCGAGAAGATAGATGAGAGAGAGGGAAGAGAGAGAGAGAAAGAGAAAGGAGAGTGATAAGAGAGGGAGAGAGAGAGAAGATAGAAAGAAGATAAATGAGAGAGAGGAAAGAGAAAGAGAAAGGAGAGTGATAAGAGAGAGAGAAGATAGATGAGAGAAAGAAGATAAAGAAAGAAGAGAGAGAGAAGAGAGAGAGAGAAAGAAGATAGATGAGAGAGAAGATAGATGAAAGAGAGAGAAGACAGATGAGAGTGGTGAGAGAGAGAAGAGAGAGAGAGAGAGAGAAAGAAAAAAGAGAGAGAGAAGATAGATGAGAAAGACAGAAGACAGATGAGAGAGTGGTGAGAGAGAGAGAGAGGAAGGGAGGGAGGGAGGGGGAGAGAGAGAGAGAGAGAGAGAGAGGAGAAAGAAACAGACAGACTCTGTTGTTGAAAATTGGCCCAAACTGCCCCTTTTAGCAAAACCAGGATGACATCATGAAGCTACACACCCTTGACCTTATCACACAACAGACACAGCGATGTCTCTGGCCCAATGACATCCTAAGCCACCCGTGGCCCTTTGGGGGCAGGTACCTGACACGTCTCATCATGGCACCCCCCCCCCCCCCCCCGTGCAAACCCCAAGACCTCAAGAGCCACGTTCGGCGTCACGAGGGCACCGAGCAAACACCGGTTTGGGCCTTCGCGGTGCCCTTGTTGCACCCTCGATATCCGTCTGCCCGTCACCGCGGCTGGCGGCAGACGCCTGTGGGCACACGGTTGGGCCCGGTGCCGGAGAAAGGACGGTTACCTTGGTGACCGAGATGATAGTGAGAACGTCTCCTTTGCTGAAGGGGAGATCTTGATCAGCTGTGCCGTGAAAATTATATTTGGCGATACATTCTGTGCCGGAAGCCCAGACAGCCTTTTAGAAAAAGAACAAGGACATTGTTAACATTTGGATCCAACGTCAAGAGAAAGGGTTGGGAAAAAACAACAACCCCTGAGCAGTTTCTACTAGGGATTTCCATAGAAAACTATACTAAGGAAATATATTATTTAATATTACATATACTGACAGCAGCCCGCATAGTATTCTTTCTTTCTTTCTTTCTTTCTTTCTTTCTTTCTTTCTTTCTTTCTTTCTTTCTTTCTTTCTTTCTTTCTTTCTTTCTTTCTTTCTTTCTTTCTTTCTTTCTTTCTTTCTTTCTTTCTTTCTTTCTTTCTTTCTTGGTTCGATTTATATGCCGCCCTCCTCCGAAGACTCAGGGCAGCTTACAATGCATTTATAGCAATAACCTTCATTCTTTTGTATATACCTGCTTAGTAGGACTTTTGCCCCCCCCCCATAAGTGGTGTTTCTACAAAGTCAGTTTATTGCCCCCATAATCCAGGTCCTCAATTTACCTACCTCGGAAGGATGGAAGGCTGAGTCAACCTTGAGCTTGGTGAGATTTGAACTCGTACTAATTGCAGGCAGCTGGCAGCTAAGTGCTACATAACAGCGCTTAGTCCACTGCACCACCAAGGCTCTTACTGGTGGCGCAGTGGACTAAGTGCTGTCAAAGTAGTACTTAGTTGCCAGCTGCCTGCAATTACTGTGAGTTCAAATCTCACCAGGTTGACTCAACCTTCCATTCTTTCGAGGTAGGTAAAATGAGGACCCGGGATTGTGGGGGCAATAAGCTGACTTTGTATAAAAAAGAACACCGCTTATGGGGGACCGAAAGCCCTACTAAGCAGGTATATACAAAAGAATGAAGGCTATTGCTTAACGCAGTGTAAGCCGCCCTGAGTCTCCGGAGAAGGGCAGCATATAAATCGAACCAACAAATAAATAAATAAACATGTGCAAAATTGGAAGAAGGAAAACTTACCATCAGAAGAAGATTTAATTAGGAAAATCTTAAGAGTGCGCAGAGATGGACAAATTAACAAAAGAACTCAAGGAGAAAAGAGGATACAGAATATTACAAAGTGCAGCGAAGGTGGTATGAATGGTTGGAGAATAGGAAAAATGAGAAAGAGGAATAAAGGAGAGAGGGGAGGGAAAAAAGTTGAAGAACAAAGTACAATCTAGACAAAAGAATGAATGATGGAAAATCAATTGCTGAATAAGATAAAGTTAAAATACGTGTGGATAGATGTAAATCGTAAGGAAATATCACTTCGAAGTAGCTGTAGGGAAATGTATATAAAGGTTGTGTGTTTGTGCCTTGTTTTTAATGTCTTCAAAATAAAAAACTTTTTTAAAAAAAATTAAAAAAAACACAACCCTGCATAGGAAGCTCTTTCTAGCCAGGAAGTCCTCAACTTACGATCGTTGGCTTAGCAACCGTTCGAATTCACGACGGATCTCTCCAGGATCCGGATTTAGGATCCGGATTTGAAGTTCTGACAGTCACAGTTTCTGCGCACCATCCCCCCCCCTTGTGATCACGTGATCGTTTTTGGGGTGCTTCGCAACCTGACCGCATTTTGGGATTTCTTGAGCATCCGTCTGTCACGTGACCACAATTTGAGACTTATTTTCTGCGTTGACTTGCTGTGGGTTTGGGGGTTTTTTTTTTGGCAAAACCAGCCATTTGGTATTAGGGGTTCACTTAATGACCGGCTGATAAAAGAAGTCATCGAAACGAGAGTGGTCATAGGGCGACCTGCTTAATGACTACCACGATTTACGACTGTAATTTGGGGCTCAATTACGGGTGTAAGTCGAGGATGACCTGGGTAGCAGTATTTTCTCAGGCTTGGTAATTGGAAGGCGGGCGGACTTCCAACTCCCAGAATTCCTCAGTCAGCCAGCCATGCTCGCTGGGGGATTCTGGGAATTGAAGTCCACCCATCTTCAAGTCGTCAAACTTGAGACGGATTGCTACTTGGTACTTGATTACCTATTATTTTTAAACCGGGGGACTCCAACCTGTCTGACAAGGAAGTCATGTGATCTTTCACTGAGCTATAGTTCCTTCCTCTTTTCTTTTTTTTTTTTCCCCCTTCGTTAAAATAGCACATCTTCCGTATCAAAAAAATTTTTTTTTAAAAAAAAAGAAGAACAGCCCCAGTAACATAAAAACTGCTTTGAAGACACAAACTCACAGGCATCAAAATGAGCTACAAAAATCCGAAAGCATTTCTCTGAGGGCTGAATGCCATAAAAACACCCCACTAGAAAACCCAGCACCAAAATTTGGGGGAGGGGGGGAAATAGAGGAAATCCTCGACTTACGGCCGCAATGGAGCCCCAACAGACCCAGTTTGTGGGGACAATAAGCTGACTTCGTATAAAATATACAAAAGTATGAAGGCTATTGCTTAACGCACTGTAAGCCGCCCTGAGTCTCCGGAGAAGGGCGGCATATAAATCAATTTTTTAAAAAAAAAAAATGTATGCTGCTGAGCGAGACATTTGCTAAGCTAGTTTTGCTCTGCTTTACGACCGTTTATGGCCACGGTGGTTAAGCGAAGCGCTGCGATTGCTAAATTAGCCACGTGGTTGTTAAGTGAAACTGACTTCCCCATTGGCTTTGCTCGTCAGAAAGGTCACCCCAGGACATTACGACCGTCATAAACATGAGACAGCCGCCAAGCATGTAAAGTTTGTTTGATCACGGGACATGGGGATGCTGCCAGTCGTCAGGGTGAGAAACGGTCATAAGTTGATGTTTTGCAATGCCGTTGTAACTTCAAACGGTCAATCAATGAACCGTCACTAAACGGGTAAGTCAAGGGCTACCCCATATAGTAACCGTATTTCAACCAATCATCAGGAAGGATCCCAGAGAACCAGAGACATCAGATGGCTGGGAATTTTTTAAAAAAATGTCCAGGAAAAATCCTTTCTCCCCCCCCACCACACACACATCCAAAATTGTGTGAAACTGAAATCGAAAGAAAATATAGGGGTTTTCTCTCTCTCTCTCTCTCTCTCTCTCTCTCTCTGTCTTGTTCCTTACCTGCATTCCTGACATTTTCTCGGGCGCTTCCGGGGACTGATTCTCATAAGAAGGACACGTCACTTGGTACCATGAGACCTAAAACGAGAAAGATCTTTTCAAGATGAGGTTTTCTAGAAATCAGGCACCTACCATCACCTGTGGTGGACATGCCCAAAAGCAAAATATATAAAAAAGGGCAAAAATGCATAAGTGGTTAGAAAAAAATGTTAAGACAGCATATAGATTTTAAGCCAGAACTATTTTTGTTGGACATAATACCAGAAAAATACGATAAAGGGAATGTATATTTGATATTGCATGTTTTAACAGCGGCAAGAATTGTATTTGCACAACATTGGAAAAGCGAGGAAACACCTACGGAAGAAGAGATAATTTTTTTAAAAAATTGGACTGTGCAGAAATGGACAGATTAACACTGAAGATAAGCGAAAAAGAAGATACAGAAAATTTTTGAACGTGGGACTGGTTTTATCAATGGATGGACGACAGGGGTAGAAATTAGGAATTTAAAAAGTATTACTATGAAAACGAATGGACTCAGATAGCACGCTGTTCACTAAGTACATATTGAATGTAAAGAGAAAACCAACGATAGATAGATAGATAGATAGATAGATAGATAGATAGATAGATAGATAGATAGATAGATAGATAGACAGACAGATAGATGTAACTAATAGATTAGAAACAGGGATAGTAGATAGATGATATAAGAGAGATAGATAGATGATAGATAGATGATAGATAGATAGATGATAGATAGATAGATAGATAGATAGATAGATAGATAGATAGATAGATAGATAGATGATACATAGATAGATAGACAGACAGATAGATAGATAGACCGATAGATAGATAGATCCGTCATAAATAGGAGTCAGTTGCCAAGCACCCACATTGTTATCATGTGACCGCGGGGAATGCTTTAACAGTCATTAGCGTGAGGACTGGGGCCAGCTACCTTCCAGACAGACTAGGTGGCTCAGTGGCTAAGACACTCAGCTTGTCGATCAGAAACGTTGGCTGTTCGGCGGTTCGAATCCCTAGTACAGGTCTCCTGCAGGAGCAGGGGGTTTGACTAGATGACCTCCAAGGTCCCAACTCTGTTACTTTTTATTTCCTTAAATATTCCGTTAAAAAACAATGGAACATGACAATCTCTGTGTCCTCTTACAAGAGGCCAACCTGAAGACAACGAGGGAAGTTCGCAAACACTTTGGCGCCAAGCTGCAATCCAGCAACACAAAAACCCCAAATGCAGCTCTACGCACCC
Source organism: Coluber constrictor foxii (assembly GCA_038048745.1). Taxonomy (NCBI): domain Eukaryota; kingdom Metazoa; phylum Chordata; class Lepidosauria; order Squamata; family Colubridae; genus Coluber; species Coluber constrictor. The sequence continues at coordinate 21,687,576 of CM075972.1, forward strand.
AATCGACTTCCCCAAAACCATCTCAACAAGAACTGGGCTTATTTTCTGCTCTAATTTTAGTAAAATCAGGGATCACACCATCCCATTTTTTTTTTCTCTTTTGAAAAACAGGGCAAAAGAACAGCTGAAGCGTTCACATTTTTTCTTGCTTCCTTCTTTCCTTTCCCCCTCCCTCTTTTCCTTTCTTCCTACACTTTCTTTCTTGTTCTTTCTTTCCTTCCATCCTCTCCCTTTCCTTCCTTCCTTCCTCTCCCTTTCCTGCTTTTCCTCTTTCCTTCCCACCTTCCCTCCCTTTCTTTCCCTCCTTCCTTTCCTTTTTCCTTTCTTTCTTTCTTTCCTTCCTTTCCCTTCCTTCTTTTTCTTTTCTTCCCAACTTCCCTCCTTCCTTCCTTCCCTCCCTTTCTTTCACTCCTTTTCCTTTTTTCTTAATTTCTTTCCTTCCTTTCCCTCCCTTTCTCTTTCCCTCCCTCCTCCCTGCCTTCCTTCCTTCCCTCCTTTTCTTTCTTTTCCTCCTTCCTTTTTTTTCTCTTTACTCCCTTCCTTCCTTCCTTTCCCTCCCTCCCTTTCTTTCCTTCCTTTTTTCTTTCCTTCCCACCCTCCCTCCATATTTTTTCCCTCCCTTTTTTTCTTTCTTTCCTTTCTTCCTTTCCCTCCCTCCCTTCTTCCCTTTTTTTTCTTTCTTTCCTTTCTTCCTTTCCCTCCCTCCCTCCCTCCCCCCTCTCTTTCTTAAGAACCCTTTCCAAGCATCCTTCAACAATGTGTTTTAACTTAAAAGCATCCAGAGTGATGGATGGATGGACACCCCGGCCGGTCCATTAGTGGGCCATCGATGGGCGGGGGTGGGAGTGGGGAGAATTGGGGAGGGGGGGATCAAAAAAAAACAAAAAACAAAGGAGAGTGATTGCTATTGAACTAACCGGCCACAGTATGGCTGTTCTGCCAGAATGGCTAATAAGCCTCTCTTTGCAATACATATATAAGCAAAATATTTCTCTTTGCAAACATTTTTCACCGCTTCAAGGGTTGAAAACCCATTTTTTGGTCCACGGCTTCTCTTTCGCCACGTGGCGAAGGGGCAGAAGGACCGTCTCAAGTCGTCCTCGACCTACGACCACCATGGAGCCCAACATTTCTCTTGCTAAGCGAGACATTGGATAAGCAAAGTTCCTCCCCCCCCCCCCGATTTTACAGCCCTGCTGGCCACAGTTGCCTAAGTGAACGACGGCAGCGGTTTTAAGTTAATAACAAGGACGTTAAGTGAATCTTGGCTTCTCCCCATGGACGTTGCTGGTGAGAAGGTCGCAAAAGAGAATCACGGGGATCCTGGAACCAGTTACCAAGCGTCTGAATTCCGCTCACGTGGCCACGGGATGCTGCAACCGTCGGAGGTGCGAAAAACGGTCGTAAGTCGTCTTTTTCAGCGCCATTGTACTTGGGACGGTAGTAAACGAATTGTTGTTAAGTCAAGGAGTAGCTCCATGCAGACGATCAGGACTCAATCAACGGAAACTCATTCTCCTAAATCAAACTTAACATGGAGATTCTACGCTCTTCCTTAAGAGAGGCACCATGGGCACAGCAGACCCCATGCCAGTTGGGCGCAGCGGTTAAGGGACTTTCCTAAGGCGCCGTTAAATGAGTCCTGCTTCTCCCATTGACTCTGATTGCTGGGAAATCACCAATGGTGATGGCCTGCGGGCTGAGGAATTCTGGGAGTTGAAGTCCACCCTGTTGCCCAGGCTGGGAACCAGAGCAATAGCACAGCTGGAGCCGGCATCAGCCATGTTGCCGCCTTGCCCCCCTCCCTCCCTCCTGTGCTCAACCCTTGGCTGCCCCAACGGCAGCACCAGGAAGTGGGCTGGCCTCCCCGCTTTCCCCACAGCTCCCCAGAGATCCAACTTTTGCCCTGCCGGAGCTAAGTTTAGCAACTCCTAATTCCGATCTCACAGCGAAACCCCAGCAGCTGCTATTCGTAAGAACAGAGAGTTGGAGGTTTTGACTTTGATGGGCTCACGACAGAAAGCTTGCTATGGGGCAGCAATGTGGGGCAAAGCATCCATCCATCCATCATCTATATCTCCCCCTTCCTTCCCTCCCCATCCATCCATCATCTATATCTCCCTCCCTCCCTCCCCATCCTTCTCCCTCCCTCTCCATCCATCCATCGTCTATATCTCCTTCCCTCCCCCCCCATCCATACATCTATCCATCCATCGTCTACATTTCCCTCCCCATACATCTATCCATCCATCCATCATCTATATCTCCCTTCTTCCCCATCCACTCATTCATCATCTATATCTCCCTCCCTCCCCATCCATCCATCCATCTATATCTCCCCCTCCCTCCCTCCCCATCTATCCATCTATATCTCCCTCCCTCCCCATCCATCCATCCATCTATATCTCCTTCCATCCATCCATCTATCCATCCATCATCTATATTTCTCTCCCTCCCCATCCATCCATCCATCCATCCATCTATATCTCCCCCTCCCTCCCTCCCTCCCTCCCTCCCCATCCATCCATCTATCTATCTATCCATCCATCCATCATCTATATCTCCCTTCTTCCCCATCCATCCATCGTCTATATCTCCCTCCCTCCCTCCCCACCCATCCCATCCCATCCCATCCCATCAAACCACTGGATTCTGAGGCTACACCTGGCCAACTTTCCAAGAGATTATCCTGGTTATCCATCCAGGTTTTAAAAGCTGCATTTCTATAGGTAGTCCTCAACTTACAGCAAGAATTCTGGTTGTAAGTTCTGTTGGTCATTAAGGAAGTCGTCAAGGAATGACTTCCTGCCTGGTTTTTATGCCTTTTAGTTTGCAAGAATCGATTGTTAAGCCAACATGGCAATTGGTAAGCAAACCCCACGAAGGGTTCAACCGGGTTGTAAATAACTCCGAGGAGGTCTGTTGTAGCTTTGGTCAAGGACTACCTGTACTGAAGATCTTTGGAAATTTACCCCAAGCAAACAAACAAAAAAATTTGCATCTCGCTCTGTAGTTACTATTTATCCTTGTGTGTACGTGGGTATCGGTGTAGGTGTCTGGTTCTCTTTATTCTAGCTTCCTGTGCCTTTTTTTTTCATCCGTAATTTTAATACTTTCACTTTGTTCTCTTATCTTTGTTTTTATTGAAGGGCATGCTTGTTTGCCACTTTTGATCTTTGTACTGTACATTCCCGAAGTCACTTAGGTAAGATGAGCAGTGTACAAAATGCGATAAAATAAATATTTTAACTAAGATGAATGGAAAAAAAATAAGTGCAGAAGCCGGCTGGCGAAGAAGAAGACGACGAAGGAGGAGGAGGAGGAGGAGGAGGAGGAGGAGGAGGAGGAGGAGGAGGAGGAGAAGGAGGAGGAAGAGAAGAAGAAGAAGAAGAAGAAGAAGAAGAAGAAGAAGAAGAAGAAGAAGAAGAAGAAGAAGAAGAAGAAGAAGAAGAAGAAGAAGAAGAAGAAGAAGAAGAAGAAGAAAGAAAGAAAGAGAAGGAGAAAAAGAAGGAGAAGGAGGAGGAGGAGGAGGAGGAGGAGGAGGAGGAGAAGGAGAAGGAGAAGGAGAAGGAGAAGGAGAAGGAGAAGGAGAAGGAGAAGGAGAAGAAAAGAGATTTTCCTTGAAAAAGTGTCAATGCCCCTGTAGAACAGTGGAAATTAGCCACTCCTAATATAAGAAACAACTCGAGAGGATTCCCCTATTACGGGCGATATGCAGTTGTTCAACCTGCCTCTTTGTTTTTAATAAGAAGTGTCTATATACTTTAAAATGATTGTTTTGCATAATCATTGTTTTTATATTATCATTTTATACTGTTTAATAGGGGGGGTCCCGTTTTTTTTAAAAGCCCTATAGCCTATAGGAAACCTATGGCACATGAGCTACAGGTGGCACATGGAGCCATATCGGTGGGCATGTGAGCTCAGCTCCGGAGCACATATGCGCACCGGCTAGCTAATTTTCGGGCCTTCTGTGCCCACCAGAATTAGGGAAACAGGCTGTTTCCTGCCTCCGGAGGGCCTGGGGTGGGGGAGGCCCATTTTTCTCTCTCTCCAGGTTCCAGAACCTTTCTAGGAGCCTGGGGAGGGCGAAAACAGCCTTCCCCACCCTTCTGGAGGCCCTCCAGAGGCTGGAAACAGCCTGTTTGCTGAATTCCAGTGGGCCCGGAAGACCCGTCTTTCTCTCTCCCCAGGTTCCAGAGGCTTTCTAGGAGCCTGGGGAGTTTGAAAACGGTCTTCCCCACCCCCCGACTCATGAGGGCTGTTTTTTGCCCTCCCCAAGCTCCTAGAAAGCCTCTGGAGCCTGGGAAGAGCAAAAAACAGGCCTACCGGGCCCTCATGTCAAAAGCGGAGGGAGAGCAGGGGGGTCTTGTGCACAAGCGTGGGGGACGGGGCACATAGAATTATGGGTGTGGGCATGCACGCGCGTGACACACACACACACCCATGCTCTCCCCGCTTTTATGGCAAAAAGGTTAGCCATCACTGCCCTACAGGATGGCTAATTATTTCCTTTATAAAAATTGTAAAAAAAATAATAATAAATTAAAATCTCAACTGCCAGGCTATAAATCAGCTGTAAGTAACACAACTGCCACTAGATGGCAGCGAAACCCTGGCATTTGGGGGGGGGAGGTCTCCTTGCTGACACCTAGTGGGTGTTTGGAACACTACGGCCCAATCTTAAAAGAGCAGAGGACGGCCGCAGGGTCTTGTCAAGCCCACTCGGTGAGGACCGCAGGTTCTCTCCTGCATCGGTCCGTGAACAAAGCCCAGCTTTGTTTCCTGGGTCAAGAGAGCCTTGCAGATGGATGAGGTCATCCATCTCAGCTCGGGAGCAAAAAAAAGGCGTAGGTGGCCATGCAAAGCTCAGCAGAAATGTCAGCAAATGCTTGAAGTGAGCCCAGGGGTGGGGGGTGGGAGCAGAGCCTTGATTGGCTCCCTTGGAGACAATCGTCCCTCCTCCCAAAGCCCTCTTAGCCAATCTAAAGTCAGTTAGTACCTATCCAATACCATGCTGGCCGAGGAATTCTGGGAGTTGAAGTCCACACGTCGCAAAGTTGGAGACCTCTGAGTCATTCCCATCACAATCTTATCAGCCTGACAAGGTGGCTCAGCAGCTAAGACCCTGAGCTTGTCGATTAGAAAGGTCGGCAGTTCGGCGGTTCAAATCCCAAGTCTTGATAGTGACTGATAAGGTGACGGGATCTGGTTGTTACCCAGGCAACTGGTTTTTATTGGAAATAGACAAAAGCATGCTTCTAGACCTCAAGACAAGGGAAGGAGGTCTGAACGCCACGCTCTCCGAAAAAGGTCGCACGGAAGTGCCTTTCCATGAGGGGAGACCACCGGTGGGTTTCACAAATTCTCACTACTGGTTTGCCCTACCCGCTTCACACCTTCCACCTGTGTGCCCGGCCTCGAAAACATAGCTAAATAGGACTGCATTACACTGGGGGGGGGGGGGGGGGGAGTGGCCACCTGCAGTTGCCGCTACAGATTCGCTCGAACCGATACGAACCGGCTGAATACCACCTATGAGGTAGACTATGCTCTCGTATTATGGGTCTCTCGTCAAGCAGCATCCTTCCAGATCAGTGTTACTCAACCTTAGCAACTTTTTTTAAAAAATAATTTTTATTAAACGGGTTTTTTTGATAATGAAAAAAAGAGACATTTTTACAATTTTCTCCTTTTCAACATTTTCGCATCAGTAAATGTTTCTTCCATATCCCTTTATCTCCCTTACTTCAATTTACCATTTATGCATACGATTCTAATATTGATTTATATACATAAAGATAACAATGTACATTTCAATCATGCATTCTACTGTACGTCCGTTCCATTTCCACTTGTTTATTACTACTTTTCGACTCCTACATCGTCCCCATTTACTCTTTCCTTGCCCTTTGTCCCTCTCCTCTAACCATTCATCCCATTCCTCCCATACCATATAACCTTAGCAATGTTTAAGGCAGGTGGACTTCAGCTCCCAGAATCCCCCTGCTCCAGATGCTTTGGGGCGGCCATTCCCCAGCATTCTCGGCACAGCACAATGGCATTTCGCCTTTCTGAAGCTGCCTGCCGGGTGGAAGCAGTTGGAGAAACAATGACTCACCCAAAAGCCCAGGAGAGAGCGGAGCCGACATTAAATCGTTAAGCAAATTAATATTTTAATGCTCATCTGTTGCACTGCCCTGAATCCTGGCCACCTACCTACTTCGTCCTGGACCTTTTGCATCACAGTCATAAAAGAGAAACAATAAACACAGAACAGAAGAAACTTCCTCTTGTTCTGGCCCTAATTTTGAGGGAGGTGGGAAAGCAGAAGAACGGCTCTGGAGCCTTTGCTCATCTCTAACGCAGACTGCCAGCCACAGAGACTGACTGACGTCTCCTGACCAAGCAGAGTGAAAAGGCCAAAGGAAAAACAATGCATACATAAGGTAGCATTACAGGACTGAGAAGGTAGCAGCAGGCAAGAAAATAAACAAACAAATATGCCTGGTTTAGCTACGAATTTAGAACTAATAATTGGTATATTTTGGAGGGAGGGAGGGAGGGAGGGAAGGAAGGAGACAAAAGAGAGAGGGTAGGAAGGTAGATAGGAAGGAAGGAAGGAAGGAAGGAAGGAAGGAAGGAAGGAAGGAAGGAAGGAAGGAAGGAAGGAAAGAAAGAAGACAGAGATCAAAGAGAGGCTAGGAAAGTAGGAAGAAAGGAAGAGGGAGGGAGGGAGGGAGGGAGGGAGGGAGGGAGGGAAGGAAGGAAGGAAGGAAGGAAGGAAGGAAGGAAGGAAGAAGACAGAGATCAAAGAGAGGCTAGGGAAGTAGGAAGAAAGGAAGAGGGAGGGAAGAAGGAAGGAAGGGAGGGAGGGAGGGAGGAAGGAAGGAAGGAAGGAAGGAAGGAAGGAAGGAAGGAAGGAAGGAAGGAAGGAAGGAAGGAAGGAAGGAAGGAAGGAAGGAAGGAAGAAAGAAGACAGAGGACAAAGGAGACAGGCTAGGAAAGTAGGAAGAAAGGAAGAGGGGGGAAAGGAGGAAGATAGGAAGGGAGGAAGGAAGGAAGAAAGGAAGGAAGGAAGGAAAGAAAGAGAAAGAAAGAAAGAAAGAAAGAAAGAAAGAAAAGAAAAGAAAGAAAGAAAGAAAGAAAGAAAGAAAGAAAGAAAGAAGGAAGACAGAGATCAAAGAGAGGCCAGGGAAGTAGGAAGAAAGGAAGAGGGAAGGAGGGAGGGAAGGAAGGAAGAAGACAGAGATCAAAGAGAGGCTAGGAAAGTAGGAAGTAAGGAAGAGGGGGGAAAGGAGGAAGATAGGAAGGGAGGAAGGAAGGAAGGAAGGAAGGAAGGAAGGAAGGAAGGAAGGAAGGAAGGAAGGAAAGAAGAGAAGAAAGAAAGAAAGAAAGAAAGAAAGAAAGAAAGAAAGAAAGAAAGAAAGAAAGAAAGAAAGAAAGAAAGAAGGAAGACAGAGATCAAAGAGAGGCCAGGGAAGTAGGAAGAAAGGAAGAGGGAAGGAGGGAGGGAAGGAAGGAAGAAGACAGAGATCAAAGAGAGGCTAGGAAAGTAGGAAGTAAGGAAGAGGGGGGAAAGGAGGAAGATAGGAAGGAAGGAAGGAAGGAAGGAAGGAAGGAAGGAAGGAAGGAAGGAAGGAAGGAAGGAAGGAAGAAGAAAGAAGAAAGAAAGAAAGAAAGAAAGAAAGAAAGAAAGAAAGAAAGAAAGAAAGAAAGAAAGAAAGAAAGAAAGAAAGAAAGAAAGAGATCAAAGAGAGGCCAGGGAAGTAGGAAGAAAGGAAGAGGGAAGGAGGGAGGGAAGGAAGGGAGGAAGGAGGAGAGGGGGAAGGGAAGAGAGGGAGGAAAGGGAAGGAGCTGGACCATATCCAGGATACATGCAAACCCTCAAGCGCATTTCCCCCGCAGGCCCAATCTGAGCCCCCAAGGAGCCTTTTTCCCCGAAAGAGCCCAACCGCCCTTCGGGATTCCGCTCCAAATTGCCTCTTGCCATTCCGCCAGTGTCAAGCACTGCACCCACGCAGCTCTGCAGAGACAAGGGGCTCCCGAGGGGCTCCTAGGGCTCTGGAAGAAAGCCCTCACCCACTCTCCGCTCGGCCACGCGGCTCACACAGAGAAGCACACAAGTTCAACTGCCGCTTCACGCCCACCGGTGCACAGCCGAGGCCTTCCGCCCGGCTGCGCGTGCCCCGAACGTTACACCTCAAGGACTTTAGCAAAACCCTCCGTTTCCCACGCTTGGCATTCACCCTCCAAGCAAGAAAATAGACTTTTATTAAAAGCCTCTCGCTGCTGAGGCATTCAAACCCTTCTGATGATTACGTGGAGGAAAGTCGGGTTCGGCTTTGGATCGGGATGGAGGGATGCGGGGAGGGGGGCAGAAATGGGGCAGGAGTGGGGAGAAAACGGCTGTGCAGAATTCTTCAGTGGAGGAGGCCAAGACATCCCATTCCTTCTCAAACAATCACTCAGAATAGATCGGGAAGGGACCCTGGAGGTCTTCTAGTCCAACCCACGTGCTCCAGCAGTGGGGAAATCCACAAGTCTTAAAGCGGCCAAGTTTGAAGACCTCTGATCCAAGTGCCTGGAAACTGGCATGTACTTAAGACGGTTGCGAACGTCAGACAAGCAACGAGGGTGGAAGGTGGGGGGCGGGGGAGGAGAAGAGAAGAATCCAGATTCACTTAATGACGTGATTCACTGAAACACGGGCAGGGATTCGCTTTACAACCGCAGCCAAAAGGTCTTAACGCCGGGCACGACTCACGGAACAACCGCCTTGCTTAGCGACCAAATTCTAGGCCCGACTGCGGTCATAAAACGAGGACTACCATAGTCTAATCTGTTTTTGTTTTCTTTTTTTTTTTTTGCTGCAAAATACAAGTTGAAAATAGATCAAGGGGGAGAGAGAAAGAGGGAGAGAGTGAGTTGCAGGTTTGTAAAACTTGATTTTTCAGCTAGGAAGGGTTTCTACTTTTTTTTTTTCCTTTTTTCAAGAAAAGAAGCAAACTGTTGTTGAGAGGATCAAAGAGCATCCGGCCCTGTGTTTTCCACCACACTTTTGAATGTGGTTACAAGCCTCGCCCCAAGAGCTGGAAATGCAAACCTAGCAGCTGCACCGAAAGGTCCCGACTGTTTGCCAGTGCAGAATAAATCCCTCTTTTGCATGTCCCTTCCCTGGCGTTGGGAGCTGCAATTCCATTTTAGCAAGGAAATGCAACTGCAGAAAATAGAATAGAAGAAGAATGCTTCCCTGGCCAAGTGTGATTGGATCCCGAAGGAATTGGTCTCCGGTGTGTAAGCTCTCAGTGTACATACGAGAGCTTACACACGATCGCAATCACCGTAAAAAATGCAATGCGTCGTAAATCGTAAGATACGACACTTAGCGATCATCAACTCGCAAAGCATTAATTTAATTAATTTAATTAATTAGGGCACCCTCCGGAACTCTGACAGCAATAGTCATAGGATACTAAATAAGCAACCCATGCAAATCATACGAGAATAGCAATTGATGTAATTCATAAGGTACAAAGAACAAAGTTATAGTCGTAAGAAGACAGGGAAATAGGAAAGATGAGAAGAATAACTAGTAGGTAGTTTGACAGTGTTGTGGGAATTAGCTGTTTAGCAAAGTGATGGCAGAGGGGGAAAAGATTTGGTACTTGAAGCAGAAGGATTTTTTTCTCACCTGAAATCCTTGGCTGTGTTAACTCAGGGGGAAGCAACATACAAACTGGGTCGGATGCAGTCATGTGTGAGTAGGGTAGGGGGTTTTTTAGGGGTTGTTTAGGGTGGAAAAATGGATGCCTCCCGCCTCCATTGCCACAGATCAAAAAAAAACCAAATTAAAATTGTTCCACTGAAATCGTTGTTATATTTGTGCTAGTCCTGCCTTAGGCATGAAAGCTGGATGGGTGACTTTGGACCAATCGCCAGGAGATAGGGAATTCTAGTTCCACATTAGACATGAAAAACTATCTGGGTAACTTTGGGCCAATCACCAGGAGATGGTGAATTCTAGTTCCACATTAGACATGAAAACCCGGCTAGGTGACTTTGGACCAATCACCAGGAGAAGGAAATTCTAGTTTCACATTAGACATGAAAAATTGGGTGACTTTGGGCCAATCACCAGGAAATGGTGAGTTCTAGGCTGTCTTAAGCATGAAAGCTGGCTGGGTGACTTTGGGTCAATCACCAGGAGAAGGGAATTCTAGTTCCACATTAGACATGAAAACCCGGCTAGGTGACTTTGGACCAATCACCAGGAGAAGGGAATTTTAGTTCCACATTAGACATGAAAAATTGGGTGACTTTGGACCAATCACCAGGAGAAGGAAATTCTAGTTCCACATTAGACATGAAAAATTGGGTGACTTTGGGCCAATCACCAGGAGAAGGGAATTCTAGTTCCACATTAGACATGAAAAATTGGGTGACTTTGGGCCAATCACCAGGAGAAGGGAATTCTAGTTCCACATTAGACATGAAAAATTGGGTGACTTTGGGCCAATCACCAGGAAATGGTGAGTTCTAGTCCTGCCTTAAGCATGAAAGCTGGCTGGGTGACTTTGGGTCAATCACCAGGAGAAGGGAATTTTAGTTCCACATTAGACATGAAAAATTGGGTGACTTTGGACCAATCACCAGGAAATGGTGAGTTCTAGGCTGTCTTAAGCATGAAAGCTGGCTGGGTGACTTTGGGGTCAATCACCAGGAGAAGGAAATTCTAGTTCCACATTAGACATGAAAAATTGGGTGACTTTGGGCCAATCACCAGGAAATGGTGAGTTCTAGGCTGTCTTACGCATGAAAGCTGGCTGGGTGACTTTGGGTCAATCACCAGGAGAAGGGAATTCCAGTTCCACATTAGACATGAAAAACCAGCTGGGTGACTTTGGGCCAATCACCAGGAGTTGGTGAATTCTAATCCTGCCTTAGGCGCGAAAGCCGGCTGGGTGACTTTGGTCCAGTCCCTCTCTCTCTCTCTCTCAGCCCTGCCTACCTCACAGGGTTGTTGTTTGGGTGCGAGGGAAATAGGAGGAGGGAGGAGTATAAGAGGGGTTTGCCGCCTTGAGTTATCGATAAAAATGAAAAAGGCAGGAAAGAAAGAAACGAACAAATAAATAAAAATGCATCCGTCCACGGGATGAGCCTTCTTCTCATAAGCCAACTTGAGTTTTGTTTGGCCTGGTCTACCCTGTGAATTCATGGTGAAGTCTTTCAAAAATCATCATCATTACGGTTTAGCTACCGCTGGGTACAGAGAGTCTCCCTCTTGCCAGACAGCTAATGGATCCGGCTGGTGGGTGCTCAGATTTGTTCCAGAAAAGCCTAAGTGTTCCCATCTTACAGACACATGCCTGATCATTAATTTTAGCCTTAGCCCAAGAAAAAGAACAAAAAAACCAACAACAACAACAGGGAAGTGAAACAGAGGAGCTTCAAAAGCCAGGCCTCCTTCCAAATGGGAAGGCAGAATTGTCAGTACCAATGACACACTACTGTCCCTCCAGGCAAGGATTTCAAAGAAGAAGAAGAAGAAGAAAAAAATAAGAGCTCAATACTTCAAACCGAACCCTGGATTTTCTGCTTCCATGTCTCAGTTCTACGGCGGGGTTTCTCGGCTCCTGGGATCAACCATTCCCACGCATATAACCTCAACCTGCTGTTGCTGAATTAACTCCTTCCCTTCTGCTGTTCATAAGCCGAGACTGTGCAAAGCCGAAAAAGGCTGGCCTGGTGGGGACCCTTGCCTGCCTGCCTACCTCTCCCCTTCCCCTTCCGGGCCAGCCCTTCCCATGCCAAGACCTCCCCCACCAACCACATAGGCCTATACTGCAATCCGGAGCTCGTCCCGCACGAGACAAAAACGAGGTACAAAACATCCAAGGTTTGTTCAAGATTTCATCAGATGCCGGATTATCAGGCATCGATTTTTCTGTGTTTCTCCCCCCTCCCCAACATATGCCAGCCCCAAAAGCAAAGGGCATGAGAGAGAGAAAAAGAGAGAGAAAAAAGAGGAAGAGAAAAAGAAAGAGAAAGGTAGATCAGATAGATAAATAGATGATAGATAGATAGATAGATAGATAGATAGATAGATAGATAGATAGATAGATAGATAGATAGATAGACAGACAGACAGACAGATTGATTATAGACATGGATGGATAGAGACAGATAGATAAAAAGATGGAAAAGGAGGGGGAGAGAGAGAGAAAGTAAGAGAGAAAAAGAAAGAGGAAGAGAATAAGAAGGAGAAAGATATATATATATAGAGAGAGAGAGAGAGAGAGGATAGATAGATAGATAGATAGATAGATAGATAGATAGATAGATAGATAGATAGATAGATAGATAGATAGATAGATAGATAGATAGATTATAGACATGGACATGAATGGGTAGAGATAGATAAAAAGATGGAAAAGGAGGGAGAGAGAGAAAGTAAGAGAGAAAAAGAAAGAGGAAGATAAATGTGTGTGTGTAAATATATATATATAGAGAGAGAGAGAGAGAGAGAGAGGAGAGAGGGGATAGATAGATGATAGATAGATAGATGGATGGGTAGAGAGGTAAAGTGATGGAAAGGGAGGGGAGAGGGAGAGAAACAGAGAAAAAGAAAAAGGAAGAAAAAGGAAGGTAGGTAGATATATATATATATATACATATATATATATATATATATATATATAGAGAGAGAGAGAGAGAGAGAGAGAGAGAGAGAGAGAGATGGAAAAGGAAGGAGGGAGGGAGGGAGGGAGGGAGAAAGAGAGAGAAAGTAAGAGAGAGAAAAAGGAAGAGGAAGAGAAAGAGAAAGAGAAAAAGAAAGAAAGAAAGGTGTATATATGTGTGTGTATATATATATTTGATAAATTTGATAAATAAATAAATAAATATATATATATAAAGAGAGAGAGAGAGAGAGAGAGAGAGAGAGAGGATAGATAGATAAAGAGATGGAAAGGGAGAGAAAGAGAGAGAGAGAAAAATGAGAGGCCAAGTGAGTCTCCTCCATAAGTCGGTTAAGGACTAGATTTCAGATCCAAGCATTGATCTCTGCAGGGGTGGGGGGGAGAAATGGGGGGGGGTTCAAGCTCTGGGCTTTCAGGCCCAGCCTCACCAGTTCAACCGAACGCAAGAGAGATTAATATAGATAGATAGATAGATTTTTAATTAAAAAAAACAAGAGAGGATGATAAAACGCCGGACTTACAAGACTGGAACAGAGGCTAAAATGCATCTTGCTTACGTAACCAGGAGAGACGGAACGCATCGACGAGCGCCCCACCATCACACACACAGCCGGAGAACCTGCATTTACGGTCTCCTCCTGCGGTTCTTAGAGAAAAATGGGGGTGGGGGGAGGAGGGGGAGAAGCAGAGAGAAAGAGAGAGATCCGCAGGAAGCCAGAATCGCGTGCTGTTTGCTGCAAGGAAAGTGGAAGCTGCGTGAAGATCCGCCAGGAATCTCAGCCCAGGGGATCCCGCATTCAGCATCCGTGACACATTTACAAAGATCTTGTGCTGCGAGAGGTGCATTGCAGCTCCAACGCTGCGAAGCGCAGAGAAGAGCAGCGAGGATGATTAAAGGGGCTGGAGGCTAAAATATAGGAAGAACGGTTGCAGGGATTGGGGGGGGATGTCTAAAATTTAACGACAAGGAGGACCAGGAGGAGACGGGGATAGCCGTCTTCCCATATGGGAGGGGCTGCCCCAAAGAAGAGGGGCTCCATTTATTCTCCAAAGCCCCCCGAAGGCAGGACAAGAAACAATGGAGGGAAACTAACCAAGGAGAGAAGCCAGCTGGAATTAAGGAGAAACTTCCTAAGAGTGAGGACAATTAACCCATGGAACAATTTGCCACCAGAAGTTGTGGCTGTTCCATCACTGGAAGTTTTTAAGAGGAGACTGGACAGCCACTTGTCTTAAATGGTATAGGGCAGTGATGGCTAAATGTTTTGGCCGAAATTGGAGCCCGCACACATGCCGGCGTGCAGCAACCCGGAAGAGAGCAGCTGGCTGGTGCACATGTGCTCTTCCGGGTTCCGTCGCATGCATGCACGCTGGCCAGCTGCTCCGTTCTGGGTTCCGGCGCGTGCATGCACGCAGCACAACTGGTCTTCAAAGACCAGCCGGCCGGCGCGCATGCATGCACCATAACCCAGAACACAGCAGCTGGCCGGTGCGCATGCATGCCAGACCAGCTGGCCAGTGACAAGGACTGACCATAGGTTCACCATCATGGGTCTAGGGTCTCCTGCTTCAGCAAAGGGTCAGACTAGAAGACCTCCAGAGACCTTCCCGTCTGTTCATCTGAATGAAATGGATGCCAAAATGAACAAGCTTGGGGGAGGGGAGGCAGAGGGTAAGGTTTCTCCAAACTGTAATTCCGGCTGTACATTTAGACCTCAACTTATAACTATAATTGAGCCCAAAATTGTTAAGTGGGTTTTTGCCGGATTTTAGGACCTTCAACCATCTGTAATAAAATCTCCCCCTAATTTCCGCCATCTGGAATCAAAGCTGTCGCATGAATTCAGCCTAATCTGCCATCTGAATTCTAGACGCCGGGAATTCTAGCCACCTACCATCGAAATCTTACTTTCCGAATTCCAGAATTGGCGATTGACATCTGTTCTCTGAATTCATCCGCCCTTTGCAATCTAAACTTCCTCTCAATGCCGCCGTCTGCAATCTAAACTAGTCGCGTGAATTGAGCCCTCGGTAATCCGCCGTCTGAATTCAGACCGCCTGTTACCTTATCTGTCATCGGGAAATCTAGCCATCTACCATCGAAATCTTATCTTCCCGAATTCCAGAATCGGCGATCAAATCTGTTCTCCGAATTCTGCCATTTGCAATCTCAATTTTCCTCCGAATTCCACCGTCTCTGTAATCTAATCTGGGTTGAATTCAAGCGTCTGAAATTTAATCTGTCCTCTGAACTCCTCCATCTTTTCAACCGTGGCTTTCTAGTTTGGGCTCCTTTTTTAAATCCGTTTTCCCTAAAGGAATTCCTGCCCTCCACGTTGCCACAAAAGATCAGGCCCATGGCCACAAAGAGAAAAGAGAATTTGAGACCCACAAGAGAAGGCAAGCCCTTCAACTTAAACTTAAGTTGCATAAGTTGAATAAATTTATCTTTAATATAAGTTTACAGGATGGAAAGTATAAGGGTTTTTTTTTACAATATATTTTACTGGAGACAAGTTGAAGCATTTTCTCTTTTTGGTAATATATGTAAGGGTTGGAGATGCGATGGCTAATTGTTACTAGGTTTTGACTGGAATAAAGAAGATCTGCTTATTGCTGAAGAATGGACAAGAATGAAGTGGGACTAACTACCTTCAAGCAAGAACAGTTATATTTAGATATGAACAAGGCGAGTTAAAGTACAAGAGGGAGATAAAACTATAGATAGTGTGTGGTTGTGTGTGTGTGTGTGTGTGTGTGTATGTGTGTGTGTGTGTGTGTGTGTGTGTGTGTATCAGATGTTTTACCCCGTATTTGCTCTGGGAAGTCGGGGGGGGGGGTGTGTGTGGCATAGGAGGGGGGAGGCGGGAGGGGGGGAAATTTTTTAAAAACTTTTTCAAGCTTTGATGTATTAGATGCTATATTTTGATGACTGACTATATTTTGTTTAAATGCCTATATGTTTGCATGTTGATTATGAAATAAAATTTGTTAAGAGAGAAAAAAAAAAGAGAGAGAAGACAAGCCCTTAAAGAAGATCTAGGGAAAAATTCTAGGAATCCAGCAAGAATTTCTTCATTCTCTCTGCATGGATCACCAATGGGAGCAGCAACATCCAGTTTCAACATTTTCCGACGTGTCAAAGCAGGAGTCAAAAACAGGACAGGCTATTAAACCCACTTGGATTGTCCAGTTCCATATTTTTTTTTGCAACGGCTCTGCCATGCTAGGAGAAAAGACTTTCTAGATCAGGGGTCTCCAACCTTGGCAACTTTTTAAGACTTGTGGACTTCAACTCCCAGAGTTCCTCAGCCTGCAAAGCTTTCTGGGAGTTGAAGTCCACGAGTCTTAAAAAGTTGCCAAGGTTGGAAGACCCCCTATTCTAGATCCCTGTTCCTCCACACTTAGCAGCTTTTAAGATAGGTGGACTTCAACTCCCAGAATTCACACACACACACACACACACACACACACACACACACACACACACACACACACACACGCGCATGCATACATACACAGGTAGGCTTTGACATGAATGCAACTGAGCCCAAAATTTCTGTTGTTAAATGAGACATTTGTGAAATGAGTTTAGGACATTTTATGATCTCTCTGGTCACCGTTGTTAAGTGAATCATTAAAGTTCTTAAGTTAGTAACACGGTTATAAGTGAATCTGGCTATATATCGATCTACCTACCTACCTACCTACCTATCTCTAGCTAGCTAGCTATTTAGCTATCCATCCATCATCTCTATTTCTCTATATCTATCATTATCTATCTTTCTATCCATCTCTTTATCTTCTCTATCATCTGTCTGTCTGTCGCTGTCATCTATATCATCTATCTTATCATCTATCTATCCATCCATCATCTCGATCTCTCTATCTCTATCATTATCTATCTTTCTATCCATCTATCCATCTATCTATCCACCTATCTATCCACCTATCTATCATCTATCTCACTACTATCTATCTATTATCTATCTATCTGTCTGTCATCTATATCATCTATATCATCTATCTTATCATCTTTCTATCCTCCATCATCTCTATCTCTCTATCTATCATTATCTATCTTTCTATCCATCTATCTATCCACCTATCATCTCTCTCTATCTCTCTACCATCTATCTCTCTACCACTCTATTATCTATCTATCTATCTATCTGTCATCTATATCATCTATCTTACCATCTATCTATCCATCCATCATCTCTATATATATCTATCTATCATTATCTATCTTTCTATTCATCTATCTATCCATCTAGCCACCTATCTATCATCTATCTCTCTACCTCTCTATTATTTCTCTATCTGTCTGTCTGTCTGTCATCTATATCATCAATCTTATCATCTATCTATCCATCCATCATCTCTATCTCTCTATATCATTATCTATCTTTCTATCTATCCATCTATCTCTATCTCTATATCTCTACCATCTATTTCTCTATATCTCTATTATCTATCATCTATCTATCTATCTATCTATCTATCTATCTATCTATCTATCTATCTATCTATCTATCTATCTATTTATCTATCAATAAAAATTCAATTTAAAGTTTCTCTGACGGTTTCATTTAAATGCTTCCTTCCTACCCGAAAGGGATGGATTCTGAAGCCGTGAGCTTCCCGCAGCTCCTAATATCTACAGATTGTTACAGCCCGGTGTCAAACAACGATCAAACTTTCTTTCCTTGTTCTGAACAACCAGCTCTTACCGGTATTTCCTTAGGGTAGGTTGAGTTCCTCTTTTTAGGGGTCACGTTTATATCATTCTTACTTCTGCTCTGGAGCTGGTCTTCTAAAAGCCACATCTCATCATGCTGGACTCTGGACTCCAACAGACACTGTCCCAGGGAAAGTCAAACTTTCTGCTAACCGATTTCAGTTTCTCTCTGAACACAAGAAGCTAAGGAGCAATGTTGGAGACAGGGTCCCAAGTAGGGTGGGGTGGGGAGTTCTCTGTGATCCCCTACTCAATCTTATTTGGAGACCGCAGAGCAGGGGTTTGCAACCTTAAACACTCAAAGAGTCATTTGGACCGGTTTCCCACAGAAAAGAAAACACCGGGAGCCACAAAACTCTTCCCATGCCTGACTATTTCTTGAGCGGCTGCAAAACTAGCCTATGTAGTTGAATTAAACGTTCTGTTTTCTTCTGAAACTTTTCTTTTCTTGGATTTATCCATGGTTGGCCTACCGGGGGTTGAAAAGCTCAATAAATCATGTGTCGGTGGGTATCGCACACTGGCGGGTGTGACGCATATTTTGAATGACAGGGAGCCACAGAAGAGGGGTGAAAGAGCCACATGCGGCTCCAGAGCCACAGGTTGCTGACCCCCTGCCCCAGAGGGAGTAATTACAGGTATGGGTAATCCTCGATTTATAACAGTTCATTGAGTGACCGAGGTTGCCACGGCACTGAAAAACAGTTGAGCTGCTTCCGGCTGGGCAAACCGGTTGTTACATTATGTGACGGCCACCTCCGGTTGCAACGGCACTGACATGGGACTGTTTTTCACTCTTACGGCGGTCAAAGCCATCCTCACGTGGTCACGTGATCCAAGATTCAGACGCTTGCCAAGGGTCTCCAATTTATGACAGTCGCGGCATCCCGGAGTCACACGATTTCCCCGAGAAAACACGCGAAGGTTTTTTGCGACCTTCTGACAAGCAAAGTCAAGGGAGGGAAACCCAATTCACTTAACAATGTTACGGACTTAAACCACCGCAGGGATTCAGTTAACAACAGCAGGCAGGAAGGTCGTAAAATGGGGCAAAACCTCACCGGATAACTGCCTTGCTTAGCAACAGAAATGTGGAACTCCATGGTGGCCGTCAGGCTTTCTCTGTTATTCTGCTTCGTGGTAGGGAAACGAACCAAATGAATAAAATCCGAGCTCCAAATTATGGGATGAACGGCTGTTGGGATTCAATTAGCTCCCTTCTTACCACTGGAGGAGACTTCCAAAAGGCATTTCTTTATTAAGACCTTTACTAAGTGTTTTTAATTGTTTTAAAAGTAATCATTGACGAACTATTAACGGCTTCAATGGTACTTTTCTTTGAATTGTACTTTCTGAGCCTCCAGGAGCCGCTGAGCAAGTAGGTGGTATGGGAACATTTTGAAAAAATAAATTAAATCATCAAGTTAGCCTTTTTAGAGCTCACCAATTCCCTTGATGTTGGGGTTTTTTTTGCTATAAAAGACCAAACACCTACTACCTCTTGGAAAAACGGCTTAAATTAAGCTTCCTGTGTTACGATTCACATTTGCCAAATAAGAACATCAGAGGAGCTCAGACAGGTGAGATTAAAACAATATTTCTCAATCTTGGTTTACTTTCAGATGGGTGACCAACATTTGTCAAACAAGGCTGGGTCCACCCTATGCCACAGACCCTAGATGACCAACTACAAAGTTACTTTGAGGGAAGATGGGCGGCCTATACATTTTATAAATAAATAAATAAATTGGTTGAATTCACACGCGGAGACCCGAACCAACAAGAACCAGGTGAAGGTTGAAGGCAACAGGTAAATCCAAACAATGTCAACCAACAGAAGACCTCAACCGTCATTGGGAGACACAATTCTCATGTGGCCTGATTTGGGGGTGGGGGAGAAGGGTCCAGATCCAAAGCTGTCTTTGGCTCATGATCCCATACCCCTGTCTCAGACCAGTCATAATTTATAGAGTAGAGTAGAGTAGAGTAGAGTAGAGTAGAGTAGAGTAGAGTAGAGTAGAGTAGAGTAGAGTAGAGTAGAGTAGAGTAGAGTAGAATAGAATAGAATAGAATAGAATAGAATAGAATAGAATAGAATAGAATAGAATAGAATAGAATAGAATAGAATAGAATAGAATAGAATAGACATTTGAGATCTTCTACTCCAACCCTTTGCTCTAAGAAGTTGGACGCTGACCGTTCGGGGGGGGGTCACATAACTAGTTTAACATGCCAGAGTCTCATTCGTTATCGGAATTATAAGTATTTGGAGATATCTATGACCATTTTTGGAAAAATACATTTACTCATATACTTATCGGATCTCCCCCCATGTAAATTAGTGAATGACCCTGTATTTTCAAAACAGGGATGTTATTATTCACAATTTAATTTATCGTGAATACTATTTTTAATTTATTGTATGTCTACAGCTGGTCGATGACCGTATTGAAGTTTATATTCTAAAACTCTTCAACCCTCTGCCCAAGCAGGGGAATTCTGGGAGTTGAAGTCCACAACTCTTAAAACCACTTCTAGAAACAAGTCCTTCCAGTGATGAATTGTTCGAACTGTCAGGAATTTCCTCCTTAGTTCTAAGTTGCTTCTCTCCTTGATGAGTTTCCACCCATCGCTTCTTGTCCTGCCCTCAGGGGCTTTGGAGAATAGCTTGACTCCCTCTTCTTTGGGGCAGCCCCTGAGATATTGGAAGACTGCTATCATATCTCCCCTAGTCCTTCTTTTCATTACTTCCTACCGGCCTCCCACCGCCCTGTGCGTTCTTATACAATTGCCCTCCTCTGGGTGCCGTCGGCTAGACAATGTCGGCTGGCGACCCCCAGGATGAGAGCGTTCTCTGTGGCCGCACCGATCCTCTGGAACAGGTTACCCACCGAGCTCCAGATAGCTCCTGATCTCCACATGTTCCACGCTGGCCTGAAGACATGGCTCTTTCATCAAATTCCCTGACCGATTATGGGGTTTTTTAATTCTGGGGATTTTAAATTTTTCTTTTAATTTGATTTATATGCCGCCCTTCTCCGGAGACTCAGGGCAGCTTACAATGCGTTAAGCAACAGCCTTCATACTTTTGTATATTTATACAAAGTCAGTTTATTGCCCCCACAAACTGGGTCCTCAATTGACCTACCTTAGAAAGGATGGAAGGCTGAGTCAACCTTGAGCCTGGGGAAGATTCGAACTGGTGTAATTGCAGACAGCTGGATGTTAATTACGGTGCTTTAGTCTGCAGAGCTAAACCAGGCTCCTGGTTTATTTGGACTGGATTTTAATATTGTATTGTTGTTGTTTTGATTGCCCCGAATCCTACGGGAGAAGGGCGGCATATAAATTTTAAAAATAAATGAATAAATAAATTAGAAATACCCAATCGAGAGTAGAGCCCTGTCACGCCACGCCAGCTAAGCCAGGGTTCGCCTCCCCTCCGTTTGACTCTTTGCCAGGCGAATCGGGAGAACAAAGCCAGGCTGCCTTCCATTCCTCCCCGTAGCCAACCAAAGCTTCCCACCAACGGTGCAAAACAAACACTGCAAGTGTGAAGCTGAGAAAGGAAAAAGTGCTGCTCTCACCAAAAAAAGCTGCCTGGGTTGCAGAGAGCCCGGTGGGAAAGAATTTGCATTTTTTGAGCTTGGAGGAGGGCAGGCCAAAAATCGCAGCAAAGCAGCGGCGAGAGGACAGACGGACGAAAACGACGTAGCAGCCACAGAACAGAGTCGGATGGGACCCTGGAGGTCATCTAGACCAACCCCCCTCCTCACGCAGGAGGCCTGTACTGGGGATTCGAACCGCCGAACGGCTGACATTTCTGATTGACAAGCTCAGCATCTAGCCACTGAGCCATCTACTCAGACGCTATATCGGAGGACTTGATTCCGGTTCCAATGAATTCCAAAGAGGACGATACCCGAGTGAACTCTTGAGCCAGGCAAAAAAAAAAAAAAAAAATCACCACATATGACGCATGTGTGTGTGTCCGTGCACACATCTTCCGGTCAGTGTGAAGACTCCTGAAGACTGTCTGCATAAGTCCGTGCAGTTTTCTTAATAAGGTTTTCAGCAAGGTTTGCCATGCAAACCAATATAGAAATAAAATTATTATTATTGTTGTTGTTATTAATTATTGTTGTTGTTGTTGTTGTTATTATTATTATTTTCTTTGGGTTGAGACAAGAGGAACTGGCCCAAAGTCATCCAGCTGGCTTTCCTACCTAAGACAACACTAGAACTCACAGTCTCCTGTGAATGGCCCAAAGTCGCTCAGCTGGCTTTCAAGTCTAAGGCAACACTAGAACTCACAGTCTCCTGGTCAATGGCCCCAAAGTCGCCCAGATGGCTTTCCTACCTAAGGCAACACTAGAATTCTCAGTCTCCTGATCAATGGCCCAAAGACACTCAGCTGGCTTTCCTACCTAAGGCAACACTAGAATTCACAGTCTCCTGATGAATGGCCCAAAGACACTCAGCTGGCTTTCAAGTCTAAGGCAACACTAGAACTCACAGTCTCCTGGTGAATGGCCCAAAGACACTCAGCTGGCTTTCCCTACCTAAGGCAGGACTAGAACTCACAGTCTCCTGGTCAATGGCCCAAAGTCGCCCAGATGGCTTTCAAGTCTAAGGCAACACTAGAACTCACAGTCTCCTGGTCAATGGCCCAAAGTCGCCCAGATGGCTTTCCTACCTAAGGCAACACTAGAACTCACAGTCTCCTGGTCAATGGCCCAAAGTCGCCCAGATGGCTTTCCTACCTAAGGCAACACTAGAACTCACAGTCTCAAGCCTAAGGCAGGACTAGAACTCACTGTGGCCTGCTGAAAGGAACACCAGAGGAGAACTGCAGGATTTTAACAGAAAGAGCAAAAGAGAGAAATACGATCAGAATTCTGCTACTTTCTTTTTGGAGTCCTAACCTCCATGGTTCCCCTCCATCTGGCTGGGACTTCTGGGAGTTGAAGTCCGCCCTACTTAAAGCTGGTGAGGCTGTGAATCACTGACCCCGATGATTTAAAAGATGGCCCGGCCGAATGAATTCAGTCTAAAAACCCCCCATATCTAAACATCTCCAAGAACCCTCCTGCTAAGGCGTGTGTGAAACAGGAAGCGAGCTGCATTTTTTTAAAAAAAATAAAATAAAATAAATGCGGCATCAGCAGTTGCGTGTCTCCAGGGTTTGTGTTTGAGAGAGGTTGTATAAGATACAAGGTCATTGATGCTTATTCCTTAATTCCATCTTTCTCAACTTTGGTAACTTTTAAAAGATGGGTGGACTTCAACTCCCAGAATTCCCCAGCCAGCCGTGGCTGGCTGGGGAATTCTGGGAGTTGAAGGCCACGTATTTTAATATTGCAAATCATTGCAAACTATAAATACTGGACAGTGTCTAGCATCCGAATTTTTGATACGTGACCACGGGAGAGACTGAAAGGGTCGTAAGTGTGAAAAATGTCCCCAGTCTTTTTTTTGAGTGTGTGTGTGTGGTCGTAACTTCAAACGGTCACTAAACGGACGGCTTGCTTCCAGAAGCTGTGAACGCTCCAGACACTGGAAGCTACTCTACTCTACTCCACTCCACTCCACTCCACTCCCTTCCCTTCTATTCTATTTATTCTATTTATTCTAATCTAATTCTTCATTCCGTCATTCTATTTCTATTCTATTCTATTCTATTCTATTCTATTCTATTCTATTCTATTCTATTCTACTCTACTCTACTCTACTCCTATTCCTACTCTATCTACACTCTACTCCACTCTACTCTATTCTATTCTGCCTGTAATCCTGTTTCTGCTCCTTCTTCGGCGAGTAGAGTAAGAGTAGAGTAGAGTAAGAATAGAGTAGGAATAGAGTCTCCCCATCCATCCTCCTCTCCCGGAAGCCTGCATCCGTCCCTCGCCTTGTCTGCCGTCCATTCTGGACAGCCGTGTGCGACAAGGCCTGAATGAGCCCACAGACCCCGGTCCAGTTGCCTGCCATATGACGGATGGATTGTGGCCGCAGGAGGAAAGGAAAGCTGGCAACCCGTGGCCATCAATGCCTCCCTTGTTTTGCCCGCACTGTGACTCCACACAGCTCCTGCCCAGCTGACGGGCAGAGTCGCAGCGCCCGTCCGCATCACCCTGGGGAGGGGAGCGTGTCCGTTTCCCCCTTCCCCACCCCCCCACTCACCCACACAAAGGCCAGACTCTCCGCACAGCCCCAAGACCAGTTATCCCATCTCTCTTCCAATTGGTTCCAGCTTAAATATATATATATATATGCAGTCCTCGACTTAAGACAATCGAGCCCCAAATTTAACATTTCTCACTTTATTTGAAGTGAGAAATGTGTGAAGGGAGCTTGTCCCATTATACGGCTGTTCTCGCCGTAAAGCAAATCCCTGCTGCTCTTAATTCGTGACGCAGTCGTTAAGCGAATCTGGGTTTTCCTTCTCCCCCCCCCCCAATCGACTTTGTTGTTGAAAGGTCACAAAAGGGGCTTCCGGGAGCATCGAAACGTCATAAATGCGAGTTTATTGTCAAGCCTCCGAATGCCAATCGCGTGACCGATGCACAATGGTCACTAAGTGTGACAAACGGTCAGAAGTCGCTTTCCCCCCCTTGTGCCGTCATAACTTCAGTCACTGAATGAAGTGTTATTAGATTGTAAGACTACAATAGATAGATAGATAGATAGATAGACAGACAGACAGACAAGACAGACAGACAGACAGATAGATAGATAGAAAGATAGATAGATAGAAAGATAGATAGATAGATAGATAGATAGATAGATAGATAGATAGATAGATAGACAGACAGACAGACAGACAGACAGACAGACAGACAGACAGACAGATGGAATGTAACTAATAGATTAGAGAGAGGGATGGTAGATAAATGATATAAGATAGATAGATAGATAGATATAGATAGATAGATAGATAGATAGATAGATAGATAGACAGACAGACAGATAGTTTGGAATGCAAATAGCAGGGACATCTCCGTCCAGGGGAGCCAGCAAGCTTGCCCCTAGACGCCAACGACGGGGGGTAGGGGCTGAACCCCCAAATAACCACTGAGAACTTTGCTTCATGCCTCAACCCGGGATGCCCCCCCTCCAAGTGGACCCCAAAGACCCACCAGTGGCGTGAAGGTGTCTTCCCTTGGAGCAGACTGAAATTTCACTTTTTCCCAAGAACAGAAAGAAGAGGGGAGACCACCATACCCACCCCCAGACCCCAGCTTTGTCCTCACCCCTCTCTGGATGCCTGGCGAGGCTCTTGACCCCCAGATCACATGGGATCTGGTGCCTGATCCTTTTGCCCTTTAGAAAGTCTCTTCTCCCATCCCCACCGGTGGTTTTCAGCTTTGAATCTCCCCCAAGGCGGCTTTCCCAGGGGGAGGGAGAGAGGGGAACCCCAGAGGTCATAAAGCCAGGCAGCCAGGGATCCCTTGGGCCGCCTCTGTCCCTCCGGGTCGATCCCATCCACACATGTAGAGCGGAAGAAAGCCGCCCAGAAGGGAAGTGAATGACAGGCCCGGCCCAGCAGATTCCCACAGATGCAAATAAGCAGCCCCACAGCGCCCTGTTTCCTGCTAGGATCGCCCAAGATCCACCCAGCCCGTCTGCCTTGGATCCTTTTACCCGATCTCCCGGGAAAAGGCTCCCGGGGGGGAGGGGGTGGGGGCTTGTAAACCGCACATATTGACCAGGCCTGCCCCACTGATCTCTCTTTTCTCCAAGGTTCCTCCCTAGGGACTAGCCACTTAAATGGGAATTCTCCCCAGAGCTTCCACTTCGGAGAAAAGGCGGAGAAGAAAGAGGAGGAGAGGAAGGAGCGACCCCCCCCTCCCTCCTAACTAACCCTTCTCTTACCCCCCCCACCCCAGATTAAGGCTTCACCCCAAAAGTACCCTCGGGGTGGGGGAAAGAAAAGAAGGGGGCGACTCTGCCCTTACTCACCGCTCTGGCCTCCGCTTTTCCCGACCCCGGCGGGGGGAAGCGGGGGTTCCGCTGGCTGGGCTTATTCCATGCAACGAAGGATCGAGGCTTTTGCGGGGTGGGGGCGACCCCCGGATCTGGGAGCCGCGGATCGAGGAGATTCCGAGGGCCGGGGAGATCCACCAGGGGCGGTGTTGGGGTGGGGATCAGCCAAGGGGGGCGACCGGGGTGGGTGGGTGGTGGGTGGGGTGGGGGCGCCGGACCCGAGGCGGGGCAGGAAAGAAGGTAACGAGGGTGAAGTGGGGGTGGGGGGGAGGTGGAGAAAGGAAAACAATGTAGCCGCCGCGAACGTTCCAATTTCGAACGTTGCCGGCTTCGCTTTGGAACGTTGGCGCCGCCAAGATTCCAAGCGGCTTTTCGCGGGCGAGGAGGCGGCGGGGAGGATCCGGGGCGGAGGAGGGAGGAGGAGGATGGGGGCGGCGAGGATCTCTTTTTCTTGCCCGTCTCTCTTCCCACCCAGCCCCCGCCGCTCGAGATCCTCGCCCGGGCCTGGTGCTCGCTGGCTTCCAAGGAACCCGAGCAGCCCGCCCGCAGCCCTACGGCGCCTGCGCGCCTTGGCCTGCCTTACCTTCCCCCCGCCTCGCTTGCCCGTCTCCGCCCAGCGGCGGCGGTGGGGAGCTGGGCGAAGGGAGAGCGCCCCCTTCTGGTCAGCACGTGCTTTGTGCTAGGGGCCTCTCTCTCTTTCTTTCTCTCAATCTTTCTCTCCAATCTCCCCTCCCTCTCAATCTCTCTCTCTCTGTGTTTCAGTATTTATTGATTTCTTTCCATCTCTCTTTCTCAATCTCTCTCCTCTCTCTTCTCTCTTCTCTCTCAATATGTCTCTCACTCACTCTGTCTTTTTCTCAATATTTCTCATCTTTCTTTCAATCCCCATCTCTCTCCCTGTGTTTCAATATTTATTTATTTATTTATTTCTCTCAATCTCTCTGTGTTTTTTTTAATTTGATTTATATGCCGCCCTTCTCCGGAGACTCAGGGCGGCTTACAATGCATTAAGCAATAGCCTTCATACTTTTGCATATTTATATTTATACAAAGTCAGCTTATTGCCCCCAACAAACTGGGTCCTCAATTACCCACCTTATAAAGGATGGAAGGCTGAGTCGACCTTGAGCCTGCCTGGGATTGAACTCACAAGTAATATGCAGCAGCTGGATCTTAAATGCTGCCTTGTAGGAGGCATTACTCCCCTACGCTACTCAGGCTCATGTTTCAATATTTATTTATTATTTCTCTCAATCTTTTTTTAAATTTGATTATATGCCACCCTTCTCCGGAGACTCGGGGCGGCTTACAATGCGTTAAACAATAGCCTCATACTTTTGTATAGTTATACAAAGTCAGCCTATTGCCACAACTGAGTCCTCAATTTACCTACCTTAGAAAGGATGGAAGGCTGAGTCAA